>JAVJIF010001360.1:0-318019 GCA_038442645.1 Agave tequilana | reverse complement strand
AACTCTTATGAAGCTATTTAGGTTCTCGAGATGTTTATTTTGGATCTTCACGTAGAGGTGAAGAGTTGTGGCCTATTGAAGCTTCAAGTAGAGATGGAGAACTCACGTAGAGGTGAAGAAGACTTCATGTAGAGGTGAAGTGGTGTGGCCAGTTGGATCTCACGTAGTGGTGAGATGGTGTGATCTCGATGAACAGGTTTATCTTCCGGTTAGAAGATGTTGAGCTTGCATAAGGAGTGGTGTGCATCCAGTTGAAACCATGATGTTTGGTGTATTCTACGCAGACTTGGTTGGACCGTCAGTGGAAGACAGATAGACTAGATAGAGCTAGTCAGTGGAGAGTCAGTGTTGGCTCATAAGGAAGTCTTCGTGAGGTCGTGAAGTTGCGGAGAGGGGCCACGGTTAGTGATCGGCAGGTATGGAAATTCTCCTAAGGCGAAGTGCAGGGAAGGCATGTGCGATGTTTCCAGGAATAGATGAGCCAAAGATTCCAAGCCGAGATCGTGTGTCGATTTCGCCGAGATCGTGTGTCGATTTCGACCGGTGCGCGCAAGCCGAGATCGTGTGTCGATTTCGCCGAGATCATGTGTCGATTTCGCAGGTGATGGACTGGGGTTCGACAGAATTCGGGCTCAGATTTAAAAAAAAAAAAATCTTCACCGAGGTGGAGAATTGTGGAGGAGAGAAGATATTAAAGGAGGTGATGTAATTGCCAAGTACTGTAGAAGATTGCCAAGTGCCGTCGAAGATCGCCAAGGAAGTCGACGATGAAAGGCAAAGAGACAGTGGCAGGAAATAGCAGCAGCAGCAGCAGAAGACAGAAGGGTCGGTCGACCGGGGCCGGTCGACCGACGTGCACAACATGCACAGAGTTTTGGCGGTCGACCGGCCCGGTCGACCGAAGTGCCTGACTGCAGGAACCCAACTCTCGGGTTTTCTGGGTCGACCGGCCGGGTCGACCGGAATGTTCTTTCTACAAAGACTCCACTCTCGGGTTTCTTGGGTCGACCGTCACGGTCGACGGTATAAGGAGGTCGGTCGACCGTCCCGGTCGACCGACAGTCGGGTTTGGGTAAATCTGCTGATCCGCTGTATGAGGTATTTAAGCCTAATGTTGATTCTAGGGTTGAAGACTCTGCGAAAAAAAATTAGCTCTGAGTTCTCTTGCATTCAAAGAGACCAAGAGCTATTGTAATCATCTTCCTAATATAAATCTCTCCATTGATTGCCCCGAGGACGTAGGCATTGAGGCCGAACCTCGTTAAATCTTGTCTTTGTGATTTGTGCTTCTTCGTATGATTGTTTTGGGTTTGTTCTTGTGCTGGAGATCTTGGGATTCTCTATTGTTTGGTTGTTGTGATTGGATTGCACGCACACAACACAAGTTTCCTATATGTGAAGAAAGCGAGCCACTCAGAGCATTTAGTGATAGATCTAATTCGAGGAGGCTTTCTAGGGTCCATAAGCCCTGGGGAATGTTTGATGACAAATTATTTGATGCAGAGATAAGTGTTGGATCAGGCTAATGTTAGACAAGGAATCTGGTATTGGTCCAAAGAATAAATTATTAAAGAGTCTGAGGGCATTTAAGCTTTCATTAGACCAAGCTCAAATGGAATGACACCACTTATCCTGTTGTCGTATAGGTCCAGATATTGAAGGCTATGTAACCTTGACAGAGCAGATGGTATTGTGCCAATCAATTCATTCGCACCCAACTGTAGCCAAACAAGGCCACTTAAGTTTCCTAGCCCAGCAGGAATAGTCCCTGTTACATGATTTCCTGAAACAGAAAAATATTGCAGATTCATTGAGAGATTCCCAATAGAATCTGAAAGGACACCTTCCAATTTGTTCCACCATAATTCAATGTCCCACAAGTCCTGCAGTTTGAAAAAGATGAGAGGAATTCGAACCCTCCAGTCAGTTGATTTTCTTCCAGATGAAATTTCTGAAGCTGCTGCATTGACTTTCCTATTTCCTCAGGGACAGATCCGCTGAGCTTGTTGTCTCTAAGATCAAAAACTTGCAGCATTGAATAGTTCAGCAAAGTAGTTGGTATTGAGCCAGCTATGTTGCATTCACTCAATGAAAAAAATTGCAAATTTTGTAGGTTTCCCAATTCCTTTGGAATTATGCCTCCCAGGTTGTTCGAGCCAAGATCGAGCCAAATGAGATTTGTGAGGTTGCCTAATGAAGTTGGGATAGGTCCAGTCAGTTGGTTATCACCGAGATATAGAAAAGCGAGCTTAGGCAAACTACATATCTCAGCTGGTATGGCTCCGCTGAATCGGGTTTCCAGGCAACGAGATCTTTTCGAGGTCCCGGCACTGAGCAAAGCTCACTGGGATATCACCCGAAAAATTATTAAAACTGAGAGAGATTGTTTGGAGTCGAGGGAGCATATTGGCCAAGCTATGATTTGATGGGATTGAGCCCCATAGACTGTTATGAGAAACAGAGAAAATAGTTACATAAGACATGTTGAAGATGACAGAAGGAATTTGACCGGAGAGGGAATTGTGAGAGAGGTTAAAGTAGGTGAGGCGGTGGAGCTGGGCGAGCTCTTGGGGGATGGGGCGGTAAGCGTGTTATGGGCAAGGAAAGATGAAGGAGAAAAGAGAGATTACCAATGTGAGGAGACACCGTGCCTTGCAATGCCCAGCGGAATAGGCGAATGGCAATGACACGTTGCCGCCTGCGGCTACAAGTGATGCCAATCCAGCTGCAGAATGAGGTGTTGGTGGTCCAGTTGGTGGCCAGAATGCCGTTTGGATCAGTGACATGATCTCTGAAGGCCAATAGAGATTCATGGTCGGTGAAATTGTTGTGCGGTGTGGTGTGGCTAGCTGAGGACAAGAAAAGGTGAGCATAAGTAGCAATGCAGCAAGGAAAAGCAAGGGCGGTAACTCCATGATAGATAAACTAAATTAGAGAGAGGGGGGGAGGGGGGTGAGCCTGAGAATGTTGCTGGAATTCTTACAATCCATTTATTTATAGCACAACGAAGAGAGTAGGTTGAAGACTTAACTCAAGATAATGAGTGAGAGAGACTGATATTCCAAATCTATGGCAATTGGCAACTCCAGAAGATGAGGGAAAGACTCTGTTTCAATTGGAATTAGTTGGGAGTTAGCAGGCAAGAGCCATAACTTCCATTGACGACTAACCACTTGGAGTAGTGACAGACCAAGTCTATTGACGACCAAGAAGTCAAATTTAGCCAAGTAAAAGTAGAGGAAAGACTAATAAATATCCCAAACTTTTGAAACTATGCAACAAAATTAAATCTACAACAGATAAATAGCATTAAGCTTGATAATTGAACTTAATTGAATATTTGATTAACCCCCACTCATCATGGATAAATTATCCAGTGGGCCTTTTGCCTACGCAGTGCATCAGAAGGAAGAGAGCTTAGAGTCCAAAATTGGACATCTTTTTGGACACCGAAGGAAGGAGCTCAGTATCTCTATCCTGTCATATCCTGTGCAGGTGCACTATTCTCGAGCAAACGGCAAACCAGCAGATTGGTGCATTCTATCCAACACCTGCAACGGCATGAAAACATGATCAATCAATGATAAAAGAGATGGCCAACAGTTTACATGATTTTTCAAAGTTCATTTCGGCGCAAAAAATAAAATATTGATGCCTCATTTTTAATGTATATTTACTTTTCTCTGTTTGTTTATCCAGTGCTCCAAATTGAATTCAGAGCTTCAGATATTATGGCTCATGAAAAGAAAAAGTCCAAATTAAAGATAGAGAAGTTGCTTTCTCCTTGCAAGTACATGAATCCCATGACCATCCCAATTCAAGATAAGTTGGTCCCCTAGGATTATTCTAGTCCTTTATAAAGATAGCTTTGAAGAAAAGACTGCAGCCCTCCAAAAGCTTTGGTGACAGATGGAAGATAGTAACGACATTCAAGTGAAGACAAAGTCTGCAGACTTTGTCAAGTGAAGACCAAGTCTGGAGAATCCATGGGTGTTTCAAGTTGAGGAGTAAGCAAAATTTCAATAAATTTGATGTAGAATCTTCCCAAAAGATCCAAAAGGTCAGTGGTTTGAAGATTCAAAGCCAAAATTATGACAAATTTCAGAGGAGGATGTTAATCTTTCTCCTTGTATGTACATGAATCCCATCACATGTGCAGATATCAAGAGTTTAAATTAAATTGGTCCACTATGATTTATTATTCCAATACTCTTATAATGATAACTAATTTTAGTTTCATTCTTATACTACATGGAGTTAAACTGTTCCTATCAATTTCAAGCAAATGAGTGGAAGACTCTGAGATTCCAAGTCTATTGACAATTAAGCACTTGGAGTAGTGAAAGACTGTTTTAATCGGACATAAGAATTAGTTGAGAGTTAGCAGCCAAGAGCCATAACTTCATGATTGGAGTTAATATATCAAAATAAAAAGTAGAAGTAAAAAACCTGATTTGAAAAAGGAGTCGATGTACTTTTAGGATCCATACCTGATCCAATATGCTATCAGATATGATATTAGGGGTCCAAACCTGAAAATTCAGGTCAGATTCAAATTGGGTTACGGGGTTATTGGGTTATTGAACCCCATTGCCACCTCTAGGTGTTGGTAGTCCAGTAAACAGCCAAGGTATGTGTGGATCAATGACATTACGCTAGAAGCAAACAACTATTTGAGATCTGTGTGAGTTGTGTGGTACTAACTGGGATAGGAGTTGAACAATACTAACAATATGTGAAGTTCTTTATACATACGTACATGCATGCGTGCGTGCGTGCGTGCCTGCTCTAACTAACCAACAGCAAGATAAACCAATCCAATGGGCAATCAACCAGGTGATTAGCCTTGTCCATTTTGATCTACACAGAATTAAATGTGTATGGATAAAAAATCATGTTGTTTAAACATATCTAACCCACTAATTCAATAATTATAAATTTAACATGTGTTTAACACAGAATGAGAGACATCATTTGATGGATGACTTAGAAGCTTTCAAATTCAACAACTTTGTCCATATACATTTTACCACATGTAGATCAAAATAAATGGTTTGGAGTATTCCTTAGGTATCCCCATCATGTATCTACAGTGTTTTAAATGTTGGCCGACATTTCATTTTCAAGCCCTCACCGCCACGACATCGTTCTGGAAAATATCGGCCGACATTTCGGGAAAAATCCGATATGTCGGCTTATATTTTGGGAAAATGTCGGTCGATATTTCGGAAAACCCCAATAGTTGGTCGATCTTAAAAGTTGGAGTAACTAAAAATTTTCTATAATGAGTTAGTGAGTGTATGCAAAATGTTAAGATAAATATACCTATTCAAAATATCATATACGAAATGGAGAGTAACAAAGTTTGGATAAGAGGGGAATAGAAATCGGAAATCTTACATTTATATTATCGTAGGCCACACAACTTCACTTTAAGATAACATCCGGAGTTTGGATAAAAGACAAGTTGCTAGTTTGGAGACGAGATCTACCTGAAGAACTCGCTAATTGGGCGAATTTGACAAGTATTCCACTTTTATCTTGTGCAGTCTTGCAGCAACATCAGTCATCGGAATTCTTTCCTTCGGAGAGTAATTTGAGCACAAGAGGCCCAATTCAATGATAGACTTCAAGCAATGCAATGTCGTGGGATCAAGTAATGCTCCATCATCACCAGAAAGATCATTTTGGAGATTGCAGTCTATAACATCTAGTATTGCGTTTGAGTGTGCATTCCACACCCATTCCCTCAAGTTCGAGTTTTCATCAAACTTGGCATCAACTGGCTTCCTTCCAGTAAAAGTTTCTAACAATAGAATTCCGAAGCTATAGACATCACCCATTCTCGATACTGCTCCTGTACTCGCATATTCTGTTGCATACACAACAACAAATGAATCAATTGTATGAAGGAAAGATAATATCACCATATCATAGTTAATACGGTAGATTATCTCGTCAACAACCATCCAAGTTCTTGCTTTTTCCAGAATTAGAAAGAAGTCTAAACAAGTGGTACTATTTATGACTTTTCTTTTGAGTTGACATCAATTATTTGTGGGGTGTTATTCAACTGGCATTCTTGGGTGAGAGTGAGATATTTATGAAATTTTATTTTGAGATATGTTATTGGTTTGAGATATTTTGTGAGATTTCATTTTGAATTGTTATTTACACTGAGACTGAGATTGAGACTGCACTTTTAAAAGTCTCTCTCTCTTCAAACCCATTCTCTCTCTCTCTCCCCTCTCTATCTCCTCTCTCCCCACCTCAAGTGCATCAGCGACAGCAGCAAGGGATACTGCCGGCAACAGCAAGGAGCCGGCGCCGCTGACACCAGCGGGTTGGACCAAGAAAGGCATTATTTGAATTAGATATGGAATTTGATTTTGGATTTTTGAATTAGCAAATTGGACCAAGAAAGGTATTTTTTTATTTTGGATTGATATGGAATTTGAATTAGATATTTGCTTGATTCTTGTTTTTGATTTTTCATGATTTGTGTTCTTCAAGTACTGAATACAGACTACTCCAATTTGCTCGTGACTTGCATCCACTGTTTAGTAAATAAAGTTGACGAGTTTGAATTTCAACATGTCTCTAATTATTAATTAATGGGCGAATTCTAGTCTCAAATCTCAACATACTCAATTCTTCTTAATTAATCACAATTGTGTGTTGATAATAATATATGGATTGTTGTAGATTAGTTCATTCTGTGAGCCACTAATCACCAAAACAAGCAATTATATGTGTATACATGGATTTGAAATGAATGTGGTAATTATGCACGTCTTTTAGTTATGAATATATGGATATAAAATATAAACATTAGATAGTTAATTAAAATAGAATAATAAGTTTAAAGGAATATTAAATTTATTATTTTATTGATTTCTGCTTTTAGTTATTCTTTGCTCTAGAATTTCTTTAGAAAAAACACCAGAAAATTTTCATTTAGAAGAATCAAGAACCACTTTTCAAACATCACATGCTTAAATGTCCTCTAAAATTTATAATATAAATGAATTATAAATAAAATCAATAAAAAGTAAAATTAAACTCTAATTTGGTACATATCTTAGGCAGAGTATTCAATTCCAAACAAGTCTTAGAAAAAATCAAATAAATTTATTGAGTAATCATTTTCAGAAAATAAGGCTAATTTTTTAAGTATCCCTTAAAACTTTCATGATTTGCCATAAAACTCTCTCAACATAGAATCCAAATAATTGCTTTGAAGTGTCCTTAAAATTCCAATAAATTATGTTCAATTAAATAACCATAGAAAACTTCAAATGACTAGCCCGGTCTTAAGTGCAATCCACATGATTACCTCGTGACAGCTATTTAAAAAAAAGTTATTTGGGAATTTTCTAACTAAATGAGTTTTCTAGGAAATCCATAAAAAGTTAAGAGTGTATTAAGAAAATTAGCTAGAAAATAATTATATTCGAATTCAACTAAAATTAAAACCAATTTAAAAAACTTAATGTGCTGGCCACCCCAATATGCTGAATGACTTATGGTTGGATAATTGATTTTAGACTATATTGCCACCATGCATAAAGAGATTAATTTACCTTACAAAAAAGGAAGTAATGCCCAAGCATTCAAAAAATATATTCTTTTTCTCGAAAGAAGCTTACAAGAGTATAGCAGTAGTGTTTACTAATCAACTTAAATTGAATTTTTTGATTACCTGGAGCTATGTAGCCTATGGTGCCCGGTGTACTTGCTGATGCAATAGACCTGCTATCGCTAAGCACAAGTTTAGCAATGCCAAAGTCACTCACATGTGCTACCATTTCTTCATCCAACAAAATATTTGTAGGCTTCAAATCGTAGTGCAACACAACATGTGGATGATGGTGGTGGAGGTACTCAAGTGCCGCAGACACGTCCACCATTATCTTCAATCTTTGAAGAAGATTCAAAGTAGTTATCAGAATACAACCATTGTTCAAGATTTCCTTTTGGCATGAACTCGAGAACAAGAGCTTTAAAGTCCAAATTGGAACATACACTGATGATTTTGATGAGATTTCTGTGTCGAACCATCCTCAAAACTTGGCATTCTTCTTCAAAACTTTTTGAGGCCCCATCAACTTCTAAATTCAAGATTTTGATTGCTACGAGTAACCCATCATCAAGGCATCCTCTGAACACTGAACTAAAGCCGCCTCTTCCTAATAAATTGTCGTCGCTGAAGTTGGATGTTGCACGGACTAGTTCATGGCGAGAAATGAATCTATGGTCATCCAAACTTCTTGCATCCGTGTTGGCCAAAGTTGAGATCTTCTTCCTCCAATAAAATGCATATACAAGACATATGCAAGTGAGAAGAACCACAAGAAAAACAGCAATTGGTAGGGCATATTTGAGTAGATTTAGTTTTCTTGTTGAGCCCTCATTAACATCATTTACATTGCAAGGTGGAAGGTGTAATTGAGGTGCTCCACATAGTGCTTCATTTCCAATCAGAGATGAGATGCTGAGATTTGAGAATACTTTGCCAGTAGGGATTTTTCCTTCTAACTTGTTGAATGAGAGGTCGAGACTATCAAGATAAGTAAGATTGGCCAAGGTTTTTGGTATAACCCAGAGAGAGAGTTATGTGACAAGTTCAAATAGATGATACTGATCAATCCACCAAATATTTCCGGAATTTCACCTTGAAATGAGTTTTTGGATAGGTCCAGAGTTGTAAGCAATTGAAGATCTCCTAAAGCACCAGATATGTTTCCTGATAGTTGATTTGTAGAAAGGTTTAAATAATCCATGTGCTTCAAGTTTCTCACTTGAGGGGAAAGTGAACCACTCAGAGTATTTACTGATAGATCCAATTCGATGAGGCTTTCTAGGGTCCATAAGCTCTGGGGAATGCTTGATGAAAAATTATTATGATCTAGATATAAGGATTGGATCATGCTCATGTTAGCCAAGGAATCTCGTAATGATCCAAAGAATAAATTAGAATAGAGTGAGAGGATATTTAAGCTTTTCAATAGACCAAGCTCAAATGGAATGACACCACTTATCCTGTTCTCACCCAGGTTCAGCAATTGAAGGCTTTGTAACCTTGTCAGAGCAGATGGTATTGTGCCAATCAATTCATTCACACCCAAATTTAGTGAAATAAGGCCACTTAAGTTTCCCAGCCCTGCAGGAATAGTCCCTATTATATGATTTTCTGCAATATTAAAATATTGCAGATTCATTGAGAGATTCCCAACAGAATCTGGAAGAACACCTTCCAATCTGTTCTGCGATAATTCAAAGTCCGACAAGTTCTTGCAATTTGAAAAAGATGAGAGGAATTCGAATCCTCCAGTCAGTTGATTACCTTGCATAAAAACTCTTTGAAGCTGCTGCAGTGACTTTCCTATTTCCACAGGGACAAATCCGCTGAGCTTGTTCTGGCTAAACTCAAGAACTTGCAGCATTGAATCATTCAGCAAAGTAGCTGGTATTGAGCCAGTTATGTTGCATTTACTCAATGAAAAATATTGCAAATTTTGTAGGTTTCCCAATTCCTTTGGAATTATGCCTCTCAGGTTGTTCGAGCTAAGATCGAGCTCAATGAGATTTGTGAGATTGCCTAATGAAGTTGGGATAGGTCCAGTCAGTTGGTTTTCATCGAGATATAGAAAAGCAAGCTCAGGTAAACTACCTATCTCAGCTGGTATAGTTCCACTGAATTGGTTTTTAGACAAAGAAAGCAATTCGAGGTCCTGGCATTGAGCAAAGCTCACTGCGATATCACCCGAAAAATTATTAGAACTGAGAGAGATTTGTTGGAGTCGAGGGAGCATATTGATCAAGCTATGATTTGATGGGACAGAGCCCCATAGACTGTTAAAAGCAACAGAGAATGTGGTTAACGAAGACATGTTGAAGATGACAGAAGGAATATGACCGGAGAGGGAATTGTCTTGGAGGTTAATGTAGGTGAGGCGGTGGAGCTGGGCGAGCTCTTGGGGGATGGGGCCGGTGAGGGTGTTATTGGCAAGGGAAAGATAAACGAGGAATGAGAGATTACCAATGTGAGGAGGCAGCGTGCCTTGCAGTGACTGGTCGAATAGGCGAATGGCAGTGACACGCTGCCGCCTGCGGCTACAAGTGATGCCAATCCAGTTGCAGAACGAGGTGTTGGTGGTCCAGTTGGTGGCCAGAATGCCGTTTGGATCAGTGACATGATCTCTGAAGGCCAATAGAGATTCATGGTCGGTGACATTGGTGTGCAATCTGGATGTGGCTGGCTGAGGAGAAGAAAAGGTAAGCATAACTAATAATGCAGAAAGGAAAAGGCAGGGTGGTAACTCCATGGTAGATAAACTAATTAGAGAGAGATGTTGAGCCTGAGAATGTTGCTGGTATTTTTTACGATACATTTATTTATAGCACAACGAAGAGAGTAGATTCAAGAGTAACTTGAGATAATGAGTGGAAGACTCTGAGATTCCAAGTCTGTTGACTGAGTGACTGACAAGGCACTTGGAGTAGTGGACTGTCAGCAAGCACTCACTTGGTGAGTGCTTGCTGATGCCATAGAGCTACTATTATTATATCACCAAGAAGAAGCCTAGTGATGTCAATGAAACTAACGAATCACACCATTTCTTCATCCAATAAAATAGTTGTATACCCAAGACCATCTCCAGCCCGAAAGTAATCGGGTTGGGTTTGTTGAGCATAGTGTTAACAAATAGTCCTGCATCGTTTAGCCCTGGAGATGGTCTTGGGTATTCAACTGTTTGGGCTACTTCACTTAATGAACTTGTCTTTTAAGATGGTGTTCAAGCCTTATCAGTGGTATCAGAGTCATGCTTTAGATTTTGCACCGGTTGTGTTGAAGAGCGCCAAGAATGGAATGAGGGCAGGGGAAAACTGGCCAGTGGATAGGCTTGGCTGGCTTCCTCCTCTGTTGTGACGACAGAGAGGCCCGAAGAGACTATGACTTTGTTTCGAAGGGGGGATTGTTGTGCATAGAACAAATAATTGGTCTTACCCCCACCCAATCGACTAAGTCTTTTGAGATGGCGCTCCAAACCTTAAATACAAAAAATCGTTCAAAGCTAGCATGCTCTGTTTGTCCTGTTGAACAAGTTTTGCAGGCATGCTTGATTAACCCCCACCCAGCAAGGATAAAAGTATTCACTGGCCCCAGCCTATGCAGCGCATCAGAAGGAAGAGAGATATCAGAGTCCAAAATTGGGCATCTTTTGGACCCCGAAGGGGCTCAGTATTATCTCTATCTAGAGCTTCAAATACATCTCCTTATAAACAAATCAAAGAATTTATGAAAAGAAAAACAAATCTCGAAAACCCATCAACTTCAACGTCACAACTTTATAATAGTGTTTATCTCTAAATTAAATTTGAATTATGTGAGTATGATCGATTAGTTATGATATCTTATTTTCTTTATTTTATAACTCCTGGTTTGTTCCTCACTTCTTTGTTTCCAAAATTCGATTCCAAAGTATCTTAGAGGCATAGAAGTAAAACTGCATCCTGGGATACTAAATAGAAACTAGCGGGGCACCGTCTCAAAAGACACCCTGGCACGACTAAGTTCAGGGCATGACTCTGATACCACTTGTAAGGACTCGGGCACCATCCTAAGAGACTCGCCTTCTAGGTGGAGTAGCCCAAATCCTTATAAAATCAAGACCATCCTCATGTCTAGTCGATGTGAGACTATTTGTTCGACTCTAAATCCCAACAGGAATAAAATCTGGATAAGAAAGACAAATATTGGAGATCAGACACAAACTTTTTTCATAAGGAGCAGAAGAGGTATAGTGATATGGCGGCTTGATTGAGAACTTACTAATTGGACAAATTTGATGAATATTTCATTTTTATCTTTCATAGTCATGCAGCAACATTTGTCATCGAAATTCTTTCCTTTGATGAGTATCTTGTGCACAACAAGCGCAATTCGATGATGGACATCAGAAATGTATGAATAGTTGTTCTGTCTTGTAATTGTCCATTGCTAGGATGATCATTTAGGAAATTGTTGTCTATGACATCCAATATTGCAGTTGGGTGTGCCTTGAACACCCATTCCCTCAAGGTTAATCTTCTGAAAACATTGGATCTTGGACCTTTTCCTGTAAATGTTTCTAACAATAAAATTCCGAAGCTATAGACATCACTCGCCCCGGATGTTGTCCACATTGTTGCAAATTCTAATGCAAACAGAACAAGTACTAAAAAATAGATAATATCAACATCAAAATATAAGTTGATTCTCATTAGTCATCGCCTAAGGTTGCATTTTTGTTAAAATTAGGTTATCTAGAGATCAATACTTAGAATAGAAACAACTAGTTAAGAATGATACACATTTAAGTCTAAAAAAAGTGGTGCTTTTTGTTTGCATTAATTTTCTTAGTCTTGGGATCAAATTTTATGAGCGTTATTGCTAGTTTATATTATTCATTTCATTTGGATTCTAGTTGAGTTTGGATCCTCTTATTGTTTTATTTTCCTATCTTTGCTATGATCTTTTGCTACTGTTAGAACTACTACAAAAGAGCAACAAAAATTATGTAGAAAACTCAAGAACTTTTTCCTGTCATACACTTCTGTGGGGAATCCACGCAGCAGAGAAGATGCCGCCACCGGAGAGCAGTCACCAATGACACGAACAGTTCTGAGCATAAATGTAACACCCCGCTCCTGGAATACGTACTTAGTTGCGTATTCAGATTTTTCGATTGTATTTTTCGATTTACTTCCTATATTTGTTTTGTATTATGAGTTGTTTATATGATCGTTTTGCCTTGGATCTGGATTCGTGAACTCGGAGTCAGCCTTAATCTGAACCGGGAACCCGATCCTAGTGAATTGCTCGATTTGGTCTTTTCGCTATTCCGATTTGACCGATTTCAGTTTTAAACATCATTTTTCAATATTTTAGATTTTCTATGATTTTCTGGAATTTTTCTGAATTAAGTTGTAAATCTTCAAAACCGGTGTCGACCAGTGCCACTGACCGATTCCCAGATTTTTAATTTACAAACGGATTGGAATTACTAGAAGTGTCTTTTTACATTATTTCTTAAAATTACATTTCCTATCTAAATACTTTTTCTGAGGATTTTATGAATTTATGAAAATTCCACCGGATTGGGTGTCGGCCAGTATCGCTGGTTGATTCCAGGATTTTTAGTTTACAATCGGAATTGAATTTCTGAATTCCGCTTTCACTTTACTTCTTAAAATCATATTTTATTCTTTAATACATTTTCTGGGATTTTTCGGAATTTATCAAAATCCGGCCGACCCGGTGTAGACCGGTGTCAACGGTTGACTTCAAGATTTTTATTTCAAAAATGAGATTGAATTTCTGAAAACCGATTTCACCATAAATCTTTAAATAATATTTATTATTTTTGAGAATTTTTGGAAAGCTTTCCGAGTTACTTTATTTTCGGGCTTTTCTAGAGTTTTCCCAGATACCGGAATTTTATCCAGATATTTTACTCTTTTTCCATTTTTCTCTCTCCTCGCTAAACGCGAGTTCCACCAACTCGGATTCAGTTTTTAATGCAGAGATCCTCTCCTTACTGCATTTAATGCATTTCAGATCAACTCCCATCAAGTCATTATGACTTTCTCTCTCCTCTGTTAAACGCAAAACTCGCGTTTATCCTCCTGGACGCGGATTTTTCTCCGCGTCCAGTTCATTGGGCCTGGACGCAGCCATTCCTTGGTGAGACGCAGGTCTCATTTATTTGGTGAGATGGTAATATTATATTATAATCTTTCCCTTTATATATAATCACCCCCACCTTTCCTTCTTCCTCTCTCTTTCACTTTCTTCTTTCTTCTTTCTTTTACAGCAAGTGACAGGCCACGAAAATGGCAGCCATGGGCTTGCCTTAGCCGGCCATTTCTCCACCATTTTTCCTCCATTTTCTCCACCAACACCACCACCTCATTCTCCTCCATCTCCTCCTTCATTTCAACAACAACAACCACCATAACACCATCTTTTCCACCTTCTTCTTCCTCATTTCTCCACCATGAACCCATTAAGCTCCAAAGTTTCACCACCCTCTCCACCACCATATACACCACCTTGGCCGCCAACGACCATGCCATCTTCTTCTCCTCGTCGTGCTCTTTCCGACGAGCTATTGGTTCGCTCTCCGAAACTTCTTTTGTAAAGCTCCAAAAATAAAAAAATGAGCTAGACTTGCACTCTCTTTGGCTTGGGCTTGGCTACCGGATTCCGGCCACTTCCGGCCCTCTCCGGCCGCCGCCGGTGACCGCCGACCATCCTCCCTTTCCCTTTTCATTCTTTCCTTCTCTTCTTTCCTTTCCTTTTTCCTTTCTTTCCTTTGCTTTTCTTTCTTTCCTTCATTCTTTCATTTCCTTCCTTTTTCTTTTCTTTTTCTAAACAACTCCCAAAACCTGCGTCCTCTCTTTCTCCCTTTCTTGCGTCTCTCTCTTTCTCTGTTCCTGCGTCTATCTCCCCCCCTCTCCATGTACACTGTTTCCCTTCTCTCTCTCTTGCCCTGTCTCTCTCTCTCTCGCTTTCACTCAATTGCTAGACGCGGAGTTCATCCCGCGTCCAGGCAATTCCTTAATGCGGCCTTCGCGTTCTTGCATCGACACGACGCGGAGCTCATGCCCGCGTCTGTGTTCTTCTCGTGTTAACGTGACGCGGAACCTATGTCCGCGTCCGCGTTCTCCTCGTGTCCTGACTTGAACGCGGGTCTCGAACCTCGCGTTTGTGGTATCTACGCGACGCGACTCCCGCGTCTGCGACCCCCGCGTCTCACTCTCAAACCCGCGTCCCCCTGTACATACCCTCTCTCCCTGTACACACTCTCTCTCTTCCTCCATATACTTCTCTCTATCACTTTCTCTCTAACGCGTTGATGCGTTCATTTCCTAGAGTCCGGAGATCGGGGATTTCACTATGTTTTCTGAAGGCTTAGGCGAGTGTCCTCGCCTCCATTTGGGTTTTCCCGCTTTGTCGGGTCGACATGTATTTTATTCCATGTTAAAATGTATTTTGTATTGGGCTAAGTCCCTGTATTGGTGTATGGCCGAGTGCCAATGACTGGACATGTATTGCTCTGTGACGAATGCTTGTAATAGGATAGAACAACTCGTGCGGGCCATTCAGCCTCCGGTCTCTCACTATCTCGAAAGGGAAGTGATTGGGACCGTCAGGTCTCTCAGCCCTTCAGCCTCCGGTCTCTCACTATCTCGAAAGGGAAGTGAGTTGAGACCGTCAGGTTTCTCAGCCTCCGGTCTCTCACTATCTCGAAAGAGAAGTGAGTTGAGACCGTCAGGTCTCTCAGCTCCGCCTGGTTATCATGATCAGCGTTCAGCGCTTTACCACTAGATTCGTCTAGGCGAGATGCTGCCGGATTGTCTACTCGCACTTTAAGCCGAGTTGTCCCGGTAACCTTGTCAGGCGCTCCAGTGTTAAATACTGTTTGCTGTCTGTGCCTCCAGCTTGCTCAGCTCCGCTTGGTTGTGCTCAGCTACTACTCTATCATCATGCCATGTACTTACCTGATATGTTAATACTTGACATGCTTTACTTAATATCTGTCATTTACATGTTAACCTGGCACCAGGCATGCTACTACTTGGCAATGCCCCTTGTTATGACATAACTTGCCACCGGACTAATATCAATCTCTTGACATGATTGGTCACCTGCCAAATATCATCCTCCTGTCATGCTATCACTTGACACCCGGCATGATATACTTGCCTCTTGACATACTAATACTTGACCTGTGACTATCACATTTACGGGAATACTATACTTGTTATCCTGCATTACATGCAGTGATTTGAATCTTGTACTTGTTATCCTGTATTATACATACAGTGACCTGAATCTACAGTACTCATGTACTCCTGAATTCCTGATCATGTCCTGTTCTTGTTATTTTCCCGTAAATTGATAATTACATAACAAATTCTAATAAGACAACTTGCACCCGGTTTGGGGGAAACTGATGGGCCCTGATTAATCATGTTTATGGTGGTCTTATCGAGCCGCGCGTGGCCACATACTTGAGGGATCACCTGGCGGCCACCAGGGATTCCGTGGGGTGTGCTGGCACCCCTACTCCTGTTTATTCTTGCCGGGTATGCACACGCCCTAGGCCTATTTCTATGGGATTTGCGATACTCTATTCCTGTTCGGGCGTAAATAAGTCCCGGTACCTAGCGGTACGTTCCGGCTCAGCACCGGATACTCCTGAACCGTTGTCCCGGGCATGTACGGGGCCCATCCGAAACATGATTCATCGATCTTTATCAGTTTCCAAATAACTTGCTATATAAGTTGTGAGTGAAAGTATGTGGAATGGGACACATACTGAAGCCTAGAACTTAGACGGCCCCAATTATAATAAGATGTTAGTATGCAATTTGTTGTGCTGTTCTGTAACTCAGGTTGTACGCGCTTGGATTACGGTAACATGGGATAAAGGTATATAGATGAGGGTTTCCTTATTTGGATTATTCCTTCGAGGTACTAATCTCATGGAGCCGTGGCCTAAACCTGTACAATCGGATTTGCTCATAATCGGTTTTATTCGGTTTTATCGGTTTTATGTTAGCTTAGGAGATAACTGGTGTTGCCCTATCTACTTTACTTCTCATCTCTTTACCTTCCCTTATCTTATCATACCATGGGTAGTTCCTGCTTGATATCACTTGTTTTATATCTACTTGCTCCTGCATGCTTACCTATGCTCGCCACTTGGCATTCGTATCACCACTCGCCTGGGGAGTTCTGACTCCTCTGGATCCTCATGTCCAGGTCTTGGAGCTTGGAGCATGTGGATTCTCCTAGTTGCTGATCGGAGTGGCGCAGCGGAAGCATGGACCCCCAGCAGACCATCTGGAGCCTTATCCTTCCAGGCCCCCTGTGCGCCTCTCGAGTTTTCCTTTTGTAAACTCGTGAGTGCCTTATACCGTTCACTCTTGTACATCCCTTTATATTCTCCCATTTGCGCCTATCAGTGATGTAATATTATTGTAATATTTGTCACCTCTGGTGATAACTTTGTAATTGTACTCATGTGTTGAATGTATAATGCACCATTTGCTTCCGTACTCTGATTCTTGCCTGTCTGATGCTTAGCGTATATACGTGAGGGTATTTCTGACCTGCGTATATACGTTGCAGTAACGTCTCCGTACCCGCCGGGATCGGGGCGTTACAGGGTGGTATCAGAGCCTAGGCTCTCACATCCTCAGTACAACCAGCCGGCAAATTAATGGTAAAGTAATTTGCAACTGGAATGCTTGAGTCCTGGTTATACAGTCCAACTACAAGTACAGAGTTATCTTTTTCTTGATCATCTTTCCTTTGATTTCTAATCCCTTCCATCTTTCCACTGTTTTGGTTTTTCGTAGCCTTTATACCAACTTAAGATATGGATAGACTAGAAAGGTAGCGGCTGGCAATGAATGAAGCTATTATATGATCTCTTCGGCCAACTCTATGAAGCTCGGGCATTCTTAGAATTGATCAACGATCGAGTTATCTTTCAGAAGGCGGTATCCGGATTTTCTACGGTTATTCTATATTCTCGGCTATATCTTTCAGAGTGATCGATGCCTGGTATTTAGAATTCTTAATTATCGGTCTTCTTTATTATGCTCAGTACTATCAGGATTTCCTTTATCTTTAGTATTCTGGCTTATTCTCAGAGAGCTATCAAGTATGCAGCACGGCGGGAATTCTATTACAAAGCAATGATATCAGATCAATATTATTCGACATCGTTTAAAGATCTATACAGCAGGAAGTGCAGAAGACGTCTATATTCTGATTATTGTGCAGTCAACTTGAGAGCCCTACCTGCAGTGATTCATATCTTGATTGATATAATTTTCGTCCTTGTCCCCTTTGTGTTCATTTTACCCCTTATCGAAATTGCGAGGACGCAATTTTTTGTAAGGTGGATGGAATGTAACACCCCGCTCCTGGAATACGTACTTAGTTGCGTATTCAGATTTTTCGATCATATTTTTCGATTTATTTCCTGTATTTTTTTTGTATTATGAGTTGTTTATATGATCGTTTTGCCTTGGATCTGGATTCGTGAACTCGGAGTCAGCCTTAATCTGAACCGGGAACCCGATCCTAGTGAATTGCTCGATTTGGTCTTTTCGCTATTCCGATTTGACCGATTTCAGTTTTAAACATCATTTTTCAATATTTTAGATTTTTTATGATTTTCTGGAATTTTCCTGAATTAAGTTGTAAATCTTAAAAACCGGTGTCGACCAGTGCCGCTGACCGATTCCTGGATTTTTAATTTACAAACGGATTGGAATTACTAGAAGTGTCTTTTTACATTATTTCTTAAAATCACATTTCTATCTAAATACTTTTTCTGAGGATTTTATGAATTTATAAAAATTCCACCGGATTGGGTGTCGGCCAGTATCGCTGGTTGATTCCAGGATTTTTAGTTTACAATCGGAATTGAATTTATGAATTCCGCTTTCACTTTACTTCTTAAAATCATATTTTATTCTTTAATACATTTTCTGGGATTTTTCGGACTTTATCAAAATCCGGCCGACCCGGTGTAGACCGGTGTCAACGGTTGACTTCAAGATTTTTATTTCAAAAATGAGATTGAATTTCTGAAAACTGATTTCACCATAAATCTTTAAATAATATTTATTATTTTTGAGAATTTTTGGAAAGCTTTCCGAGTTATTTTATTTTCGGGCTTTTCTGGAGTTTTCGGTGTTTTCCCAGATACCGGAATTTTATCCAGATATTTTACTCTTTTTCTATTTTTCTCTCTCTCCTCGCTAAACGCGAGTTCCACCAACTCGGATTCAGCTTTTAATGCAGAGATCCTCTCCTTACTGCATTTAATGCATTTCAGATCAACTCCCATCAAGTCATTATGACTTTCTCTCTCCTCTGTTAAACGCAAAACTCGCGTTTATCCTCCTGGACGCGGATTTTTCTCCGCGTCCAGTTCATTCGGCCTGGACGCAGCCATTCCTTGGTGAGACACAGGTCTCATTTATTTGGTGAGATGGTAATATTATATTATAATCTTTCCCTTTATATATAACCACCCCACCTTTCCTTCTTCCTCTCTCTTTCACTTTCTTCTTTCTTCTTTCTTTTACAGCAAGTGACAGGCCACGAAAATGGCAGCCATGGGCTTGCCTTGGCCGGCCATTTCTCCACCATTTCTCCTCCATTTTCTCCACCAACACCACCACCTCATTCTCCTCCATCTCCTCCTTCATTTCAACAACAACAACCACCATAACACCATCTTTTCCACCTTCTTCTTCCTCATTTCTCCACCATGAACCCATTAAGCTCCAAAGTTTCACCACCCTCTCCACCACCATATACACCACCTTGGCCGCCAACGACCATGCCATCTTCTTCTCCTCGTCGTGCTCTTTCCGACGAGCTATTGGTTCGCTCTCCGAAACTTCTTTTGTAAAACTCTAAAAATAAAAAATGAGCTAGACTTGCACTCTCTTTGGCTTGGGCTTGGCTACCGGATTCCGGCCACTTCCGGCCATCTCCGGCCGCCGTCGGTGACCGCCGGCCATCCTCCCTTTCCCTTTTCATTCTTTCCTTCTCTTCTTTCCTTTCCTTTTTCCTTTCTTTCCTTTGCTTTTCTTTCTTTCCTTCATTCTTTCATTTCCTTCCTTTTTCTTTTCTTTTTCTAAACAACTCCCAAAACCTGCGTCCTCTCTTTCTCCCTTTCTTGCGTCTCTCTCTTTCTCTGTTCCTGCGTCTATCTCCCCCCTCTCCATGTACACTGTTTCCCTTCTCTCTCTTGCCCTGTCTCTCTCTCTCTCTTTCACTCAATTGCTAGACGCGAAGTTCATCCCGCGTCCAGGCAATTCCTTAATGCGGCCTTCGCGTTCTTGCATCGACACGACGCGGAGCTCATGCCCGCGTCTGTGTTCTTCTCGTGTTAACGTGACGCGGAAGCTATGTCCGCGTCCGCGTTCTCCTCGTGTCCTGACTTGAACGCGGGTCTCGAACCTCGCGTTTGTGGTATCTACGCGACGTGACTCCCGCGTCTGCGACCCCCGCGTCTCACTCTCAAACCCGCGTCCCCCTGTACATACCCTCTCTCCCTGTACACACTCTCTCTCTTCCTCCATATACTTCTCTCTATCACTTTCTCTCTAACGCGTTGATGCGTTCATTTCCTGGAGTCCGGAGATCGGGGATTTCACTATGTTTTCTGAAGGCTTAGGCGAGTGTCCTCGCCTCCATTTGGGTTTCCCGCTTTGTCGGGTCGACATGTATTTTATTCCATGTTAAAATGTATTTTGTATTGGGCTGAGTCCCTGTATTGGTGTATGGCCGAGTGCCAATGACTGAACATGTATTGCTCTGTGACGAATGCTTGTAATAGGATAGAACAACTCGTGCGGGCCATTCAGCCTCTGGGCTCTCACTATCTCGAAAGGGAAGTGATTGGGACCGTCAGGTCTCTCAGCCCTTCAGCCTCCGGTCTCTCACTATCTCGAAAGGGAAGTGAGTTGAGACCGTCAGGTTTCTCAGCCTCCGGTCTCTCACTATCGCGAAAGAGAAGTGAGTTGAGACCGTCAGGTCTCTCAGCTCCGCCTGGTTATCATGATCAGCGTTCAGCGCTTTACCACTAGATTCGTCTAGGCGAGATGCTGCCGGATTGTCTACTCGCACTTTAAGCCGAGTTGTCCCGGTAACCTTGCCAGGCGCTCCAGTGTTAAATACTGTTTGCTGTCTGTGCCTCCAGCTTGCTCAGCTCCGCTTGGTTGTGCTTAGCTACTACTCTATCATCATGCCATGTACTTACCTGATATGTTAATACTTGACATGCTTTACTTAATATCTGTCATTTACATGTTAACCTGGCACCAGGCATGCTACTACTTGGCAATGTCCCTTGTTATGACATAACTTGCCACCGGACTAATATCAATCTCTTGACATGATTGGTCACCTGCCAAATATCATCCTCCTGTCATGCTATCACTTGACACCCGGCATGATATACTTGCCTCTTGACATACTAATACTTGACCTGTGACTATCACATTTACGGAAATACTATACTTGTTATCCTGCATTACATGCAGTGACTTGAATCTTGTACTTATTATCCTGTATTATACATACAGTGACCTGAATCTACAGTACTCATGTACTCCTGAATTCCTGATCATGTCCTGTTCTTGTTATTTTCCCGTAAATTGATAATTACATAACAAATTCTAATAAGACAACTTGCACCCGGTTTGGGGGAAACTGATGGGCCCTGATTAATCATTTTTATGGTGGTCTTATCGAGCCGCGCGTGGCCACATACTTGAGGGATCACCTGGCGGCCACCAGGGATTCCGTGGGGTGTGCTGGCACCCCTACTCCTGTTTATTCTTGCCGGGTATGCACACGCCCTAGGCCTTTTCTATGGGATCTGCGATACTCTATTCCTGTTCGGGCGTAAATAAGTCCCGGTACCTAGCGGTACGTTCCGGCTCAGCACCGGATACTCCTGAACCGTTGTCCCGGGCATGTACGGGGCCCGTCCGAAACATGATTCATCGATCTTTATCAGTTTCCAAATAACTTGCTCTATAAGTTGTGAGTGAAAGTATGTGGAATGGGACACATACTGAAGCCTAGAACTTAGACGGCCCCAATTATAATAAGATGTTAGTATGCAATTTGTTGTGCTGTTCTGTAACTCAGGTTGTACGCGCTTGGATTACGGTAACATGGGATAAAGGTATATAGATGAGGGTTTCCTTGTTTGGATTATTCCTTCGAGGTACTAATCTCATGGAGCCGTGGCCTAAACCTGTACAATCGGATTTGCTCGTAATCGGTTTTATTCGGTTTTATCGGTTTTATGTTAGCTTAGGAGATAACTGGTGTTGCCCTATCTACTTTACTTCTCATCTCTTTACCTTCCCTTATCTTATCATACCATGGGTAGTTCCTGCTTGATATCACTTGTTTTATATCTACTTGCTCCTGCATGCTTACCTATGCTCGCCACTTGGCATTCGTATCACCACTCGCCTGGGGAGTTCTGACTCCTCTGGATCCTCATGTCCAGGTCTTGGAGCTTGGAGCATGTGGATTCTCCTAGTTGCTGATCGGAGTGGCGCAGCGGAAGCATGGACCCCCAGCAGACCATCTGGAGCCTTATCCTTCCAGGCCCCCTGTGCGCCTCTCGAGTTTTCCTTTTGTAAACTCGTGAGTGCCTTATACTGTTCACTCTTGTACATCCCTTTGTATTCTCGCATTTGCGCCTATCAGTGATGTAATATTATTGTAATATTTGTCACCTCTGGTGATAACTTTGTAACTGTACTCATGTGTTGGAATGTATAATGCACCATTTGCTTCCGTACTCTGATTCTTGCCTGTACTGATGCTTAGCGTATATACGTGAGGGTATTTCTGACCTGCGTATATACGTTGCAGTAACGTCTCCGTACCCGCCGGGATCGGGGCGTTACAATAAATGTTATCGCTGGTATGATTCATTGGCACATTGTCTTCTTATATCCCCTCATGTCTCTTTCGTTGAGGACTCCCTTTATTTTTCTACTTCATCTCAGGATATTTATTTTCTGTCGCCACCTGATACACCATCTGTTAAATCTTCTAAAGTTTCTATTGATCTTATCCTTTAGCTCCTTTTGTGTATATTCCTCCAGCTGATCATTCTGGTACAATCTCTGCTGATATATACCAACCCCGACTCTGGACCACGAGAATTTACCAGTTACTATGCCACCACCAGCACCACCATTCCCCTTCACCATCGTCGCCGCTTCCACCTCCTCTCTGTTGCTCAGAGCGCCCCCACAAGCCACCTACTCGTCTTACGCCTGGTTATGCTGATCCTTTTGACTAGTTTGGTTTTGTTAACACCGTATTCTATGCACCACAGTTTCAGGCTTGTCTTGTCACCATACATACTAATCGTGAGGCCAGATCTTACCAGGAGGCGGTGCAATACCCGGAGTGGAGAGAGGCAGTGGCAGAGGAATTTCGGGCGTTTTAGCAGACTGGTACTTGGGATATTGTTTCTCTTCTAGTAGGTATTCAACTTATAAGTTGCAAATGAATTTTTAAGGTCAAATATCGACCTGATGGTTCCATTGAGCGGCACAAGTCTCGCCTTGTTGCCAGAGGATTTACTCAAGAATATGGGATAGAGTACGATGAGACTTTTGCACTTGTTGCTTAGATGACTACAATTCGTACTTTATTAGCAGTAGCTGCAGTTTGACATTGGCCCTTATATCAAATAGATATGAAGAATGACTTTTTTCACGACTCATTGACTGAGGATGTATGTATGCAGCTACCCCCAGGTCTTACTACACCTCCAGGAGACGTTTGTCACCTTAGTCGTGCTATATATGTTCTCAAACAGGCTCCACGAGCTTGGTTTGAGTGTTTCTAACGGGCCCTTACATCATTTGATTTTCAAAAGAGCATAATCGGTAGCTGATATTGCACATTCATTGTCACATTCTCATACTTATTATAATAAACTTTTCTTTTAATCTTAATTATTGTCTAATTTATATGCTGGCTCATTGCCAAAGGAAAGGAAAGAGAAACGAGCCCAAAGGCCCATCAAAATTCTGATTTAATTCAGTATTAATTCGAAATCAGAAAATTAGGGCAGATCATGGCAAATCAGAGAAATTGAAAGCTGGTTAAAACAAATCTTCCAAAATCAATTGGTTGAAGCCAAAGATCAAATGCAGTTTAGTCAAATCCAGGAGCTAAAACGGAAAATCCAGAATAAGATAAAGGCAAATTACTGAATGAGGAGTTGTATCTCCCCCAGTGTGGCCACCTGTCCACACCCAGGCCGCAGAAACGCGGCCAAAGCCGTGTTTCTACAGCTTTGTTGATTCAGTTGGGGGAGCGTTTGCTCCCCCTATCTTCGTACGCTCCTCCCCGTTGGGTTTTACCTATAAATACTGGGTTTTTCATAGACCAAAGGGAACGACTAAGTAGAGAGTAGAAGTTAGGCTATTATGTAGTTTGTAACTTAGATTTTTAGTTTTCTTGTATGTAATTTTTATTTTCTTTATGTAACTGAGAGGAGAGGAGATTTTCATGGAGGAATGAGAACAAGCTTGTACTGAGGGTGACACCAGTGTAAGTAATCTTTTCTTTCATTGTTATTTGACTCGAATCAAAGTTTTCTTTTCTTTTCTATTCTTGTTTTTGTTTGCTTTTCTCTTCTTTGTTTGTGAATCCAAATGATTCTGATAGCCTCAAAGTTGTCATGCCCTTGCAAGCGCTATTGATGGCTTATGGTGATGGATATCTATTTCTATGGTAGAGTAGCTTACCCCTTCATTTCATAGTGTAAATCGAAAATGACGAAGATCCTATTTGTCGTGCTTCGCTCGCCTTCAAACAAAGGTACATCGTCGATACTGGTCAAAGGTAAGAAGGCGCCGAAGAGGTAAGCAAGTTTTTTAGGTTTTAGCTTTTTTTCTTTTAATTTTAGTTTAGATCACCAACACCACAATCTCCCAACTCTTTTATCACTCTTTTCAATTTTTTTGTATATAACTATTTTCTCCACCTTCTCAATCTACCACTTTCTTCCTAACTTAATTTTAACCTATTTTTCTTTTCTTTTAAAGAACTAAAAGAAGATCCTTAACTGTTGAATGTAACTTAAAAGAGAACTTGCTAAAAAAACTTCCATCGCTAGATCCTTGTGTGCAGGTAAAAACTCAATCAAATTTTGGCGTCGTTGCCAAGGAGAGACGGTAAGTTATTTTCTTTTTAGATTTACATTTTTGGTTAACTTTTTTCTTTGTTCTTAGTGTACAGGTTTAACAACAAGAAAAATTTTGCTGCAGCGGACATATAAGTGGCCTTGAACTCTGCTCTAGAAAGTAGAGCCCAGAAGCCCTCAGATTTGCTACATTCCAGTGACAATCTGAGTGAACTACTAACATGTATTTTTATAGGTTGGCTAAATTGTAAAGCTAAAATTTTGTAACTATTTTTTGAAAAACACCTAGAGGGGGGTGAATAGGTGTAAGTGCTAATCTAGAACTAAATGCAAAACTATGTGCGCTAAATGCGGAAGCTAATGCAAATCTTGCAACACACTTAGTACAATCAACAAGTGTAGCCGAATTCCCCGTGAAGGGCTCTGGACTAACTCCTCTTGATTCCCCTTGAATGGGTTGAGGTGCTATGTGAAGCTCTTGTTGATTAGGTACAAGTGAGGCACACACAAACAACCAAGCATATACAAGATATAGCAATATGAAATATGCAAGGCACAACACAAGCAAATAGATATGGCAATATGAATTATGCTCAACACAAGCAAATATGGTATGATGATATGAATGATGCTTTGCACAAATGTAAAGAGAGAGAGTTTAGAGACAAGTGGATCAAACGCAAAGTCCAAGATATGTTTCGAGGTTTGAGCACCTTGCTCTACATCCCCGCCTACACCACCGTGTAGGACTTCCAATCCACTATCAACGTCCACCGAGGACTCCCACCGAGGAACCTTCACCGAGAAGGATTTGTTACAACTCTAGGAGTACCAAACTCCTCTCTCAAACAACAACCTCCACCGAGGCCAACAACAACAACCACCTCTACCGAAGAGGTTTACAACCAAACTCAATCACCTCACACTTGAGGGATACAAACCAAACTCCACCTCTACCAAAGAGGGAGCAAACCAATCACCCGATCACCTCTACCTAAGAGGGATACAACAAGAATAAGGGTGTTTACAACAAGTGGTTCCAAAACCACAAACTCTCTTTTCTTTTTCTCTTTTCCACAAAACAATGATCCTAATAGATTAGGATAGAAGATAGCTCAAGTGTGAAAACTAGGTGTTTTTGGAAACAAGCAACAAAGAAAAACTAATTGGGAAATCTCTTGTAAAAGATAGAAAATGAAAGATCAAATCAAAATCCCAAAACCTAGTTTTCTTTGATTTTCCAAAAAAACCCAAAACAATAAAGATTGGAAGTTTAAAGCACAAAACTCTTTTTCAAAAACTTGTTTAAAACACTGAAGAAGTCAGGAATTTTTAGCACCAAAAATCTTGGCCAAAATCCCAAAGGAATGGGGTTTATATAGGCCAAACAGAAAACTAGCCGTTAGAGCTGAGCTGGCAGTTCTGACAGGCAGCGGTCGACCGGCCCGGTCGACCGCCAACGGTCAGAAATATGACCGTTGGGCAACTGCGGTCGACCGGCCCGGTCGACCCAGAAAAACAGAGAGCAGAGCTCTCATCCCGGTCGACCGGCACGGTCGACCGTCTCAGGGACTCCAAACGTGCACAGATCTGTGCACGTCCGGTCGACCGGCCCGGTCGACCGGACTTCAGCCAAGTCGACTAATAACCTGGCTTAGTCGACTGGTTGAGTCCTGGACCTGAAAACTGGGTTTGAAAACTTGGGAAAAATATTTTATAAAAATCTTTTAATACTTCTAAAAATCACCAAAAATATTTTTATCATTTTATATCAAAACTCAAACAAGTGATAAAAGTTTCAAGACATGTATCAACATATTCAATTCATTTTTGAGTCTTGCAAATTTTATCAAAAACAAAACTTGTATTTTTCCAAACTTGATTTTTCAACACATGAATAGGGATATCAAATAAGTTTGTTTAGCAGGTTAAACCATGTATGTATATCTAGAATACATCTAATATACATAGAATTAAAGTAAACTTGTTTTGATCTACTATTCATGAAAACCAAAGTCCAAATCATGAAACGTGTGTGTATGTGTGCACTTGAGCATATCAACTATACTAAACTTTACAAATGGATCTAAAACACACTATCTAAACTATGGATACCTAAGTCTTTGTGTCATCAAGAAGACTTGCTCCAAAACTCCATCCATGGGCTAGGCAATGTGTGATCTTGAAGTTTGGCCCTGGAATCATTATGAATAGCTTCTAAACTCCTTGTTGAAGCTAATCACCAACTAATATCTTGGTTAATGATCTGAAACTTAAACAACACAAGATTATTAGTAAACATAACTTCATGAGTTAATCATCATCAAAACTAGGGTGGAAGGCCTTTGGGCCAACAATCTCCCCCTTTTTGATGATGACAAAACTCATGGAGTTATATATGCATGGATTAGAGTTAAGCTTCAAAGAAGCTCCCCCTTAACTCATGCATAACCAAATAAACATAATAATATGCAATGAAGGCTCTTAAAAAATGAATGCATAAATATGCATAAACAATAAAGGTTCTAGATACCAATGAAATATTCAAAACAAAGCATGCTCTAGATACCAATTAACAACCAATTAACAAATAAACATTTTCTAGATGCTCTAGATACCAATAAACATACATTAAACTATATTAACCTTAATATATGCAAAAACATAACTATGCATATATATGAAACTCACAAATAATTCTCCCCCTTTTTGTCAATCATCAACAAAGGGGTAAACAATCAAAACAATACAAGCAATGGTCTCCCCCTTTTTGTCTAAAACAAAAAAAAAAACAAAGACAAAGTCAATAAGGGGTGACTACAAACATGATATCAATTGAAAATATGTCAATGAAGTATCTTGATACCAAATGAAAATAAACAAAGATCAATAAATGTTATATGCTATATACATTCATGAAGAGGAAGACGCTAAGTTAGCTTTCCTACACATATGCATTACATGAAGGAGGGATGTTAAGCCCTAATTCACATAACACACATTATGTAATGAATAAGAGGAGATGTGAAGCTCCCCCTACACACGTGTACCACATAAAGAAAAGATGTTAAGCTTTTCAATACACAATACACTCAACATGAATCTATATGTGGGAGAGATGTTAAGCTCTCCTTGCATATAAGAAATTTAAATCAAAACTTTTGTATTTTACTTTAAACTAAATTTTTGGATACCAATTGAAAAAAAAACAATTTTTAGATACCAATTCAAATTAGATATAATAAATTTTGAATGTCTAAACACAAATTTTGATACCAATTGTAAATGTTTTACCAATAGAAAAGATTTTACATAGAAACATTGATACCAATTGTAAGAATTATTCATTTTAAACATATGATACCAAATTCGAATTTACAATCATAAAGTATGGGAGTACAAATACCAATAGAAAGACAAAATCAAATTTTCTCCCCCTTTATGAAAAACAAACTAAAATAATGCATAGTCTTGATATCAATTTAAAAGTAATCAATTGAAACAAAATTGAAACTCAAGCACTAGCATAAACACAAACATATATATGTATGGAAAATAGATACCAATTGAAATTGATATTCTTGGAATTGAAAGCATACATACATACAAAACATATATGAGTATACAAGAAGATCAAAGTGATACCAATTGAAAGGGTTCAATGATACCAATTGACATAACAATAAGTTCAAGTGTATACATCATATTACCAATCCACCCATCTCATGCACAAGTTTAAAAGGATTTTCAATATAAACATACAAGGCATGGACTCCCATCCAACCTCCCGTAAAGGGTAGGGGTTTTCAAAAATAGATTTGAAAATAGAGTATGTTTGAAAAACTCTACCATATGAAGAATACGAACTAGTTAAAATGAAAATTTTGTTAACTAGTACGAAATCCTTCAAGCAAGGAATAAACTAAAAATAATTTTCATAAAACATGAAATCCACATGATAATCAACACTCTAATTCAATTAGGCATAAATATGACTCATGAAAACAAAACATGAGTAAGCAATAAATGTGAGTGTACAAATAAAGTGTGAATATCATAATCATAAAAATATTCAATTAAGCTCAATTATTCCTTAAGCATGAAAACATGAAAACATAAAAATCATCAAACTATTTAATCTTCATGGCATATGTATGTCAAGTATAAATTAAAATATATATACATATCCGAAACACAACGAGTCCACAAAGATATATGCATGAAGGCACGTGGCTCAAAAGGATAATCATGTATATCTAATAGTTTGGACAAGATAGACATATACATGAAGTTAAACAATTAAACACAAAATCAAGAGAAACTAAATCTTCATCAAAATAAATTTCATTTCATGGTATATGTATGGGTTGTCAACACAATAAGTATACATACATATCCCTAAACACAATTGAGTCCAAATATAGATTTGCATTAAAGGCAAATAACTCAAGGGGTGTACATGTATATCTTAAAGTTTGGCAATACAAACATATACATGAAGTGAAAACTCATAAAACAAATTCAAAAATAGAATACAAGTTTGAAATGCATGAATCATCAAAACTAGACTATACTAGCACATCTAATGGGTTCAAATAAGCAATCAAGCCCAAACATATATAGATTTATTTGTGGCCCACTATATGTACAAGTATAAGTCCTAGTCTTAATGAAAACTAACATCTAAACAAGTAATCTTAACATGAAGCATCAAAACACAATATAAAAATCATCATGATAAAACTAAAATATGATTACTATGTAGATTCACATGTATTAGATTCATGATGTACATTATAGCTTAAACAAAAGTGAGAACACTAAGTATGGGTTCATATAAGCATGTGTGTCTCAAATACTATACATGTATGTCAAGGATCTAATAAACATGGTATATACATACTAATCCATAGACAATTAGACATGCTATAAAACATCAAAACATGCTAATAAAAATAAACATGGAGAGCATGTAAACAATAAATGGGAGTAAAGGATTGTTACCAAAACCGAAGAAGCAACTCTCCTTGTCTCCAAAACATGGTGGTCCTCTCCACCAAACCTTCCCTTGAAAGTGATGCATCCAATTGATTTCCTTTAAATACGGAACGCATCCACTCCAAGGTGCTATCACTCTCACGTCATGTGAGAGCCCACACCTACATCAAAAATAATAGGAGGGGTGGTCTTTGGTACCCATACTCTTTGGGTCCATGGGGGTTAGTACCTTCTCTAACCCAAACAAACTTCTTTGCTAAATTTGGAGTATGTAATCTATCATAGCAAAATTTAGCAAGGTGGCCCTTACGTCCACAATGTGTACAAGTGTACACATGAGCATACATATGGTGATGGGTGTGTCCGTGAGGAGCATGTGTATGCCGTGGAAGGTGTGCATGCATAAAGGATGGAACTTGTTTCTTTCGAACCAAGGTTTCCAACCGTGAGTGGTTCATGGCACATTGGCTCATAGTGGAGCCCAAACAATCTACCTTCTTCTTAAGCATGGATATATCATTATTAATCTTAGAAGAAGAGGTACATGCATAAGGTAGACTAGATGAAGAAGGTACACTAGCATGGCAAACATGTGCATCAATTTTATTTTTCAAACCCATATTCTTATCTAAACAAGCATTCAACTCATTTGAAATAGAAACAATTTTATTTTTCAAATCAACATTTTCTTTTAAAACAAAATCAACTTTTGAAGACAAATTTTCATTTTTCTTCAAAAGAGCACGGCAATCATTTTTAGATTTTAAAAATTCATTTTCTTTAAGTGCAAGTTCTAATTGAGATCTAAATGAATCCCTTTCATTATAGACCTCAACCTTCTCTTGCAAAACATTGTTAAGTCTAGCATGCAAACTCTTATTTTCTTGTTCAATTCCTAGACTTTTCTTTTTCAACAAATTATATTTTTCTATTAACTTTTCACACACAATAGAAAGTTCTTCATTCAAAGCATGGGCATCAATATGATCATTTGAAGAACTAGCATCATCATCACTATCTAATGGAGTTTCCGAGTGTACCTCAAGGGAGTCATTCCCTTGGACCATCAAGCAATGTGAGTCAGATTCTCCACTAGACTCCTCTTCTTGGATTTGTACTTGAAGCTCGGAGGTGGTGGTTGTTGTCAACTTGTTCCACACTACAAAAGCGGAATCAAGATTAGAAACATGCATAAGATATTCTTTTGAAAGCGTGCTTCTAATGGCCTCTAGGGCTTGTGCATTGGTCCCTATATGATTGCGATCTCCAAGATAGCATTTCTTGGTGGCCGCAAGAAAAACATGCAAACCTAGGGTCTTTAGGTACATGGACATCCTATACTTCCAAACAACAATGTTGGAAGGATCAAAGCTAGGAGGGGTCATGAAGTCCATGGTATAAACTATATGAGTGTGCAAACACGCAAATGCAAACAATAGACTAGCAACCAAATGGATCTCACTCCTAGGATGTTAAGCCTAATATCAGGAGCACTAGCTCTGATACCAATTGAAAAACACCTAGAGGGGGGGTGAATAGGTGTAAGTGCTAATCTAGAACTAAATGCAAAACTATGTGCGCTAAATGCGGAAGCTAATGCAAATCTTGCAACACACTTAGTACAATCAACAAGTGTAGCCGAATTCCCCGTGAAGGGCTCTGGACTAACTCCTCTTGATTCCCCTTGAATGGGTTGAGGTGCTATGTGAAGCTCTTGTTGATTAGGTACAAGTGAGGCACACACAAACAACCAAGTATATATAAGATATAGCAATATGAAATTGCAAGGCACAACACAAGCAAATAGATATGGCAATATGAATTATGCTCAACACAAGCAAATATGGTATGATGATATGAATGATGCTTTGCACAAATGTAAAGAGAGAGTTTAGAGACAAGTGGATCAAACGCAAAGTCCAAGATATGTTTCGAGGTTCGAGCACCTTGCTCTACATCCCCGCCTACACCACCGTGTAGGATTTCCAATCCACTATCAACGTCCACCGAGGACTCCCACCAAGGGAACCTTCACCGAGAAGGATTTGTTACAACTCTAGGAGTACCAAACTCCTCTCTCAAACAACAACCTCCACCGAGGCCAACAACCAACAACAACCACCTCTACCGAAGAGGTTTACAACCAAACTCAATCACCTCACACTTGAGGGATACAAACCAAACTCCACCTCTACCAAAGAGGGAGCAAACCAATCACCCGATCACCTCTACCTAAGAGGGATACAACAAGAATAAGGGTGTTTACAACAAGTGGTTCCAAAACCACAAACTCTCTTTTCTTTTTCTCTTTCCACAAAACAATGATCCTAATAGATTAGGATAGAAGATAGCTCAAGTGTGGAAACTAGGTGTTTTTGGAAACAAGCAACAAAGAAAAACTAATTGGGAAATCTCTTGTAAAAGATAGAAAATGAAAGATCAAATCAAAATCCCAAAACCTAGTTTTCTTTGATTTTCCAAAAAAACCCAAAACAATAAAGATTGGAAGTTTAAAGCACAAAACTCTTTTCAAAAACTTGTTTAAAACACTGAAGAAGTCAGGAATTTTTAGCACCAAAAATCTTGGCCAAAATCCCAAAGGAATGGGTTTATATAGGCCAAACAGAAACTAGCCGTTAGAGCTGAGCTGGCAGTTCTGACAGGCAGCGGTCGACCGGCCCGGTCGACCGCCAACGGTCAAAATATGACCGTTGGGCAACTGCGGTCGACCGGCCCGGTCGACCCAGAAAACAGAGAGCAGAGCTCTCATCCCGGTCGACCGGCACGGTCGACCGTCTCAGGGACTCCAAACGTGCACAGATTTGTGCACGTCCGGTCGACCGGCCCGGTCGACCGGACTTCAGCCAAGCCGACTAATAACCTGGCTTAGTCGACTGGTTGAGTCCTGGACCTAAAAACTGGGTTTGAAAACTTGGGAAAAATATTTTATAAAAATCTTTTAATACTTCTAAAAATCACCAAAAATATTTTTATCATTTTATATCAAAACTCAAACAAGTGATAAAAGTTTCAAGACATGTATCAACATATTCAATTCATTTTTGAGTCTTGCAAATTTTATCAAAAACAAAACTTGTATTTTTCCAAACTTGATTTTTCAACACATGAATAGGGATATCAAAATAAGTTTGTTTAGCAGGTTAAACCATGTATGTATATCTAGAATACATCTAATATACATAGAATTAAAGTAAACTTGTTTTGATCTACTATTCATGAAAACCAAAGTCCAAATCATGAAACGTGTGTGTATGTGTGCACTTGAGCATATCAACTATACTAAACTTTACAAATGGATCTAAAACACACTATCTAAACTATGGATACCTAAGTCTTTGTGTCATCAAGAAGACTTGCTCCAAAACTCCATCCATGGGCTAGGCAATGTGTGATCTTGAAACTTTGGCCCTGGAATCATTATGAATAGCTTCTAAACTCCTTGTTGAAGCTAACACCAACTAATATCTTGGTTAATGATCTGAAACTTAAACAACACAAGATTATTAGTAAACATAACTTCATGAGTTAATCATCATCAAAACTAGGGTGGAAGGCCTTTGGGCCAACATTTATTTCCTTATTTGTCCAACTGTACATACTTTCTAATCTCAACAATAAAATGATGTTTGTTAAATGCTAAAAAAGGTTTAGACTTTGCATTTAGGCACGTGTCTAATTCGTTTACATTTTATATTACTGTTGAAGAGTGTTGGAGCAAAAGGTACGTATGCATAGCATATAGTTTAGGAAACATTCTTGAGTGATTATTTGCTTGTTGAATGTTACTTTTCTATATCCTGCACACTTTGCATAAACAATCTTAAGGGCTTGTCATATAAACAAGATAAGGTGGGAAAGTCATTACCCTCTCTTAGCCCACAAGCAATCTCCTCACTCACTAACCCAAGCCTAATTAAAACTGAGTAGACGTTGGCTGTAGGGACATCTCAGACTCAATAGGAGACTGACCTAAGGGGAAAGTTGATTAGAATTTGACTCTTGCCAAATTGGTGTTAAAGGTTGGGGATTGAGGGGCGAAAATCCGAAGGTTGGTGTTTTAGCATAATTAGGCCCGTTGCTTAGACTCGGATACCTCCCACTGATCTTGCCCCTACCTGGTCGATTAAGTTGTGGTTAGATTCGGCAATATACCCCTTGTGGACAGTCTAACCAGTTAGGAGTCGTCTAGGTCTAAGGTTTACCCTAACTTAGATTAGATTTGTTGCTTTTTGTTTGTTTATTTGTTTGTTTCTCCTTGTTTGATTTTGATAATTCTTGTGTGATGTGGCTTATAACAACGATTTTTTCAATTTTAATGGTAATACATATTTCACCCCATTTGACTCGGATAATTCCAACCAGATCTTTTACAATATGAACCAACCAAATACATTGGGTTAGACTTATCTGAATCAATACAACCCATATCCCCAATCTTATGACCATAATTTCTAAAATAATTCCAACTCTTCATAGAGTCAATGGGGATTCACCTCCCTCGAGTCCAATTTTCAACCAACTTGTCCTCCTTATCCACCTTGTCCACAATTTTCATAATATTCATTCCCTGATTTTGCTTCATATACTCCTTTTCTAAATCAATCCATTAAAGAAAAACCCGAGCTAGAAAAGAGTATAGAAGCCATGCAGGAGGCCGAACGAAAATTTCAGGCCTCCCCAATTCCACAATATTTCCAAGATTCATACTCATTTTCACTAATTCAAAATAGAAAACCATCAATCTTGAAAATGAGTATACGTGAGTCCGAGCAACAATCACAAAATCTGATGGACTGACGATATAACCACAAATTCCAAAATAAAACTTCATCTTTTCAAGTCCAATCACAACAAAACAATAAACCAATCGACTATGAAAAGATGCTTGAAGTCATAACTCAGGCTCAAATCACTCATAATCATGACATAGATATAATGGTCAAAACTCTTCATTCTTACCCTTTGACCATTCCTGATGTCGCTATCCATTCTGTTAGAGCCAAAGAATCATGTTGTTTTAGAAAATAAGATTTCATTTCAGCACACCCATTTGAACTTACCCAAACTCTAAATATTGAAAATCACATTGACATTTTGACAAGTTATTCCTTCCCTGAAATTGAACTTGAGAATGAATATGATCCTGAACCTCAACTTGGTAATTCAATTCTACTTTCAGATGCAATAATGACTCCGGTATCTTCACCTGATTTCAATTCTTCTCCAGAGTCCACATTGGATCCTGTGTCTGTCCATTGAGAAATTGAATCACCAATCTTTTATAATCATCATATTGAACTTGACCAATTTCATGCTTTTGTTAGACCTATTGGTTGGCAAGTTCTCATTTTTATGAAATTGAACTCAATGAGGAATGTAACCTTGAGTCTCAAATTTATGATCCAGTTTAAATTTCTGAATCAATGTTGACTCCTATTTTACTACCTGATTTGAGCAATATTTTAGAGTTAGTTTTGATTCCATACCTATCATTCTTGAACTTGAATCACCAAATTTAGAAAGTCACATTCCATTGTGGGAAAATGAATGTGGACTTGAGTTTCAACTTCTTGATTTGGACCCACTTCCTGAATAAATTGACTCCTGAACCTTTACTTGACTTCAGTCATTTTCCTGAGTCGATTATAGTTCATATCCTTCCTGATTTCAGATCAATCATTTCATCTTTTCATACTCCATTTTGGGACAGAGGTGTTGATAATAATGATTCTGAAATTAGTTTGAAAATTTAAAAATTAGATGGGTAAAATTCTTAATAAAAATAATTCATATATACATCATTTTAGTGGGTTATATTAGAGAGGTTTCTTGTGGGTTCCTCCGAACTCCACGCAAATTAGATTGGGGCGCATTTCGTGGAATAATCAGACCACCACCTTAAGATAATATTTTTCTTCCCTTTCTTCTTTTTCATACATCTATGCATTAATTCATACATTGAGGACAATACATGAGATAGGCGTGGGGGAGAGTTCTAACATAACGTAGGTTTTCCTTTTTAAAAAAAATTATTAACATTTTCTTTACTTTTAAAAACTTTTTAAAAATAGAAACAATATTTTAATATATTTTTTGTAAGAAATTAAGTCAATTTTAAGGAATAGGAGAATCATAATTAGGATTTCTTATACTTGATCAAAAAAAGATTATTTGTTTAATTTCTAAGGTTAGGAAGAAAATTTGAAAAAGTAATTTAATCTTGATTTTTACCTTGATGATATATGCATGTTTTATACACTTACACACTTAGGGTTCAAAAATAAAGATTCTTATGCCTTATAAAAAAAGAATATATATATCCTCTGATTAAGCTGGGTATTTGTGCCTCATAAAGCATAAGTATTCACGCCTAAAAGCGGTTCATATAATAAAATCCTTAGTTTTTTGGCCTTATTTGCTCAAGTTCTTAAGTCCTTAGGGTATTTTCTCACCCGTTACCCTAAGATCGTTTGGTTTGGGAGTCATCGATTAAAGGCTCGTTACATGAGCAGATTAAAAAGCCTAATAGAACTAAGGAATATTATCACCAAAAATAAAAAAATGTTAGAGGTAAAGAAAAGAAAATAAGGCATAAGAGTTAGAGTTAAAGAACCCGAGTCAAAATTTCACGGTCACAATGGTGCATATGACTTGGGGTAAAATAATAGATTAGATGAGAAATACAGTTTAGCGCCATGCCTTGATTGATAACAAGTTTTTGAATTAAGACTAAACTTAAGAATGAAAATTTTAATTTTCCTATAACTTATAGATTACTTGAACTCTTACAATAATATTTCAAATATTTTTTTCTTTCAAAATGTGCTTTCAAAATAGTAACATTTTTCTCTTTTTTATGGATTTTGTGGGTGCAATCCACTGAAAACTCTCACGAGACAAAACTCGTCCGCTAGGGGGAACCTAGAGGTTTAACGGCTTGTTGCACATGTTCAGTGCAATCGCGTGACCTACGAAAGTGGTCTAATAATTTTTGGTTTAGTTTTGTTATTCTGCTCGAGGACGAGCAAAAGATAAGTATAAGGGTGTGATCGGTCGCTGATATTGCACATTCATTGTCACATTCTCATACTTATTATATAATAAGCTCTGCTTTTAATCCTAATTATTGTCTAATTTATATGCAAGCTCGTTGATAAAGGAAAGAATAGAGAAACGAGCCCAAAGGCCCATCAAAATTCTGATTTAATTCAAAATTAATTTGAAATCAGAAAATCAGGGCAGATCATGGAAAATCAGAGAAGTTAATGACCGATTAAAATCAATCTTCCAAAATCAATTGGTTAAAGTCAAAAATCAAAGGCAGATTCGTCAAATCCAGGAGCTAAAACGGGAAATTCAGAACCAGATAAAGGCAAATCGCTGAATGAGGAGCTGTACCTCCCCAGGTGTGGCCACCTGGCCACACCCAGGCCGCGAAAACGCAGCCGCATTTTCGCAACTTTGTTGAATCAGTTGGGGGAGCGTTTGCTCCCCCTACCGTTGGATTTTGCCTAAAAATACTGAATTTTTCAGAGACCACAGGGAATGACCAAGTAGAGAGTAGAAGTTACGCTATTCTATAGTTTGTAACTTGGGCTTTTAGTTTTCTTGTATGTAATTTTTATTTTCTTTATGTAACTGAGAGAAGAGGATAATTTCATGGAGGAATGAGAACAAGCTTATACTGAGGGTGACACCGGTGTAAGTATTCTTTTCTTTCATTATTATTTGACTCGAATTGAAGCTTTCTTTTCTTTTCTATTCTTATTTTTGTTTGCTTCCCTCTTCTTTGTTCGTGAATCTAAATGATTCTGATAGCCTCGAAGTTGTCTTACCCTTACAAGTGTCGTTGATGACTTATGATGATGGATATCTATTTCTATGATAGTGTAGCTTGCCCCTTCATTTCATAGTGTAAATCAGGAATGGGAAGGATCATATTTGTCATACTTCGCTTGCCTTCAAACAAAGGTACATCGTCGATACGGATCAAAGATAAGCAGGTACCGAAGAGGTAAGTAAGTTTTTTAGGTTTTAACTTTCTTTTCTTTTAATTTTAGTTTAGATCACCAACACCACAATCTCCCAACTATTTTATCACTCTTTTCAATTTCTTTGTATATATCCATTTTCTATTTTCTCCACCTTCTCAAATTACCACTTTCTTCCTAACTTAACTTTAACCTATTTTTCTTTTCTTTTAAAGTACTAAAAGAAGATCCTTAATCATTGAATGTAACTTAAAAGAGAACTTACTAAAAAAAACCTTTCATCGCTAGTACCTCCTTGTAGATCACGACCCACATAGTCACTTGCTATAGTGGTAATATTGAGTTCTTGCACATTCTATTTTTAATTTCTGAAATTCTTTATTCTTGTGTGCAGATAAAACCTCAATCAGAGCACAGTGGCTGATTTTCAGGATAGCATTCATGATCACCCAAATGATGGTTTTTAGGAGAGTTTTCTGGATCACTCTTTGTTTGTGCAGACCTCGCCGTCGAGGCGTGTTCTTCTATTGTTCTTCTATCTGTGAAGAAAGCGAGCCACTCAGAGCATTTACTGATAGATCTAATTCAAGGAGGCTTTCTAGAGTCCATTAGCTCTGGGGAGTACTTGATGACAGATTATTGCTACCTAGATACAAGTATTGAACATGTCATGCTAGACAAGGAACTAAGTATTGGTCCGAAGAGTACATTAGTTTGTAGATTCAAGAGATTCAAGTTTTTCAGTTGACCAAGCTCTAACGGACCTGAACCACTTATTGTAGGCTAGGCTCATCCATCGACTGCAGTTTGTTTAACCTTGTGAGTGCAGATGGTATTGTCCCAATCTGCTTATTTTGATTGATATTTAGCTTAATAAGGTCACTTGAGTTCCCTACACTAGAAGGAATATTTCCTGTTATATGATTTTCATAAGCAAAAAGGTATTTCAGATTCTTTGAGAGATTCTCAATTGAATCTGGAAGAATACCTTCTAACTTGTTTTGTTCTGTACCAACTTGCTCCAAGTTCTTGCAGTTTGAAACAAAGATGAGAAATGCGATCCCTCAAGATATAAATCAGTGATCTCAGATAAACTTTCAACCAAAGTAGATATGCTTCCAGTGAACTAATTTGATGTCAAAGAAAGTATTTGGAGGGCCTGACAACGAGCAAAGCTCGTAATATAATCACCGGTAAAATGATTAAAACTGAGAGAGAGGACTTGGAATCGAGGGAGCATAATAGAACTGTCATTTTACGGCAGAGAACCTGATACATTGTTGTCAACAACATAGAGATTGAGCATGAAGACTTGCCTGAGGGTTTGGGGAATGGGGGCAGTGAGACTGTCATTGGCTAATGTAGACAGAGGACTTGACATAACCCCGGCAACAAGTTTAGTGTCCACAAATCCTCAGAAAAAGTGTTCAGATTTTAGAAATTCTTCAGCAAAGGTACAGAAAAAGAATGAAAACAGTTAGGAAAGTACGAGTAGACACAATCTTTGATTCGAACCATTCCACAAGTTAATGATTTGACTAATGCACACACATTAGCCAGCTTGCCTTGTAGAGTAAAAGATGTTTACACTTTTTGAATTCTTGAGTCTCTCCATGCTTCACTGTCAAAAATATTACGTTCATATGAGAGCTCAAGGAATGTACTAGCTAGTTATTCAGAGATTAATAACAGGGACGTATGCGACAAGTCTGCTGACTCCATGGGACTTTAAACTGGAAGAAGAAACAAAATTTCGAGAAATTAGATGTGGCATCTGCCCAACTATTATGGCCTATGGAAAGAAAACATAGTCCAATTCAATCTCTCATGTGGATGCAAAAGATCAGAGATTTGATGTTTCACAGCTAAATATGGGAATGAATGACCTCTCCTTTCTGAATATTTGATAGAAGCTGGCAAGCCAAATGGCCTATGGGGATGGGTAGAAATGAACTATGAACGAAACAAAGTTCTTCATTGAAATCACAGATTTTAGCAATGGAACAAAATTCTTGACTTGGGGCACCATCCCAAAAGACTAGTTTTTTAGATGGAGTTGTCCAAATCCTTATATATTGAAGACCATCCCCACGTCTATCCGATGTGGGACTATTTGTTCGACCCAAATCCCAACAATCCCCCCCTCGAACAACGAACAAAGAGTCTCCCTGCAAACTCAACTATCTTCACACTGGAAGATCAAATGCTCAATCGACATTCAACTCTTCACTGCGTGAGGTGACGGCACGCCTTATGTGAAGTATCAACTGTAGTCGGTCACTCCTCTACACCGCGTGATAGACCGCATGACAGGTACACTGCGTGACAGACCGCATGATAGGTGTGTGCCCATTGCAAAGGAGCATCACTGTCAAATTTCTCGAGAGCCCAACATTAGCTTCACAGGGGCCTATTGCGTCTTTTTGCGCCCGTGGGGTGGGGGGCAGGCCAATTGCGCCTTTGCGCCATTGGGGGATTTACATCGTCGAACATCACCCACACACACGACTTAGTTCGGGGCATGGCTCTGATACCACTTGAAGGACTTGGGGCACTATCCCAAAAGACTAGCCTTCTAGGTGGAGTAACCCAAATCCTTATATACCCAAGATCATCCCCACGTCTAGCCGATGTCGGACTATTTGTTCGACCCAAATCCCAACAAACATCCATGACTAAGCTTGCTCTACTAGTTCACTAGGTACCTTTGTGTCTGGCTTAGTACTTTCGACGAGTTAAGGAGGTGACACACGGTCCACTAGGTACCATCTTGCTCCACAAATTCACTAGGTAAGACTGTAGCTTGCTCTTCCAGTTTACTACATTTTAATTCTATGATTCCCTCAACCACCGCAGATGAAGAGAGTTGAATCCATTACCTTTCACTAGTCAAGGAGGTGGAAATGCTGCTTGAGCTAAGCTCGATTGACAATTTACGTTGATATGAAAGGTCCTTAAAACATCTCAGAGTACGTCCACCAATAATAGTTCCCTAAAGTTGAATTCAGTCATTTGATGGTTTTCTTATTTATACATTCATCTGCACCAGAAAACTGTTTTTAGCTACAATATGATGCAAAGTATCTAGAGAAAGGAAATGAGTAAACAACATGAAACGAAGGAAAAATAAGTGTGAGGCCATTGTGTATATGTTGAAAAATGTAAGAAATTTAGTCGACTAATAACGACTATTAGTCGTCTAAGCCTAAGTACTAGTCGACTAGGACAGATAGAGAGAAAAAGCAGTTTACAGTAGTCGACTATATAAACCTATTAGTCGACTAATGAAAGGGATTAGTCGACTAGGCCTAAGTGCTAGTCAACTATACGGGACATTTTCTGAAGTAGAATCAGTTTCCTTTTCAGACGCTGATTTCCTTTTCTAGTGGAATACGCATAAGACTCAGTTTCAATTCAATAAAGGATTTGTTTTTAAAGATTAAAGGGTCTATAATCCTTCTAGATCAAGAAAATCAACTCTTAATATGATTGTTCAAGATTCTTCAAGCATCCAAAGGCCAAGATAATCTCATAGTCCAAATAAAAGTTGCATTATAAATCCTATAAATAAAAGTTATAACCAAGCATTGTAACACACAGAAAAATACTGATATCAAGGAGAAAAAGATGGAGAACACTAAGGAGATCAGAAGGAAGCCAAGAAAGGGAGGAGCAAGGTGAAAGTACATAAAGATAAGATAATTGTAATATCCCCTATTTAATAATACCATATAATTATTTAAAAAAATTATCTTATTATTATTAATTAACTTAATTTAGTATCATTATTAATATTATTATTGTTTTCGACTTGTAGACTCTTATTGCTTATATTTAGTTATTTTAAATTATATGGGTAGTATTATTATTTTCATCCAAGCCTAATAAACTCAACCCATTCTCCTTTTCGTTTTGTTTTCTTCTCCTTTTTATGCTAAGCCCGCCAGGCCCACTTCCTTATTTTCATCTTTTTCTATTTTTCTTTTAGTTCAAAAACTAAGCCCACAAGCCCACTATCTATTTTTCTTATCCTTCATATTATTTATTTCTCTTAACTAAAGCCCAATAACCTCTAACTCATTACCATTGAGATCCTTACCCATTAACCCAAAACCCAATCCTAATCCAAATCAAAATCCTATCTTATCAAATCCTTTCATAAATATTCATTAATCCTAATCTAAATCCTAACTACTAAATTAAGCAATCCAAACCTAATTAGAATTCATGTTTCTAAATTATTTAATAACCTATATAAAGCCCCAACCTCCTTCTTTCTCTTCTACCTCAAGAGAAAAATCTAATTTAAAATCTCCTCACTTCCATCTTTCCCTTCTCCTCAAGATTCCATCTTTCCCTTCTAATCAAGAGGATCGTGCTTCGATGCCCAGGGATTGAGGAGCAAATACAACTCAAGTAAGCAGATCTAACCTTGTGAATTAAATTTTAGTTCTTGTTTCAAAGAAAAAAATAAAAAATTTAATTAAAGTGAAACCACAAGATTAATTTATTTATTTCAAAAAACTCATTTTTTCCCGTAATTAATATGATACAAGTAATCTAATCAATATCGTGTCTATACAAGGGTCTTCCATGAAATTTTTTTGTATACATCAAAACTCAATTCAAAAATTCAACAAAAATGCATGTCGTAATATATATATATATAAATTTATACATCTCTCTTAAAAATTTCTACAATTTAGAAAATTGAAATTTCAAAAAAAAATTAAATTACAAGAAAAAAAAACCCGCTGCCCTGCTGCACAGACCAGCAGCTGGTCTGTGCAGCCTGGCCTGGCTAGCCCAGGCCAGGGCTGGCCTGCCCTGGCCCGGGCCCTGCCTGGGCAGGGCCGGCCCAGCTCGGCTGGGCCAGGCCGGCTGCAAACGGATAGGGCCTTTCGGCCCTATTATAAAAAGAAAACAAAGAAACAAAAAAAGAATTCAGGACCAGGCCTGGGCTAGGCCTGGTCCGGCTTATTCCAGCCCGGGCCTGGACATGGGCCTGGGCCTGGGCTTCTGCTGGAATATTAGAAACAAAAAAAAAAGAGAGAAAGAAATAAAAGAAAGAAAGAAAAGAGTATATGCATATAAAAAATAAAAAAATAAATATATAAAAAAATTGAGAAAAATATAAACAGTAATATACAATTTTTCTACTTTCTATGTTAAAAATTTTAGATCAATAACAATATAAATTAATTCAAATCAACCACTTTAAAACCATTTCTCATTAATGGTAAATCTAGGCCCGTTAAGTATTTTAATGATTTAAAGCTTATTAAAAATCTAACAAAAAATTAGAAATTAGTTTAAATTAAACCTACTAAATTCACTAAACCTAAAGAATCATATATCTAACTCCCAAACTAATTAATCAAGATTTAAACTCCTTAAAATATTCTTTTAAAAAAATCTAACAATTCCTATTAAAATAATTTATGTAGATTTATCGGGATCCTAGAATTTCAGTGCTCTGGACTTGGGATGGATCTCAGGTGAGTGTTCTTTATTTTCTCATTGAGTATTTTAGTATTATTTAATTTTGTTGTCAGTGTTTCACTTCCTTTTTAATTTTATTTAATTTTATTGTGAGTGTTCTCTTTCTTCTTGAAGTAAATAAGAATTTTGTGAGTGTTTTCTTTTCCTTCTATAATTTTATTTTGTGAGTGTTTTACTTCTTTATTAAATTTTATTTAATCGTGTTGTGAGTGTTTACTTTTGTCTTTTTCGTTATTTACCGTTGTCAATAAATACTTGTGTTTCACTTTCATCATTTCATATGGCTGTCTGAGATATTTTATTAGTATTCTCACTTGTATCATTTCATGAGATATTATTGATTGATCCACTTATTTGTGTAGTTGAATGAGCTTGTATCAGTATCATTTCATATGTTGGTGATCGTTGTTGTTGGCTTAGGTCTATTATTGATATACCTTAGACCAGACTTGACCTTATAACTGATCTAGTGGTAATAAATCTTAGAATATAGTATATTGATCTTGAGGCTGATTGATTGATTATACATGATATCTACCTGATACTATTGTCCATGTTACTTAACTACTGGGAAAATATTGTTACACGGTAACAACACCCTCATGTTGTACTTGTTACATATTCCTGTTATACCGGTATCCTGTTTCACTGATATTATATATTCCTGTTATACCGGTATCCTGATTACACATGTAGATATTGTTACCATGACTATCACAGAATTATTCCAGTGATGCAAGTAACATGCACATTAAGTAATCTTAATAAACTAATAACAAGACATAATATTAAACAATTTACACTAGGATTGGGAAAATTGGTGGAGGAAACAACGTCTATATTTTGGGTGGACCTAGAATTTAGGTTGTGCAGCCGAAAGAGGGTTCCACTGCAGGGTTCCCGTAGGGTGAGTGGCACCCCGTCCTGTTCCTGTTATACATGTTATACATGTACCTGTTCCTGTTATACATGTTCCTGACTACCTTGCGGTAGGTCCTGGTTCAGCGCCAGGAGTCTGGGCCGTGATCCCGGGTATGCACGGGACCCACCTAAAACACAGACAACATCTCCAAACGATCAGTTTCAATAACTGAGGACTTCGATTGGCATGTGTGGTAGGCGTAGTATGGTATGCGTCTATTATATGTGGCAATTGGTGTTCGCTGATATAATTAATAATGATAAACTCTTAATGTATTGTGACTAATCGTGATCACCTGACTGTTTATACATGTATAAAGTATGATAGATATAGGATTGTACATCAAACTAGTGACATATGTTAGGTTATACCTTATGACATCAGTTGTTTGTCTACAGTTGTTTTACTTATCTTTTATCTGCACGCTTATTCATGTTATTGTTATTCAGTTGTTTGTTTATCATGTTAATTAGTTATCTTATGTTTGCAGTTATCTTGTTATTATTTTGTGCAAATTGCACGAGTACTCCTCTTTACACACACACTCATTAGGTCGCTTCTGACGACCCTAGATTCGCACGTCCAGAGTATTGGACATTTTCTTATATTGTTCAGGTTTCATTGAGCTCGTACGCGTTACGAGAAGCTGGAGTCTCTATTTTCTTAATTATAGGTATTCTTGCTATTTTATTCATGATATTTCCTGATTCTATCTTTATCGCATCATGTTGTCATTTTCTTTCCTTTATTCATCTGTTATCATTGTGTTAGATATTTATATGTCATAGTGCAGTGATATTGATTTATCGTAGTAGACTCTGTAGCTTGTTCAGATTACTTTAGGCTTAGCGTGTATGCGTGGGGTATTTCCTCGCGTATATACGTCGCCGACCTTCGTCGCGACTCCGTTTTCACGTATTTTGGGAAGCGGGGCGTGACAATAATACTCTTGTAATTTAAGTCTAGATTAAAGAGGAAGGTGAATACTCTTGTTGCATCAAGAGAAAAATTAGATCTCTTTGTATCAAGTTATTAATAAAGCTCTGTCAAGTTCTCTCTCCGCGGACATAGTCTAAGTTTGGGCTGAACCACGTTAAATCTTCATGTTTTTTCTGATTGCTCTTTTATTTAGGCATTATTAGTTTACTTTACAATAGTTTTCTTTTATAAGTACTGATCATATTGTTAAGTTCTGCATACGTCGATCCTAAAAATAACAATTGATATTATAGCATATCAATTACGACTCAACAGTGGTATCAGAGTTAAAAGTTGACGAAGGGTAATATGTCAAAGATAGGAAGTTTTACGACAAAGATTGATGTTGAGAAGTTCAATAGTAAAGGAAACTTTGACTTATGGCAAAAAAGGGGTGAAGGCGTTGTTGATGCAACAAGGTCTTCACAAGACCTTCCAGGGTAAGTCATCAAAATCTACAAGTATGTCAGATGAGAATTGAGAGGAGATGGATCTAAAGGCGGCAAGTACGATCCGACTATGTATCACAGACGAGGTGATGTACAACGTGAAAGATGAAGAAACGGCTACATGAATATGGTCAAGGTTAGAGACGTATATAACGAAAAACCTCTCCAACAAGTGGTATCTCAAAAAACAACTATATGGGCTACGAATGAACAAAGGAATAGCGGTATTGGAGCATCTAAACTTTTTCAACAAAGTCATCAGCGAGTGATCGTACACGTATATTGCATTATTTATTAGTACATTTCTACACTTATCTTATAATAAATCTGCTATTCACCTTATCTTAATATTTAATTCATGCAGAATATGATTAATAAAGGGAGAAAAGAAAATACAAAATTAATACTAGTTAAATCAGATTTATATAAATCTATTTGGTTAGCTGAAGATCATCACAAATCTAATCCAACTAAATAGATTTAGTTAGATTTATTTTATTAGCTGAGAAATTAAAGAGATACAAGCAAATTCAGAAGTCCAAAGGCAATCTATCAATATACAAAGGGATATCTAAAGGATTATGATGTATATTCATAAGATTCAAATATATAAGACACAATCTAACTGAAAATTAAGGGATAAATAAAATTTTATCTCCAACCTTATCAGAGGATCTTTTTTGTTGGGCAAGAGACTTTTCTCCTATCTTCGTATGCTCTCTCTTATCCAGTTTTGACTATAAATACCTGCATTTCTGAAGGCAAAGGGCCACCACTCCAGCAGAGAATCATGAGTAGGCTGTTGCTTTAGTTTAGATTTCTTTTTCTTTTTACATGTAATTTTAATTTTTTTTATAGCTTAAATTAGAAAGCTTCATGAACAAAAAGAGAGAAAGTATTGTATTTAGAGTGACATTAAATGTAATCTTTATTAAAGAGAGTTGTATTAAGCGTGACAGTCAATGTGATTCTCTCACTTTTCTTCATTGTTGCTCAACTTAATCGATCGCTACTTTTACGATATTTTTTTCACTGGCTTTACTTTAATTATTCCAAGGTACGTTATTCTTTCTTCCCTTTCTTATTTATTAAATGACTTCACTTGCTTTACTTTAATTATTCCAAGAAGACAAAGCTAGCCCCTAGTTGGATGATCAGGCCGATTGCGCTTCTCCCTTCATCTATAGTAGGTTCTAGAAAGGGGAAAGCGGGGGCCATATATAGTGGTCAATTTTCAAAGCATGTCGAGATCACGCCACACGTTCCGCCATCTCAGCAGCGCCCCAAGCAACCATTCGCCTTCCCGCTAGTGGGCACAACACGCTTCCAACTCCAGCATGGACCTGAAAAGAAAGCCTCAGGTCCTATCCCGAGCCTACATCAATCCAGTGAAGCTTAACCAGTTCCTCAAATCAATCGGATTTTGGAGGTTTCCTCCGAGACTCCAAACATCAGTACAAAGACTACCACCGAAGCTACTCTGCCCTCCGATACGAAGACCCTTCAAAGCCTGCTGCTCCTGCATTAGTTACAGCTGGACGACATGACTCCCGTGATTTATGGATTCAATCATGCTCAGGTCATTCCCGCGTTCAAAATATTACAACGCTCCTGCTTTAATGTGGTTTGCTATGGATAATGGCGGAAATCTTTGCATGGCAATTCCAATAGTCAAGCAGCGCAATCCTTGTAGTTACGAACAAATCATAACATGCAAATCATGCAGTTATGAAAATTCGCCATACATGCATCCTCAACGGCATCCCTGATAGGTATTAATACTTCTTCTACACCAAGGAGGAGAGCTTCTAATTACTACTAAAAATACTAATTATACAGTATTCTCTGCTTTCTTCAAACAATAATACTTATTCTCACGCCATGGGTCTTCGACCAGCACTACACCAGTGCTCCTAACCTGAAAGACGTTCTCTTGTTTTGTGTTTTTGGCAGGATCAATCAGGAGCGTCAATTGTTTGTAGAGAAAAATCCCCACCACAAGGACTTAGTGACAGTATTAATAAAGTAATATTTTTTCTAAGAAAAGAAGAAAGAAAGCATGTAATCAAGTTATGAAATGGATCCCTATATTTAGGCCATCATTTTTAGTAATTTTACTTACTCCTAAATAACAACTCAACCCAAATTTTCAGCCCCATGAGCAATCGGGTTGGGCTAATCTTCGGGCTGAGAACCTCCTACCGAAAGTAATCGGGTTGGGTTGAGATTTGGGCAAGCAACCCGAAAGGCTACCATGCTGTGTTTATACTCTGAACAATTTTGGCAGGCATGCTTGCCTACTTGGTGCATGAGAAGGAAGAGAGACCAGAGTCCAAAACTGGACATCTTTTGGACCCCAAAGGAGCTCAGTATTGACCACTACATATACACAGTTCCATCTATCTAAGCCACCGAGGATCAAAGCCTTTGCGGGGTAATGCTTTCATAACACAGTCCCAGCTCACGCTATCATAAGCCTTCTCAAAATCAATCTTGAAACGGAAACTGACCACGTTCTTCTTTTTACAATGGAAGATAACTTCTTGCGCGGCAGCGACACTATCAAGGATACACCGCCGCTTAATGAAGCCACTCTGCTCCTCTTGTATGAGTAGAGATGGGATGAGGTGTTGGTTGTCCAGTTGGCGTCCAAAACACTTTTGGATCAGTGGCATGAGCTTTGAAGGCTAATAGGGATTCGAGGTCAGCAAACTTGTTGTGTGGTCTGGATGTGACTGATTGAGGATATGTGGAGGCAAACGTTAACAAGTATGGTGAGTGCAAAAAAGGGTGAAATTTCCCTGAATTCAGAGCGTGAAGAGGTTGAGGATGTTGCTTGATTTTTTTTTTTTTTTTTTTTAAGAATATAGGATGGGAGCATAAGCTTCAGCACTAGAATGTGTGTGTGAAAGATTTTAATGCACCTAGGGTGTAACATAAGAGTTTACACCCGCCCATTAAAATACTTCATATGTCACTCATATCCATGACCCAAATCATTGATTATGATCTACATGATCTAGAGCTCATATGGATCAAATTTCATGTGTATTGAAACTTTTTAGGCTCTCATCTCATGATCTAAAAATGGACGGTTTGTAGCGGTATTAAAAGTTGATTTTTTTTATCTACTTGATTTGTCGGATAGAATGATTTATTTCACATGAAATTTGATCTATATGAGTTTTAGAACATATAAATGACAATTAACTGTTTGGATAATGAATATCAGTGACATACAGTGTATTTTAATAGATGGGCACCCTGGGGTAGAAGAGTTCAATACAACCACCCTCCTAAACCACCAAAAACTACCAACAACAGAAAACATCATCCCGCTGAAACAAAACAACACGGATTCCGAAAGTCTAAGCAAAAAAGAAGCAACATCCCCACTAGAACTACAAAAGAGTAGACCATCAGACTGTCCAAGCAGAATACCACCTCCATCAACACACACTGAGAAGAACCCCCTGCAGCAGCCCAGCATTCAATTCCCTGCACTTCTTTCTTGCATAAGTAATATCTGTTGTATCCACCTTCCATATGACCTGCCCAAAAATCCACAAAATGAAAAACAGAAGTAATTAACACATGGACAGATGAAGCTTGTTGATTAAAGATTCTATTATTCCTCTCATTCCACAACACCCACACTATATATATAGCCATCATAACCATATCCCATAACATAAGGTTTCTCCTCTCCACATGCTTCCTTCTCCAATTAGTCTACCAATCATACAAAGATTTAGGCCTGCCTCTAACTTTAAAACAATCATTAAACAAACTCCAAATAACACCAAATGTTAGGACAAGAAATAAACAAATGATAAGCTGTTTCATTATGTCTATTACAGAAAACACAAGTCGAGCGAATTATCAACAGAAAACACAAGCCACATTAAAATTCTAATCTCTACAGGGGTTATGTTTTGCCAAATAACCTTTCTACAGGTAACTAAAACTTCACCATTGTTAATAAAATTGTAATAAGACTTAACTAAAAAAGTACCAGAAGAGTTCCAACGCCAAATAACTGTATCATTTTCAGATCACAGGGATAAGGTAACATCAATAGTTCTAGAAAACTGAATATTCCAATTCCTGATTGCTTCTACAATTAATTGTAAGATCTAATGGTTTAAATTTGGTTTCACGTGAAGATTATTTAAAAAAAAAAATCAGATGATCAGAAGTTGAGAATTTTTTCAAATTATAAAATTACTCAGTGAGATGGCTAGTAAAGAAAATGGACAACATATAGGCAGTAATTAAGAAGTCCAAGAATGAATTAATTCGTACAACAGTAAAAGGAATGGAGACACAGCTCAAGAACCAGGGAGTTGACGTATTCCAATTTAAACTTTTTCAAACTTGTGACTGCACTCATTCTTGACATTTTCTTTTGTAGAACCGACGCGAAAATCTCGCTGTTTCGCGTTGGATGAATCATCGACCTTTCGTGTCTCCTGAATATGCGTCGGCACCTATCCGGATGCAGTTTCTTTTCTAAAGTACCTTTCACAATAAAGTCAGTCTCTTTGTGTGTCAATTCCTTGAATCTCCATTCATTGTGGGGGATTGTTGGAATATGAAGAATATATATGTGAATCTTTGAATTGAATTACGGCGAGATCCGTTGATTGAATCAATTGGATGATGGTTGGAGTGTGTTCTCCTTCCATAGGGGATGAACGTGGTATATTCACATGTTCAATTCCGACTTCTAATGAATGAGATATTCAAGTCTAAAGATTGCCTAATTCAAAGCCAAAATGGGACTAAAGGTAGCTAAAAGCATTTAGTCCCACATTGGCCATGGGATGGAAGCTCGTAGTGTTTAAATAGAGAAAATTGAGAACAAAGGGCGTGCCCTTGGGTACTTGGAGTTTTCGCGCGCGATTGGGAGGGTACCATGCCCGCTCATGCGTGCGAGCGTCGCCGATGACGGCGGCGGCAACGGCGCCGGGCCGGGTCTGGGTCCGGGTTCGGGTTCCCTACCCGGCCTGATTCTTTTTGAATCAGGTCTCACGGGTATGGATTGTGAGCACCCGCTCCGCTATCCGAACCGGCCTGCCAACGGACCCGCTCCGCTATCCGGATCCGAACTGCCCCGCCAACGGACCCGCTCCGCGTCAGTTGGACAGCCAACAGTTGCGATTGTTGGGTCGAACCATTGCAACGGTTCAGACAGAACCGTTGCAACTTTTCGTTGGGTTCGGACCCGTTGGCCTCTCCTAGAGCGCTATAAATAGCGCTTCGAATTCTCAATTAAACACAACACCAAGAACAACAACAGTAAGACTTCTAAAGGAGATTCTCTTTCTCTCTCTCTCAGTCTTGAAGTGACTTCCAAAAGGGAAGTGGTTCTAAAGGAGATTTTCTCTCTCTCTCAGTCTTGAAGTGACTTCCAAAAGGGAAGTGGGAAATCAGTAACTCGGTTTCCGAAGCGACTTCCAAAAGAGATTCTGCAAAATTTGTTCTGAAAGAAGACTCAGAAAATTCAACAGATTCTTTAATAGAATTGTTGTCTGAATCTGGGACTTCTAAAGAAGAATATTTTTCAACCTTCCTTCTTCCTCTGCTTCAACAATCCTGTGAAGGAATTGGTTAACTACGGTTCGACCGTACGGTGATTTGGTAGTGCTATCCAAATACCGTAAAGGAGTGTTTTATCTTGGAAGATCAGCGTCCAGTAACCCGTTAGCACCGGTGCGGGGGACGTAATTGTCTTAAGGAGATTCGCTTTAAGCGTACCTCACTCCAAGTACTATATAAGTGAATTATACAGGGGATATACTGATATTCAGTATATTGAGACTGATTTATATCAGTCTAATTGGTGTTTAACCAAGGAAGAAAATTGAAAGGTGGTTCTTAAATTAAGGAACGTTCTATTAAACGGAAAACCTCCCACCTGATATTTGCCGACCTGGTCAATTAGATCGGTGATATTTTCAGTGATCTTGATTAGTTGTCAGATTGATCCCAGATTCCAACAATCTTAAGACAATTAAGTATTGAAGTTTCTTACTTCTATTCTGCTTAAATCTGCAGAAAATATCTGAGACTAATCAAGATAGCTCTAGAAAGGCACCAAACATGCTGCTACAAGCTTTGATGCCTACTCCACTTCCTAACCCAAAGCCAGAGAAGCCAGGAAAATTTGACGGCACAGAATTCAAGAGGTGGCAACAGAAGATGCTCTTCTACTTGACCACTCTTCATCTGGCCAGATTCCTGCAAGAAGATCCACCAAAGCTCGCAACTGATGCATGGACTCAATGTGACTTCCTTTGCCGAAATTATATTTAAATGGACTGGATGACTCTCTTTACAATGTCTACAATCCTATCACAACAGCAAAGAAGTTATGGGCTAGTCTTGACAAGAAGTACAAGACTGAGGATGCTGGTACCAAGAAGTTCGTCGTAGGACGATTTCTGGAGTACAAAATGGTGGACAGCAAGACTGTAATTAGTCAGGTGCAAGAGTTCCAACTTATCTTGCACGAGATAGAAGCCGAAGGTATGTTTCTACCTGAAACCTTTCAGGTTGCTACTATCGTGAAGAAACTCCCACCTACGTGGAGAGATTTCAAGAACTACCTGAAGCACAAGCGAAAGGAGCTGAAGTTGGAAGATCTCATTGTGAGGCTTCGAATCGAGGAGGACAACAGAAAGTCTGAGAAAAGGAGCAGTAAGAACTCTATGAAGCAAAAGTCAATGTAATCGAAGACTCAAAGGGAAAAGCGTCTACTTCCAAAGCTTAAAGCGGAAGAAGACTTCTCAGGGGTACAAAGGCAAGGTCCAAGAAGGCAAGAACATGCGCTTCAAGGAAACCTGCTACATCTGCAACAAAGAAGAGCATAAGGCGAATGAATGTCGCAGCCTTCTCGAAAAGAACAAGAAAAGCCATCCACGGGCAAACTTGACCAACCATGAGTCGCCAAGCCTTTCAGCTGTGGTGTCGGAAGTGAATCTGACAACCAACAATAAGAATTGGTGGGTAGACATTGGGGCTACTCGGCACATCTGCTCTGAGAAATTATTATTCTCTGAATATCAAATACTAAAGCAAGATGAGCAACTATTCATGGGAAACTCAGTCGTCTCAAAGGTTAAAGGAAAAGGTAAGGTCATCTTGAAGTGGACATCTAGAAAAGAGCTTACTCTAAACGATGTGCTACATGTTCCAGATATCCGCAAGAATTTGATCTCTGGATCAATACTTAGTAAGAAAGGATTTAGAATGGTTTTTGAATCAGATAAATTTGTACTTACTAAGGGAGGGATGTATGTGGGAAAGGGTTATCTTGTTGATGGACTTTTTAAAACCAATGTTGCAGTGGTAGATAAAAAGTCTGTGTATTTGTACCCGAAGCTTATAAATAAACGAAAAACTTCTATTTATTTGCTTGAGTCTCCTATTTTATGGCATGCTAGATTAGGGCATGTAAATTACAAGTCTTTAAAGAACTTGTCTAATTTAGGATATATCCTAAACTCAACTTGGAAGAAATTCGCAAGTGTGAGGTTTGTGTTGAGGCCAAGTTGGCGAAAAATTCATTTCACTCAATTGATCGAAATACAGAACCTTTAGGATTAATTCATAGCGATCTGTGTGACTTGAAGTTTATGCCAACTAGAGGCGGTAAAAAGTATTTTATCACTTTTATTGATGACTATACAAGATACTGTTATGTGTATCTTTTAAACAGTAAGGATGAGACAATAAATATGTTTATAACATATAAAACCGAAGTTGAGAATCAACTAACAAGAAAATCAAGATTCTAAAATCTGATAGAGGCAGAGAATATGAATCAAATGATTTTAGTGAGTTATGTACTAAATTTGGTATAATCCATCAAACTACAGCACCATATACTCCTCAGCAAAATAGAATTGCTGAACGGAAAAACAGAACTTTGAAGGAGATGGTCAATTCCATACTCGTAAGTTCTGGAGCTCCGCAGAACTTGTGGGGGGAAGCTCTATTAACTGCAAATTATATTCTAAATAGAGTACCCCACAAGAAACTTGGTCTTATACCATTCGAGTTATGGCATGGAAGGACACCTTCCTACCATTATCTCAAAATGTGGGGGTGCCTTGCAAAGGTGCTAGCACCATTACCTAAAAAGACTAAGTTGGGAGCAAAAACTATGGACTGCATATTCATAGGCTATGCCTTGAATAGTAGTGCCTACAGATTTCTGGTTTATAAATCAGAAATACCAGATATTCATGTAAACATGATTATCGAATCTAGAGATGCTGTGTTCTTTGAAGATATTTTTTCATATAAACGGGAAACAGATAAGACTTCTGGGAAAAGAACACATGAGATGGCGTTCAGGGACGAAAGCCCCGAGGAACCAATTGTTAATGTAGAAATTGAACCAAGAAGAAGTCAGAGATCTAAAATCTCAAAATCTTTTGCTCCAGATTTCATAGCATACGCTATTGAAAGCGAGCCTCAAACATTTAAAGAGGCTATGTCAATCCCCAGAAGCACAAATGTGGAAAGAAGCTATAAATAGCGAAATAGAATCCATACTAAGTAATCATACTTGGGAATTGATAACTTACCTCCTGGTAGTAAACCAATTGGGTGTAAGTGAATTTTCAAAAGAAAATTAAAACCCGATGGATCTATCGATAAGTACAAGACTAGATTAGTAGCCAAGGGTTATCGATAAAAAGAAGGACTTGACTACTTCGATACTTATTCACCAGTAACAAGAATAACATCCATTCGGATGTTGATTGCAATTGCAGTATTATATAACTTAGATATCCATCAAATGAATGTCAAGATTGCATTCTTAAATGGTGAATTAAATGAAGAGATATATATGGAGCAACCTGAAGGATTTATAGTCAAGGGCCAAGAACACAAGGTGTGTAAATTGGTAAAATCCTTATACGGTCTAAAGCAGGCTCCAAAACAGTGGCATGAGAAATTTGGTAGTGTCATGATCAAAGATGGATTCACTATCAATTAATGCGATAAGTGTGTTTACACGAAAACAGTTGAAAATGCATGTATCATTGTTTGTCTTTATGTAGACGACATGTTGATACTTAGGACTAATATTGAAATTATTAAGTCCACTAAAAGAATGTTATCCAACAGTTTTGACATGAAGGATCTGGGGGTTGTTGATGTAATTTTAGAAATTAAAATCACCAGAACACCAGATGGAATCAGTCTATCTCAATCTCATTACGTGGATAAGATGATAGAAAGATTCAAGGATCATGGGATAAAGGAGAATACAAATCCTTTTCTCCCACACGTCCACCTTCATAAGAATACAGGAACTAGAATACGCCAGTTGAAGTATTCTCAGATTATCGAAAGTCTAATGTATCTGATGAATTGCACTAGACCCGATATTGCTTACGCTGTAAGCAAGTTAAGCAGATACACTAGTAATCCTAGTGATCTACATTGGACCACTCTACTACGAGTATTAGGTTACGTATCACATACCAAGAAATATGCCTTGAGATATGGACAGTATCCACCTGTACTTGAAGGATACAGTGATATTAATTGGATTGCAGATTCTGAGGAATCAAAATCAACTAGCGGATACGTATTTACTCTAGGAGGAGCAGCGGTATCTTGAAAATCTTCTAAGCAAACATGTATTGCCCGTTCCACTATGGAATCAGAATTCATAGCCTTAGATAAGGCAGGAGAAGAAGCAGAATGGCTTCGACAATTCTTAGAAGATATACCATTATGGCAAAAGCCAGTGCCCGCTATATGTATACACTGCGATAATCAAGCAGCTATATCTAGGGCACAAAATGTTATATACAACGGTAAGTCTAGACATATTCGTCGTAAACATAATACCGTGAAGCAGTTGCTCTCAAATGGAATTATCTCTATTGACTTTGTATCGTCAAAAGATAATTTAGCGGATCCGCTTACTAAAGATTTAAGTGGAGAGCGTATAAACTGCGCATCGAGGGGAATGGGTCTAAAAGGCTAACCTTACCGAGTCAGCTTAATGGAAACCTCACTTAGCGACTGGAGATTCCACGGACTAAGTTCAAGAGAAAAAACTAGTTATGATTGACTCAGCAAGTAAGCACTTGGGAGCTTGACTCCAACCCATTCCTAAGGTGCACATAAGTGCTTTTCTACAAGTGGATTAAGGATAAGCTTAACGCTTTTAATGATGCCTATATCTTGTTACTAAACAAGTGGAGTAGAGTAGACTACTTTTAATAGGACGATCACCTATGTGAGTATAGAGTTGGGTTGGCTCTTTGGGAATTTCTATGGAGGCTGTTATTCCCTAAAGATACTCTCTGAAACTAAGAATGTCTGTAGGCTGTCTAAAAATCATTAAAAGACAAGCCATTAAAAAGGCAGAGTTTCAGGTTCTAGACGCAGGACTAATGATGGCCATCCGCGTCTCAGCATCAAGGCGCGTGGGCTCAACACCCGCGTCTCAACCTCAAGGCGCGTGGGCTCAACACCCGCGTCTCAACATCAAGGCGCGTGGGCTCAACACCCGCGTCTCAACATCAAGGCGCGTGGGCTCAACACCCGCGTCTCAACATCAAGGCGCGTGGGCTCGACACCCGCGTCTCAACCTCAAGGCGCGAGGGCTCGACACCCGCGTCTCAACCTCAGGGCGCGAGGGTCCAAGGCCCACGTCTCGGTTATGACCGCCCTGGTTATGGGGCCAGTCACCGCCCACATAGCGGGAAAGTTAGCCCCTCATTGTGGAGCATTTTTAGGGGGCACGTTCACCCCTGAAACCTCTATAAATAGCCCCGCCGCTATGAGGAATGGAGAAGAGAGAAGAAACAAGAGATAGACAATAGACTACACACAGGCAGACAGAGAGAGAAGCAAGAGAGAGCTCAACTCTTCAGCAAGCTTGCTGCGTACAAGTTGCTCTTTGCCTACCTTCTCTTTGAGAGTTTTGGTAGACAGAGCTGTGCTACTCCTTCTACCATCCGAAGAGAAGATCCCCGAAGGTCTAGACGGTCACCCGGTCAACGGAGAACAAGATTCACTCTCCATCGCCACTTGAAGAACCCAGCCTTAAACAAAGGGAGGATTCAAGACTCAACATCCTCCCTCCCTTGTAACCGGAATACTAGTCCGTTGTAATTTTTCAATTTGATTCAAGAAAATCTTACTTCGAGCTCGTACCCTCTCCGTGTGCGTACAAGAGATGGCGACTCCGCTGGGGACTTCATTTGTTACCGACGAGCAAATCGTGGCGCAAGGTGACGTCCTCTGTAAGGGGAAGATGGTCGAATCGCTCGTTGTCGAGTTCAACCAGGCGAAGTACGAAGAGTTTCTCTCTTCCGGCTCCAAGAGCCCAAAGACCCGCGTCTGCCGCAGGATCTCGACGGGGAATGGCCCCGAAGCCCGATCTGAGGCTCTCTCGGGCGCCGCTGCTGCCAACTGTGCCAAGCAGGATACACGCGCCAACGCCTCTCGGGAGGCCCGCGTGGTCTCAGGCACAACTGTCGTTGCGACCAACCGCGCCGCGCGGAACACACGCGTCAGCGTCTCTCAGGAGACCCGCGTGGTCAAATTCTCTGGTGTCCAGCATCAGGTCGTCGTTGGTCTCTCTCCACCTCCACGACGCAACCGAAATGCTGAGCATCGTCAGAGGAGGCGTGCGCGTCAGCTTCAAGTTGGAACTTCTGATTGCCCAACTGAGGCTGCACGCAACGCACAAACTGGAGTTTTAGTTGCGCCGCATCCAGCGCGCGAAGTCCGCGTTTGGCGGCCCAAACGCGAGACTCCCTAAGTTAGGTCCTCTGAAGACCAACTTATCAAACGCCAAGGTGAAACCTCTGCGCCTCGTCAAGCGCAGCAACCTACTCTCTCTCAAACTCTTCTGCCCCGACGCACTAAGCGGCAACGCGACAATCGCGTCTCGTCTCAACAGAGACGCCAGACGCGCGTCTTACAGCCGCGGCGCGAAAGTCGCGTCCCTGAAACCCGCGTCCAGGCTGTACAGCATATGGATGCCTCCCGTCTTCGACGTTGCGAGGTTAATCTCTTCGATCCCCCTCCCGTGGATCTGAGGGATTACTTGACGAAGAAAAGAAGTGCCAATCAGGTCACTTCATCATGTTGCTGCCAACGGCTCATCTCTATGCTCTCCGAGTGCCGTTGTGGTTCAGGTGTGCACCGGCAGTCTTTAGTTAGACAGCTGACCCTGATACCCCCGTCAGCCAAAAGGAGACGCTCTCATAGGCGGAGGATGTTCTCTGACGCTGAATACCCAGAGCTCACTGCGAATATGACAAGCAGGATCAGAGGAAAACAGCCTGCAGTCAGCTCTGACGAGTCTGACTCTGAACCGGAAGGAGTGTATCGACACACTCGTACCCGGACCGGGGCCATCCCCCCGATTGATTATAATGCCCTAGCCCGGGGCATCGAAGTGAACGACTCTCACTCTGCAGTAGCAGAATCGTAGGCCTCAAACTCTTCCATAGAGAAGGAGGCCTTCATCTACATGACAAGCACTCCTGAGGAGACGGCCCGACGCCTAGATCAGCAAGCCCAGGTTCAGAAGGAACAACTCGATATGATTCTTGCTCAACGGGAATCTATCGACTCTCTCAAGCAGATGCTTGCGCAGTTGCTCGAAGACAGGAAGAAATCTCCCCCTAAAAAGTCTAAGGGCAAGAAAAAAGAGGGAGAAAGCTCGTCTTCTGTGCACCCTGATGGAGAGAAGCCCACCTCGACCTCGTCCAAATCCTCGTCGCAAGGGAAGGACGACCAAAATCAGGGGAAGATTCATTCCGAGAGAATGAATCAATTAGAGCAACGCCTTGAGGCCCTCACCAACCGTAAAGGCCTCCAGGAAGCGGGAGTGGTCCGGCCTTATCCGGCCGAGTGGGACTTGGTTCCATACCCGCCCAAGTTTAAGGCTCCAACCCTCCAAGCATTCGATGGGAAGGGGTCACCCAACCAACACCTCTACTACTTTAAATCCCAAACAGGGAATGTAGTAGACAATGATGCCATCTTGGCACGTCTGTTCATTGGCACCCTGAAAGGGCTCGCCTTCGAATGGTTTATGAAACTCCCGGAGGCTCCATCAAGAACTGGGGTGATTTGGAGAAGCTATTCCTAACGCGCTTCTTCGAAGACGACTCGGAAGTCACAATCCCACCCTTTTGGCCACCAAACAGCGAAAGGGAGAGTCCGTCAAATCTTTCGTGGAAAGATTTCGGAATGTGGCACTCCGATGTCCGAGCGGCATGACCCAGGTCACCCTGGTGGAAACATGCCGCCACAATCTCCAAACCTCACTCCTTGCTCAAATAGGAGTTGCCGAAAGCCGCACCTGGAAGCAGTTGGTCAAACAAGGTGAACAGGCTGAGGAGATTGTTGCCCGCGTCAGGGCAGAAGAAGGGAAGCCACGGCCAGAGAGGTCAACCAGGCGTGCGCCAGACACATCCCTCCAGACAAAGCGGAAGGATAATTTGGCAACGGAGACCAAATCTCCCGCCAAACCTCAACCGGTCAAGGCGAGTGGCTCTTCAAGCCAGCCACGTGCCAACAAGCAGTATTCTTTCAAGGAGGAACATGTCGATTCGCTCTTTAAGCTACTCAACAAGAGCAATAGACTGAAGCTCCCTGAAGCCAGGCGCCCTGAAGAAGTCGGTAAAACTGACAATCCCAATTACTGCTTATACCACAGGATGTTGGGACACCCCACCAAAAGCTGCTACGTCTTCAAGGACATCCTTCAGGCCCTGATTGACGCGGAGGTATTAAAACTCCGACCAGAGCAGAAGAAGGTGACGGCTAACATGACGTCAGTTCTCCAGTTCGGAAGACAACCCCAACGCCTTCGGGGGTGGCCCCTGTTCCAAAAGGAGAGCTAAGAGTGGTCAACACAGATCCTCACCAGCAACAAGAGAAAGGCCTGATACCTGTTCCCACGCCTCGAGGGGAAATCATGTGGGTCCACCCTGACCTTGTTGACGCCCAGCAATGGACTACTGTAACTAATAAGAAGTCCAAGGGCAAGGCAAAGGCATCATCCTGCAATGTGGTGTGTGCCTCTTCTCGAGAAGCGGATACCGATATTCCTTCGTTAACCGACTCGGAAGAGGAGACAATAGTTCTGGCCGCAGAACCCGGTCGGCTAGTGGCAGAAACCCGCTCAGGACAGCCCTACTTGAAGCAGTATGTGTCACGCCCCGCTTCCCAAAATCCGCGGAAACGGAGTCGCGACGAAGGTCGGCGACGTATATACGCGAGGAAAATACCCCACGTATACACGCTAAGCCTAAATTAACCTGAACAAGCTATGAATCAGAAGCATAATATTAAATGATCACTGCAATAATACATATAATGACAATCATAATGATAGCAGCGTAAATGATGGCAAGAAAAATGACAGCTGAAGCGATAAAGGTAAAATCAAGAAATGACAGGAATATAAAAGAGGTGAGGATACCAGAACAGAAGAAAGAGCGTCCAGTACCTCGCAAGATGAACAGTCTCGTCGAACACCTGCACATTAGAACAAACGTCTAATATCTGGACGTGCAAATCCAGGGTCGTCAGAAAGCGACCATGGTGAGTGTGTGTGTAAAAGGGGAAAGAGCTCGTGCAGAAGAAACAATGTGCATAAATAATAATAAGAACAACTGCAGATATAAGATAATCAAATAACATGTTACATAAGAAACTGAATAACAATGCAATAATATACATGATAGCAACACGAATAAAGATAGCAAGAATAATAGTACAGGTACAAGACAAGTAAAGCAACTGTAGCAAACAACGGATGTCTAGATGTATATCCTAGCAATATCACTAATCTAGTATATAATCTGGTCCTGGTTATAATCAAGTGTCTATCATAGTGATATATATAGATATACAATTAGGTGATTACAGTCAGTCACAATACATCAACAGTTTATTATTAATTATGTCAGCGAACACCAATTGTCACACGTAATAGACGCATCCCATACTACGCCTACCACACATGCCAATCGATGCCCTAAGTTATTGAAACTGATCGGTTGGAGACATTATCCATGCTTTAGGTGGGTCCCGTGCATACCCGGGACCACGGCCCAGACTCCTGGCGCTGAACCAGGACCTACCGCAAGGTAGTCAGGAACATGTAAACAGGAACAGGTACATGTATAACATGTATAACAGGAAACATGACGGGGTGCCAGTCACCCACGGGAACCCTGCAGTGGAACCCTCTTTCGACTGCGCAACCTAAATCCTAGGTCCACCTAAAATACGGACGCTGTCTCCTCCATCAATCTCCCCAATCCCAGTGCAAGTTGTTTGTTATCATATTTTAGTTTATCAAGATTATTTAGTATACATGTTACTTAAATCTCTGGGATGACTCAGTGCTGGTCACGGTAACAATATCAACATGTGAAAGTCAGGGTACCGGTATAACAGGAGTATAAAATATCAAGGAGCAGGACACCGGTATAACAGGAATACAACAAGTGAACATGCGGGTGTTGTTACCGTGTAATAATATTCCCAGCAAATTTCAGTAACATGAACATGATAGTTGGGTAGATGCCAAGTAGTCAGTCAGGTTCCACAGGTAAATCAATATATACAAGGTGATTAAAGTGAACAATCATACATATCTCATGAACGAATACAAGTAATGAAACTGGTAAAATATAACAGGAAATCACATGAAATGATAAAAGTAAAACATAATACATGTAGACAACGGTAAATAGGAAAAATGAGACAAAAGCAAACACTCACATGAAATGACGCGGTTTCGGAACCGAATCGCCGTCTGATCTTCACTGCATGAACTGGCACTGATCTACGGATCATCCTATGGATCGGTCTTCGAATCACCATTGTATCGGGTCCACAACGGCACAAATCTGAATCATGTCCGAATCTCCTGCAACGGTCCAGATCTCACCGAACAAATTCGAACACTGTAGCACGTGACCAACACATAAATATATATAAATACACTCTAAACACCCACACAAGCACACGGACACATACGTGTACACCCATGTACATACACATGCAAGTATACACATATACTCATACACATTAATTTAATGCATACATATCCAATTTAATAAATACCTATTATTAACTATAAATATCTATACATTAATTTAATTCACATCCATGCATGCACATATACATCATGCATACACATGCATGCATATCACAACTACACTCACGCACACAACCATACACATTAATTTAAAGTTCTCAATTATTACAAGATTGCCCCCCATACAATAAAATGTAAAACTAACCTCGAGCCGATTTGCGGCGCACCGACGGAGGCTCCGACGGAGGCGTACGGGGCCGCGGAGGGTGTCGTTGGATAGAGCAACTCGCCGTGAAGAGCGTGGGGGTGTGTTCACGCTCATCGACATCGATCAACAGCATCCCGCGGAGAGCCCGAAAATGGTTCAGAGTAAGGATTTGCCGCACATGAAAATAACCCACAAGAAAACATACACATTAAATTAATAAACTTACATTCATATTTCTCCCAAACCAAACACAGATAATTTAAAGTACACGTTAATGTAAAGAGTGAGGGAGGGAAGCTTCGGCTATGGATTTAATTAACAAAAATGCCATAACCAAGAAAATGACTAAATAAACAGTAGAGCAGAGATAAAAAGATCACCCTAAGTTCTGAGCAGCAGATGCGGCAAGCAAGATTTATCAATCAATACCACCGAATCCGACCAGAACTCCAGCCCTAGCTAATGTTAGAAATCTAGGGAGGCGGCGGGTCTGGTTGCTGTGCTCGGCGGAGGTCTCATGGTGCTCCGGAATGTTCCGGTGACAGCGTGGAGGAGATCCGACCATGGGGAGAAGGGAAGGATGGTTGGCACGGCCCGGATCTCGACGCCGGGGGAGAAGTGGGCGGCCGCCAACAAGGGGCGCTGGCTGATCTCAAGGTGAAGGAGACGGGTTAGCTTTATGATAATTAGGGATTAGGTTTAGGGTTTGTGATTGTATATAGGGTCTAAATTGGGTTTGGGTTATAGGGTCATGGGCATGAGTAATAGGGTAATGGGTTATGGGCTAACGGGCTAATGGGTATGGACTTTAGGAAAATAAATGAAAAGGAAAAGGAAAAAGAAAGGAATAAGAAAAAAGAAGAATGGGCTTTCATGAAATGAGTAGTTGGGCTTGTGAAATTAAAGAAAAAGGATGAAAATAAATAGACGGGTTTGGGCCAAGAACTTTAGGCTTGGGTTGGGCCAAGGCAAAAATAAAAAGATTGAAGAAGAATAAGTGTGACATGGTAGGATGGGCTAATGGACTTGACTAATGTGTATAGAAGAGATAATGGGTTAGGATCCAATTAGGTTAGGTGGGTCTTGGTTTAGATTTGGGTAATGGATCAAGGAATAGACTAATGGGTAGAGGGTTAGAATCAAGGAATAAGACATGTATGGAAATCAAGGGAAGAGGAATATAACAAACACCTCTACAAAATAATAACCCAACATTAGTTGTAACATTACTTAACCAAAATAATAATATTAATAATACCAATACATTACATGACCAATCTATTAATAATAAATAACAGTAACCATAGCAACACTAATAGTATTAATAATAATTACAAGAAAGAAAATAATAGATTAAGTTGTTAAAATAATTTGTAAATTAAAATAAATACTTCAGGAAAATAAAAATACAGTAGTTTAGATTAGGGATATTACATTCTACCCACCTTAATAAAAATTTCGTCCTCGAAATTTCGATAAGGTAGGGAATGCTAAAAATCAAATTAGGAAGAAGATGAAGCTTCCACACCACTTCTCACTGTATCAAGACTTCACCACACTTCCGCTACGCGCTCTGATTTCTGGTACCAGCTTTAAAATGAAGTGGAAAATTTGGAAAATAGATTCGAAAGGAGGATAGAAATCAAGATAGAACCCAGATTACTCTAGAAAAAGAGTTGGAATTAGGGATATTAAAAGATTCAAGAGATGGATTCCAAAAGAGAGAACGATCAATTTCAAATGGAGTCAATATCATCGTATGGATAGTATATGTATATTGCAGTGTAACTATAACTTGTTCAAGTACCGGTAAGAATTAGGTCATCTTGCGAATATCAAAATTCAAAATTTCAACATCGCAAGTCGAAAACCTAGGCTCTGATACCAAAAAAACCCTGTCACGCCCCGCTTCCCAAAATCCGCGGAAACGGAGTCGCAACGAAGGTCGGCGACGTATATACGCGAGGAAAATACCCCACGTATACACGCTAAGCCTAAATTAACCTGAACAAGTTATGAATCAGAAGCATAATATTAAATGATCACTGCAATAATACATATAATGACAATCACAATGATAGCAGCGTAAATGATGGCAAGAAAAATGACAGCTGAAGCGATAAAGGTAAAATCAAGAAATGACAGGAATATAAAAGAGGTGAGGATACCAGAACAGAAGAAAGAGCGTCCAGTACCTCGTAAGATGAACAGTCTCGTCGAACACCTGCACATTAGAACAATCGTCCAATATCTGGACGTGCAAATCCAGGGTCGTCAGAAAGCGACCATGGTGAGTGTGTGTGTAAAAGGGGAAAGAGCTCGTGCAGAAGAAACAATATGCATAAATAATAATAAGAACAACTGCAGATATAAGATAATTAAATAACATGTTACATAAGCAACTGAATAACAATGCAATAATATACATGATAGCAACACGAATAAAGATAGCAAGAATAATAGTACAGGTACAAGACAAGTAAAGCAACTGTAGCAAACAACGGATGTCTAGATGTATATCCTAGCAATATCACTAATCTAGTATATAATCTGGTCCTGGTTATAATCAAGTGTCTATCATAGTGATATATATGAAATCACCTAGAGGGGGGGTGAATAGGTGATGGCTATATGATAATGGCAATTATGCGGAATTTAAAAAAATTAACTCTAAACAATTATCACAATACAATATTTCTTGCAAGTAAAAGACAATGTAAAATTGCAAGTAATAAAAGAGGTAGAGTTAGAGGAATTTGAGCAAACGCAAACACGCCGATATGTTTCCGAGGTTCGAGCCACGCTCTACGTCCCCGCCTTCACACTTGAAGGATTTCCACTATTGAGGATCCACCGGATCAACAATACAAGGACAACACTTGTCCGTCTCCCGTGATGACACTTCACCACCTTGAGCACACTAGCTCGCCTTGAGGCCGATGCCTCTACAACTTCACTCAATTACAATGGAAGTGATCACACTTGATCACTTTTACAAATAGCTCACTAAGCACAATCCTAGAAACAAATAATAGACTTAGAGTATGGGATTGTGTAGTGCAAAACTAGAGAGAAGTAGAGGAATAGGCTCCAAGAAAGGTGATGGAAATTTAGGCTTTGGAGAGAAAAATCTTTTCTTTTGAAAACTTTGGAAATCTTTGAAACTTTTGTAAAATTGCACTTGATAGCTCTAAAAGTGTTAGTCATTTCATATGAAGTGACCACCGATTTATAGGGGTCAAAAACTGCTCAAGAGATTCGTTGGAGACAAATCCCAAAAGTCAAAGAGTCAGAAAATATAGCTGTTGGGTCTGTCAGAATTTTTGACAGACTACCGGTCGACCGGGTCGGTCGACCGCCAACGGTCAAAAATCCGACCGTTGGGGCTCACCGGTCGACTGGGTCGGTCGACTGGCATTTCCAGAGAGCAGCAGGTTGGGGGCCGGTCGAGTATCGGTCGACCTCCGGTCGACTGATACGCACATGCACAAATGTGCATGTCGGTCGAGTGCCGGTCGACTGCCGGTCGACCGGGCACTGTGAATTTCTGAAAAATCAGAATTCACAGACCTGGGCAATTTTGGGTTTTGGTTTTGGGTCTTGGATAAAATGTTTTGGTCTTGAAAATCATAGAGTATGAGCATGTGTCATACTACTATCAAGGTAAAATACTTGGTAAAAATTCTTTTGATAAAAACTTGATTTTCAATGAAATGTTTTTCCAAAAACTAGTCTCTCTAAAAACGTATTTCCAAAATAGATATGTTCAACTAAAACTGAGTTTGGAAATAGAAATAGAAATTATTTTGAAGCCATAAACCACTCTAGAAAATGTGTGTGTGTGATATCCCATATCTCTACTTCTACTATTTAGTTTTGACAAAATATTCTAAAATGAAAATAAACAAAGTACAAAACTTGGATTCTTAAGCAAGTCTTGATCTTCTTCTTGAACTTTTCTTCAACGCAAATTCCGAAGCTTCCTATGTGCTTTAGCTTGGGAATGCAAATGTTGGGCAAACTCCAAATTTGTGAGTCTTTTAGCGGAGTTGTCAAAATCTGTTTCTTGAACCTGAAATACTTAAAATCAAGATTATTAAATACATAACTAAATATGTTTTGCTATCATCAAAATAACCGGGATAATGGCCTTTGGGCCAACAATCTCCCCCTTTTTGATGATGGCAAATATATGTAGTTATCACAAGATATTTTGGTGGAGTCTTCAAATGAAGCTCCCCCTCAACATATGCATATATAAAAAATCATACTCAGGCATACTCAGGCATATTATCACAATTGCTAAATCATAAACATCATATATCCATGCCCATAGAAAATATCAACCACACATGTCATATCATAGATAAAAGGAAATGAGTACCACACAAGACATGTCCACAACACAAAAATAAAGGTGTCCAAAATAAAGGTGTCCAACACAACAAAATAAGTCAAATACATAACAAAATATCTCTCTCCAAATGTCTCTCCCCTTTTTGACATCATCAATAAAGGGGCATCAACAGCAGCATCACTCAGTCGCCTCGTCATCCTCCTCCTCGTCATCATCTGAGCCCTCGGCCATCGTCTGGTCAGCACCATCATCTGAGGAAGAAGAGGAAACTACCTCCTCTGTATCCACGGCATCAACTCTGGGGCGCGGTGGTGGAACAGAGACGCGAGCTCTGGGAGGGAAAGGAGGACCAGCAGCAGGGAGACGACGAGCACCCGGAGTCCCATCAGGAACGACTATGTCCAATTTAGAGAACAGAGATTGGATTGGAACTGAACATCCACAAATCTCATGGACTCAGCCATATAGGACAAGTCGTTTCGGACCTCCGCCCGAAAAGCAGCATCCATAGCAGCACGAGCCTCCATATCTGCCCGAAGAGAAGCATCACGAGCAGCCATATCTGCACGAAGTGCAGAGACTTGCTCACCGACCCAGGCCTGATGTGCCTCGATCTGCGAGCGGACCTCAGAAGCAGAAGCACCCTGAAACTCAGGAGCAGGAAAAACAGGAGGTGGAGCAGGATCAGCTGCAGGAACAGGTGGTGGTTGCACAGCTGCGTGTCGACGCAACTGAGCTTCCATCATCTTCAAGGCAGCAGCGTTGAAATCTGAAGAGGGTTTTGAAGGGGCTTGACCAGAGAAATCAAAATCTAGAGCCCTAAGCAGATGGGTAATGAGCATGCCGTAAGGCAGACTCCTACCAGCAGTACGAATCTGATCACCACTCATGTGAGAAGCGATCACTCGAGGGAAATTTATCTTAATGCCTTTAAGGAGGCAATAGATAATCAAGGAACAGGACCTCGAGCATGGCTAAATTCACCGGATTTTGGCACGATGTTATGAAAGACAATCTTAGCAAGGACCTGAGATTGGAGGGTATACTGACTCACAATCTCATTCCTCACTAGATCGGGATTGTCATCCTGGTGAAGAAGAGTGGATGCGGTGAGTGAAGACTCACCCTCCGGATATACAGGAAAATCATGTAGGTCATAAGAGTAAACATCTATTCCATCAGTGGAAAGATGAAGAATTCTAGCAAATTGACCTAGGGAAATGTTTATGTCCCTACCCATCACACGGGAAATAATCCGGTTCCCACTAAATTCAAAATTGGCATAGAAATAGGGAACCAAAGAGGTGTAAACCTTCTCCCGGATGGAGAGAAAATCCACAAGATTGTTAGCACGGAGTATGTGGGGGATATCTAAATGTTCAAAGTCTTGGATAGCCACATATCTACCCGAAATAGTATTCCTAGGGGCTAAATGTGTGTAACAATCAGAGGCAAGATCGTTACGGAACACAGGTTCAGTCCTAGGGGCTTGAGATGAGGATTGGGCAATGCCCTTTCCCTTCTCAGAACGATGTCTTTTTGGAGGCATGATAAAATCCAATTTTAGGTTTTTGCAGTTAATGGCACGATCTAGATGATCAATCAACCTAATATGAAGACAAAGGAAGTGATAGATCTAAGCTAGAAAGGAAGAACAAGTGAAAAATTCGAAATTTTTACCTTTGAGAAAAACTGAAACCCTAGCTTGAAATCCAGAAATTCTGAGAATCTGACGGATGGATCGGCTTGAGATTGAAGATCCGAGTTAGAAATGAGAAGATTAAAATGGGTTTTGAAGGATTTTTAGATCAGGTGAACGGATCTGAAGAAGGAAATTTTGGAGAAGAGGGGCTCCTGCGGTCGCTGTGAGAGAACTGAGAGAGAGAGTGCGAAACAGTGGGAAAAAGGTCAAATATATGCCAGAATACGACTATCGGTCGACTGGGATTGAGGGACCGGTCGACCGAAAAGAAACAGAGAGTCCTGCATCTAAATCGGTCGACTGGTCCTATACCAGCAGTCGACCGGTAGCACAAAAAATCAAAAAAAATTTTTCTCAGACAGAGCCGGTCGACTGGGGTTAGGGGCCAGTCGACCGGTAAGTCTGAAAAAATCTGCTACCATATTCTGACCAAAAAAAAAAAAAAAAAAATTTATAAATAAACATTATAACAAATAAAAATATGTTATATTATAATAATCAGGATAACACAATTATTTTTAAATCTTCATTTAGTGATCATATCAACAAAACTTCACACAAAATTATTTAATTTATTTTACATATTTAAGCAAAGGTATAAAGATGTTGAAGCCGAATACCCAGTGACGGGTTCTGAACTTCATCCTCTTGATTCCTCTTGAATGAGTTGAGGTGCGCAATTGCCATCTTTAAGGTATTTGCTCAACTATGAAAATTTTCAAAAAGTTTTATTTTATTTATGAAAAATAGGTCTATAGTATACAAGTATATAATCACAAAATCTAAACTATACATATAGATACACAAAAATTGGACATGTGGACAAGTATGACATAAAGCATAACAATACAAGATATGAAAATTAATACAAGGCATGTACACAACATGATAGAAAGGTAGTTCTATATAAGCATGTATCAATAACTAACAATTCTATACATATGTATACATGTCAACAAAAAAATTGAACATGGCATATACAATCATGTTAGAGTTGCAAGTTTATACTAGTCATGTATCAATGAAGCATAAAAACTAAACTAGCAATCCTATAACAATTGTATATACAAAATAAAAAAAATTCTTAAATGGAGATGTTACCAATTTACGGTTAGTCTCCAAAAATAGGTGCCTCCACGATAGCGATGCAAGCTAGATTTGAACTTTGAGCTTAGTTGCATCTACCACCCGGGCACCGTCTCCCCCTAAGTCTTGGAGGAAGTAGATCCACCTGTGTCACCTACATTTGGAGGATCTTTTGGTACCCAAATCTTTGAGGGTCCTTTGGGGTTAGTACCGGGGCGAACCCAAACATATTTATTCTTAACATTGTTCTTAGCATAACAAAATTTTTCTAGATGGCCTTTGCGGCCACAATGGGTGCAAACATAAATTCTACCACTACCATACATGTATGCATGCTTGTGAGTGTGAGTATGTTTCCGTGCATGTGTATGTGCATGTTGTGCATGTTTCCCTTGGGGTGTTCCTTAGGAAATTTAGAAGCTATCTTTTTCAAATCAAATGCACAATTTTTAAGTGTGGAGTCCAAAGCATCAAACACGCTTTTGGATCTCAACAAAATCATTTTTATCTATTGAAACCATGGGGGTTTTACCCTTATTTGCAAGTTTATGCTTATCAAAATCATTTTTCAATTTTCAAATGCACTAGATAAAACATCTTTTTCTTTAACAACTATTTCTACTTTATGTTTTAAAGCCTCATTTTCTCTTTTTAATTTCTTATTTTGAGATTATGAAATCTCATACCTATTTTGCAATTCTTCAAAGAAATGTGCAAGTTCATCCATAGTCAAATCATCATCTTCTAAGGTGTTTTCTAGAGTTACCTTTGGTACATCCTCCCATGTGCCATGAAACACATGTGCGCGGCGTCGACTTCCTCTTCGGATTCCGACTCCGTGTCATCCCAAGTAGCCACCATGGCCTTCTTCTTTCTTTGCCCGTTCTTGGATGTGGTTGCTTGTAGAGCGGGGCACTCGGCAATGAGGTGACCAATCTTCTTGCAATGGAAGCAAGGACCGGGCTCCTCTCTTTTCTTTCAAATCTCCCTTGAGGTTTCCCTCGCCGGAAATTGCTTTGTCTTCCCTTTTTGTAGAACATCTTGCCCACCTTCCGGATGAGCATGGCGAAGTCTTCATCGCACTCGTCCGATGAATCATCCTCGTCTGAATGGTTGGAGCGGCTTTGAAGGCTATTGATTTCTTCTTGGGTGCCTCCCTTTCTTCTCGTACCTTCATCTCCATCTCATGTGTTTTGAGATTGCCGATGAAGCCGGAGAAGTCCATCTCCTCTTTGTCATTTAGCTCTTTGAGGGTTGTCGCCTTGACTTCCCAAGCTTTAGGAAGAGCTCTAATCACCTTCCTTATCTTTTGATCGTTGTCAATCTTGTCACCTAAGGAAGAAAGAGCATTAGTTATTTTTGTAAAGCGAGTGAGCATGTCATCAATGCTCTCATTATCAATCATGTAAAATTCTCATATTGAGAACGTAGCAAGTCAACTTTTGCTCTCTTGACTTGTGACGTTCCCTCATGAGTCACAATAAGCATGTTCCAAACTTCATATGCCGATTTACAATTAATGATGCGTGCAAGGTCATCTTCATTAAGTGCTTGTGTTAATGCATATTGTGCCCTAGCATTAGCTTCATAGTCCTTGGTGGTATCTCGGACCATGTGCTCTCATCACTAGTGGGTTCAATGAAATCTTTGGTGACGGCCCTAGCTACCTTGACTCCTAGGGATTTTAGAAAAAGGTTCATCTTGACCTTCCAAATAGGGAAGTTCAAGCCATCAAATTTGGGTGGGGACTTAATGCTTGAAAATCTAGAGATGCCATGTATGATGAATAAAATGCACAATATATAATAAATGCAACAAATGTATATAGTCAACTAAAGGATCTCCCTAAGGTTGTTAGACCTAAGTTGTAGGGTTAGGCTCTGATACAATTGAAATCACCTAGAGGGGGGGTGAATAGGTGATGGCTATATGATAATGGCAATTATGCGGAATTTAAAAAAATTAACTCTAAACAATTATCACAATACAATATTTCTTGCAAGTAAAAGACAATGTAAAATTGCAAGTAATAAAAGAGGTAGAGTTAGAGGAATTTGAGCAAACGCAAACACGCCGATATGTTTCCGAGGTTCGAGCCACGCTCTACGTCCCCGCCTTCACACTTGAAGGATTTCCACTATTGAGGATCCCACCGGATCAACAATACAAGGACAACACTTGTCCGTCTCCCGTGATGACACTTCACCACCTTGAGCACACTAGCTCGCCTTGAGGCCGATGCCTCTACAACTTCACTCAATTACAATGGAAGTGATCACACTTGATCACTTTTACAAATAGCTCACTAAGCACAATCTTAGAACCAAATAATAGACTTAGAGTATGGGATTGTGTAGTGCAAAACTAGAGAGAAGTAGAGGAATAGGCTCCAAGAAAGGTGATGGAAATTTAGGCTTTGGAGAGAAAAATCTTTTCTTTTGAAAACTTTGGAAATCTTTGAAACTTTTGTAAAATTGCACTTGATAGCTCTAAAATTGTTAGTCATTTCATATGAAGTGACCACCGATTTATAGGGGTCAAAAACTGCTCAAGAGATTCGTTGGAGACAAATCCCAAAAGTCAAAGAGTCAGAAAATATAGCTGTTGGGTCTGTCAGAATTTTTGACAGACTACCGGTCGACCGGGTCGGTCGACCGCCAACGGTCAAAAATCCGACCGTTGGGGCTCACCGGTCGACTGGGTCGGTCGACTGGCATTTCCAGAGAGCAGCAGGTTGGGGGCCGGTCGAGTATCGGTCGACCTCCGGTCGACTGATACGCACATGCACAAATGTGCATGTCGGTCGAGTGCCGGTCGACTGCCGGTCGACCGGGCACTGTGAATTTCTGAAAAATCAGAATTCACAGACCTGGGCAATTTTGGGTTTTGGTTTTGGGTCTTGGATAAAATGTTTTGGTCTTGAAAAATCATAGAGTATGAGCATGTGTCATACTACTATCAAGGTAAAATACTTGGTAAAAATTCTTTTGATAAAAACTTGATTTTCAATGAAATGTTTTTCCCAAAAACTAGTCTCTCTAAAAACGTATTTCCAAAATAGATATGTTCAACTAAAACTGAGTTTGGAAATAGAAATAGAAATTATTTTGAAGCCATAAACCACTCTAGAAAATGTGTGTGTGTGATATCCCATATCTCTACTTCTACTATTTAGTTTTGACAAAATATTCTAAAATGAAAATAAACAAAGTACAAAACTTGGATTCTTAAGCAAGTCTTGATCTTCTTCTTGAACTTTTCTTCAACGCAAATTCCGAAGCTTCCTATGTGCTTTAGCTTGGGAATGCAAATGTTGGGCAAACTCCAAATTTGTGAGTCTTTTAGCGGAGTTGTCAAAAATCTGTTTCTTGAACCTGAAATACTTTAAAATCAAGATTATTAAAACATAACTAAATATGTTTTGCTATCATCAAAATAACCGGGATAATGGCCTTTGGGCAACAATATATAGATATACAATTAGGTGATTACAGTCAGTCACAATACATCAACAGTTTATATTAATTATGTCAGCGAACACCAATTGTCACACGTAATAGACGCATCCCATACTACGCCTACCACACATGCCAATCGATGCCCTAAGTTATTGAAACTGATCGGTTGGAGACATTGTCCATGCTTTAGGTGGGTCCCGTGCATACCCGGGACCACGACCCAGACTCCTGGCGCTGAACCAGGACCTACCGCAAGGTAGTCAGGAACATGTAAACAGGAACAGGTACATGTATAACATGTATAACAGGAAACATGACGGGGTGCCAGTCACCCCCACGGGAACCCTGCAATGGAACCCTCTTTCGGCTGCGCAACCTAAATCCTAGGTCCATCCAAAATACGGACGTTGTCTCCTCCATCAATCTCCCCAATCCCAGTGCAAGTTATTTGTTATCATGTTTTAGTTTATCAAGATTATTTAGTATACATGTTACTTAAATCTCTGGGATGACTCAGTGCTGGTCACGGTAACAATATCAACATGTGAAAGTCAGGGTACCGGTATAACAGGAGTATAAAATACTTAGTCTTTTTGGCTCAAATAAAATCTCATAAAATACTTAAAAATCTACAAAAATAGTTTAACCAATATACTTTGATATACAAACTTGCTTGCACAAAATCAAGGCATGTTATAAAAGATTGGACTATTTTTGTAACTTGGAAATATTTGGCTCATATTAAAAACTGTTTTTCCAAAACAATATTTTTCCAAAACATGTTTTTCCAAATCTTCATCAAATACAAAAACAAGATATATTTTTTTAAAGCATAGTGTGTATGGATATGATCCACTACACAATCAAGATGAAATATCTATGTTTTTGTCATTAAGCTCTAAATATGTGATTTTTATATAGTCTTTAACCAAAACCATATTTTTCAAAATAAAAGTCTTTTCTAAACTGAAAATTCTTTTATGAAAAGATAACTAAATCAAGAGTGTGTGTGTGATATATACTTGAGCAATCCACCAACTATTCTATCCTTTACATTTTATCTAAAACAAAAATCTTATACCTAGACACAAGCCTTGATCTTGAAGTCTTCCCTTGAAGTCTTCTCATCTTCTTGACTTGGTCCAAGCTTGATCCAAAAACTCCTTGGATCACACCGTGCTAGCTCCAATCTTGACATATTATCCTTTGTTGAGCTATGCACCTACTAAGATCTTGATAATGAATCTGTCACTGATTAAACACAAGATCATTAGTAAACATAACTTCATGAGTTGATCATCATCAAAACTAGGGTGATAGGCCTTTGGGCCAACAATCTCCCCCTTTTTGATGATGACAAAACTCATGAAGTTATATATGCATGGATTAAAGTAAAGCTTCAAAGAAGCTCCCCCTTAACTCATGCATAGACATAAATAATAATATATGACAATGAAGCTCATAAATATGTATGCAAATGTATGGAGATAAAACATATCAAATTCTTTTTCTCCTATTTGCAAAACAAAACATATATGCATAAACATAAAATCTTATTATGTATATCTATTGTTTATTTGTTACGCATGAGAAAGCTAAACACAAGTATGCATATAAACTCAAAATCTTTCTCCCCCTTTTTGTCAATCATCAACAAAGGGTTCAAAGTGAAATCAAACAAATCTTTCTCCCCTTTTTTGTCAAAAGCAAAGAAATCAAGGAGGGGTAACCAATAAAGATGTATATGCGATATACATTCATGAAGAGGAAGACGCTAAGTTAGCTTCCCTACACATATGCATTACATGAAGAAGGGATGACAAGCCCTAACTCACATAACACATATTATGTAATGCATAAAAGGAGATGTGAAGCTCCCCCTACACACGTATATCATATAAAGAAGAGTTGTCAAGCTCCTCAATTTATAATATACTCAACATGAATCCATATGTAAGAGAGATGTTAAGCTCTCCTTGCATATAGGAAATACAAATCAAAAATTTTGAATTTCTCTTATCAAACAAAATTTTGAATTCTCTCGATAAAACAATTTTGAATTTTGATATCAATTTTGAAAATGATTAATTGTAAAATAGTGATCAATAGTAAGGTAATGATTAACCATATTGATACCAATTTAAAAACTAATGCATAAGCTTGAAAAATAAGATTTGAATTTAGCTTAGCATTAATAACCTTTGTGCTTTAAATATGTAAGACAATTTTAACTAGGCACAAATATCACATATATGTATGAAAAAGGGAATACCAATAGAAATTGATATAATTTGAATTTGAAAGCATACATACATATAATCAAAACATGAGTATATACAAAAGAATAATCATATTGATACCAATTGAAATGATCCAATGATACCAATTGACATAAGGTAAGTTCAAGTGTATATCTCATTGTGTAATCTACCACAAAAATTTTTTAAAAAAATTATATTTCAAGGTATATGTATGTTTTGACAACACAAGAAGTATACACACATATCCCAAAACACAATTGAGTCCATATATATAGATTTGCATAAAAGGCAAATGACTCAAGAGGTATACATGTATATCTTAAAGTTTGGCAAAATACACATATACATGAAATGAAAAACACATGAACATAAATCAAATCCAAAAAGTGGGAATACAAGTTTAAAAATGTATGTATCATCAAAACCAAGCAATACAAGCACATTTCATGGGTTCAAATAAGCATTCACGCACAAATATAAATAGATTTATTTGTGGCCCACGATATGTACAAGTATAAATCCTAGTGTTGACAAAAACTAACATATAAACTAATATTCAAATCATGAAGCATCAAATTTTGAGAAAAATAGAATCATGTGTCAATCTCAAAAATTATTTGAAGAATAAATAACTAGTATAAATTGTTTTTGAAAAACTAGTTAAAGATCCTTCAAACATATCAAATCTTATGTTTTTCATAAACATAACTAGATACATAAAAATTTAATCACTCATGGTCTATAAGGCTCAAAATGTTTTTAACAAAAGTGTGAGTGTTAAACGATCATGTAAATAGCATTTTTATGAAAATAGTCAATGAAGCTCAAAAAGATCATAAGTCACATATTTAAAAAAATCATTTTTCATTAAAACACTAATGGTATATGTATGATTAATCCAATCCTAACAATACACATACATATCCCAAATATAAAAGAGTCTATCAAACGTATTTGCATGAAGGCAAGAGACTCACGGGTATACATGTATATTTATTAGTTTTGAATTAAAAATACATATACATGAAGTAAAGCATAAAGTAGGTAAAACATATATAAAAGAGAATCATCAAAACTAGTTTATACATATGCATATAGTGGATACAAGTGAGCATGAAGTTCAAATATATATGAGTCAATTGTAATTCACTATTTGTATAAGTATAAATGCAAGTTTGACACATTCTACATCTAAGCATGTAAATACCATATGAAGCACGCAAAAATATGAACATGCTATGAATATGACAAATGAACTAGCATGTACATAAAAAGTAGGAGTTTAGATATTGTTACCAACTCCAAAGCTCCAAAAATGGTGGCCTTTCCACCAAAACTCCTTGATAGCGATGCATCCAAAAGTATGTCCATCAAGTCTATTGCATCCACTACCAAGGCACCAAATCTCTCACGTCTTGAGAGATCCCTCACCTACATCAAAAACATGGGGTGGGGGTTTTGGTACCCATTTTTGCTTGGGTCCTTTAGGGTTAGACTTGTAAGGAACCCAAAATCTTTTATAATTAGCAAAATTTAGAGAATTAATATTATCATAACAAAACTTTGCTAAATGGCCTTTGCGACCACAATGTGTACATATGTACACCTTAGTATGCTTATGTGTAGGAGTGTGATCATGTTGTGCAACATAAGCAAATGCATGGTTATGATATGCATGAATGTGTGGAGTTTATTTCTTTGAAAACATTGACTCCAACCTAGAATGATTAAAAGCACAAGAGTTCAAAGTAGAACTCAAACCATCCATTTTATTTTTCAAATCTTTAATCTCATTAGTGGTGGCATGAAAAGCATGATGAGATAAAGAATCATTTTTCTTTTTCTTTTGTGAAACAAAATCTTTTTCTTTTTCACAAATTTTTCTTTTTAAAGAATTATTTTCTTGAAAAACAACTTCTTTTTGTTTTTCCACCAAATCAATTTTATCCTTCAAAATAGTGTTCCCTTCACATAAATCATTCAATTTTGTAAGCAAGGAAACATTCTCATTTTTCAAATCTTTGTTTTCTTTTTCTAAGCATGCCATTTTATTTTCTAATGAATCTTTTTCATTAAGCATGGCATCAAAATTCTTTTTCAAATTATTGTTGTCTTTTTCTAAACATGCAAGTTAGATTTAAAAGAATCTTGTTCTATATGCATGCAAGCAATATTCTTTTTCAAATTTTTATTTTCTTTTTAAGCATGTCATATTTTTCAAGAATTGTTTGGCAAAATGAAGTGAGCTCATCATATGACATGTCCTCATCATCGGATTCGGAGTTTACCTCAAGGGGGTTATCCCCTTGGACCATATAGTATACGTTGGAGATGTTGCTTCCAATGTCCGAATCGCTCCCCGCATAGTATAGATCCTTTTCGCCAAGGGAGGTGAGGGTGTTCCATACTACAAAAGCCGAATCAATATTAGCAACTCTAGATAAATAAAGATCATCTAGGGTAGACTTTAAAGCATTAAGGGTTTTTGAGTTAGCCTCAAAATTCTTACCATCTAAACAATATGCATTATTAGTAGTGGCAAGATATACATGACAACCTAAGGCTTTGAGGTACAAAGACATCTTAACCTTCCAAATTTGGATGTTAAGAATGTCAAAGGTGGGTGGTGACATGAAGTCCATGGTGTGTGTACAAAATATTGTGATTAGCCTAAAATGAGGATCTTTAACTCTAGGTTGTTAGACCCAATATCAAGAGCACTAGCTCTGATACCAATTGTAAGTTCACCTAGAGGGGGGGTGAATAGGTGATGGCTAATCTAATGGTCACTTAATGCCAAATAATGCGGAAGCTAAAACAATTATGACCTAATTAAAACTTTTACACTAAACACCACGTATAACCAAAGAGTGTTGCTGAATTCCCCGTGAAGGGCTCTGGACAAACTCCTCTAGATTCCCCTTGAATGGGTTGAGGTGCCGCGTTGGCTCTCTTGGTTGAATACAAGTGTTAGCAACAATCCCACGCAAGTATATATATCAATTATGCACACAAGATATATCAAGCATGTAAATGTAAAGACAATATAAGCTATGCAAGATATAAAGGAGATAGAGAGAGAGAGAGATGGCAATCGCAAACACAAGGGTATGTTTCGAGGTTCGAGCACACTTGCTCTACATCCCCGCCTTCGACACACGAAGGATTTCCACTATGCAAGATCCCAATGGATCTCTCCTCGGTGCCGCAACACCTACAAGCCCTCGGACTCCCTAGTCCCGTACACACGCAAGCTCACTAGCTCGCCGAGGCCGCACCTCAAATCACCGAGTTCACACAAGAACTCTAAACCACCACGAGCACACTTGCACGTCTCCTCAAAGTACAAAGATGAAATCTTTGGTTATCTACAACACTTTGATCACCAATTACAAACTCTCACAACACAATCCTATGGATAGATAAGGCAATGGATAGCTCAAGTGATTGTGAGAAAGCAAGGAAAGAATTATGGTGAAAAACTCAAGAAATCACTTTAAACACTCTTGTTAAAATCTTCCCTTTAGATAGGAAATATTTGCTCTCTATTTTGTGGAGAAAAACTTCTGGAATGAATGGGAAAAACTGGCTCTAAGAGTCTCCAAAATCTTGGCTCAAAACAATGACCAAACTCCCAAATTTATAGGCCACAAAAATATAGCCGTTGGGGTCTGTCAGAGCTGCCGGTCGACCCGTGCGGTCGACCGCCAACGGTCGGATTTCTGACCGTTGGAGCCACGGTCGACTGCCCGGGTCGACCGAGCACCTGGAGCAGAGAAACAATTCTCTATCGGTCGACCCGAGCGGTCGGCCGGGATTTCCAGAGAGCAACCTCTCTGGAGCGGTCGACCCGCACGGTCGGCCGGCCTCCAGTGCACAAAGGCGTGCACGTCTGTGCACGTCGGTCGACCGGGCCGGTCGACCGACTTCAGGATTAGTCGACTATAAAAGGTAGTAAGTCGACTTATCCGAAGCCTGAAACAGTTTTCTGGGATTAAAAAGTTAGTCTTTTTGGCTCAAATAAAATCCCATAAAATACTTAAAAATCTACAAAAATAGTTTAACCAATATACTTTGATATACAAACTTGCTTGCACAAAATCAAGGCATGTTATAAAAGATTGGACTATTTTTGTAACTTGAAAATATTTGGGTCATATTAAAAACTGTTTTTCCAAAATAATATTTTTCCAAAACATGTTTTTCCAAATCTTCATCAAATACAAAAACAAGATATATTTTTTAAAGCATAGTGTGTATGGATATGATCCACTACACAATCAAGATGAAATATCTATGTTTTTGTCATTAAGCTCTAAATATGTGATTTTTATATAGTCTTTAACCAAAACCATATTTTTCAAAATAAAAGTCTTTTCTAAACTGAAAATTCTTTTATGAAAAGACAACTAAATCAAGAGTGTGTGTGTGATATATACTTGAGCAATCCACCAACTATTCTATCCTTTACATTTTATCTAAAATAAAAATCTTATACCTAGACACAAGCCTTGATCTTGAAGTCTTCCCTTGAAGTCTTCTCATCTTCGTGACTTGGTCCAAGCTTGATCCAAAACTCCTTGGATCACACCGTGCTAGCTCCAAATCTTGACATATTATCTTTTATTGAGCTATGCACCAACTAAGATCCTGATAATGAATCTGTCACTGATTAAACACAAGATCATTAGTAAACATAACTTCATGAGTTGATCATCATCAAAACTAGGGTGATAGGCCTTTGGGCCAACAAATACATGTAGACAACGGTAAATAGGAAAAATGAGACAAAAGCAAACACTCACATGAAATGACGCGGTTTCGGAACCGAATCGCCTTCTGATCTTCACTGCATGAACTGGCACTGATCTACGGATCATCCTATGGTTCGGTCTTCGAATCACCATTGTATCGGGTCCACAACGGCACGAATCTGAATCATGTCCGAATCTCCTGCAACGGTCCGGATCTCACCGAACAAATTCGAACACTGTAGCACGTGACCAACACATAAATATATATAAATACACTCTAAACACCCACACAAGCACACGGACACATACGTGTACACCCATGTACATACACATGCAAGTATACACATATACTCATACACATTAATTGAATGCATACATATCCAATTTAATAAATACCTATTATTAACTATAAATATCTATACATTAATTTAATTCACATCCATGCATGCACATATACATCATGCATACACATGCATGCATATCACAACTACACTCACGCACACAACCATACACATTAATTTAAAGTTCTCAATTATTACAAGATTGCCCCCCATACAATAAAATGTAAAACTAACCTCGAGCCGATTTGCGGCGCACCGACGGAGGCTCCGACGGAGGCGTACGGGGCCGCGGAGGGTGTCGTTGGATAGAGCAACTCGCCGTGAAGTGCGTCGGGTGCGTTCACGCTCGCCGACGTCGATTAACGGCATCCCGCGGAGAGCCCGAAAATGGTTCGGAGTAAGGATTTGCCGCACATGAAAATAACCCACAAGAAAACATACACATTGAATTAATAAACTTACATTCATATTTCTCCCAAACCAAACACAGATAATTTAAAGTACACGTTAATGTAAAGAGTGAGGGAGGGAAGCTTCGGCTATGGATTTAATTAACAAAAATGCCATAACCAAGAAAATGACTAAATAAACAGTAGAGCAGAGATAAAAGATCACCCTAAGTTCTGAGCAGCAGATGCAGCAAGCAAGATTTATCAATCAATACCACCGAATCCGACCAGAACTCCAGCCCTAGCTAATGTTAGAAATCTAGGGAGGCGGCGGGTCTGGTTGCTGTGCTCGGCGGAGGTCTCATGGTGCTCCGGAATGTTCCGGTGACAGCGTGGAGGAGATCCGACCATGGGGAGAAGGGAAGGATGGTTGGCACGGCCCGGATCTCGACGCCGGGGGAGAAGTGGGCGGCCGCCAACAAGGGGCGCTGGCTGATCTCAAGGTGAAGGAGACGGGTTAGCTTTATGATAATTAGGGATTAGGTTTAGGGTTTGTGATTATATATAGGGTCTAAATTGGGTTTGGGTTATAGGGTCATGGGCATGAGTAATAGGGTAATGGGTTATGGGCTAACGGGCTAATGGGTATGGACTTTAGGAAAATAAATGAAAATGAAAAGGAAAAAGAAAGGAATAAGAAAAGAGAAGAATGGGCTTTCATGAAATGAGTAGTTGGGCTTGAGAAATTGAAAGAAAAAGGATGAAAATAAATAGACGGGTTTGGGCCAAGAACTTTAGGCTTAGGTTGGGCTAAGGCAAAAATAAAAAGAATGAAGAAGAATAAGTGTGACATGGTAGGATGGGCTAATGGACTTGACTAATGTGTATAGAAGAGATAATGGGTTAGGATCCAATTAGGTTAGGTGGGTCTTGGTTTGGATTTGGGTAATGGATCAAGGAATAGACTAATGGGTAGAGGGTTAGAATCAAGGAATAAGACATGTATGGAAATCAAGGGAAGAGGAATATAACAAACACCTCTACAAAATAATAACCTAACATTAGTAGTAACATTACTTAACCAAAATAATAATATTAATAATACCAATACATTACATGACCAATCTATTAATAATAAATAACAGTAACCATAGCAACACTAATAGTATTAATAATAATTACAAGAAAGAAAATAATAGATTAAGTTGTTAAAATAATTTGTAAATTAAAATAAATACTTTAGGAAAATAAAATTACAGTAGTTTAGATTAGGGATATTACAGTATGGCGAAACGGCGGCAACCCCTCCACAACCAGCTGCAGAGCCAACCAAGCCCTCTACAAAGCAACCCGTGGAGAAACAGAAGGAGATTCGATTTTCTCGAGCCCTTCAAAAGGGTATCGCGGAAGGATCTACGGCGCCTTACCGCTTTGATGTCCTGGCTCAATTGGCCAACATCCCGGCGCGGATTACCCTGTATGAGCTTCTTAGGCTGTCGAAGTCAACCAGAGAAGCTCTACAGGAGGCTCTGGCAAATGCTGAGGTCTTCATGACCCAGGTGCCAAAGGAGGAAGATGTAGAGAATTGTCTCCACACCTCCCAGCCCCCTGCATCACCTTCACGGCAGAGGATATGCAGGTTAAAGGGAAGCATGATCGACCCCTGTACTTCACAGGGTATATTGGATCATCCGAAGTGACCCGCATTCAGGTAGATCCAGGGTCCGCGCTGAGCATCATGCCTCGCCGGGTCATGCAACATCTGGGCATTCCTACTCATCGTTTGAGCCCTACCCAGACAACTATCTATGGGTTCAATGCCAACAGGACCCGTCCGATGGGGAAGATCAAGCTCAAATGCCAGATTGGAAGTTTAAAGTCGGAAGTGACATGCTACGTCATTGATGCCGACACTTCCTACAACCTATTGCTGGGGCGACCGTGGATTCACCGCAACTCTATCGTTCCCTCCACTCTCCATCAAGTTATGAAATACATTGACGAGGGTGGAAAGGTGCAGACGTTGATTGCCGAAAGGCATCCGTTCAAAGGGGTCGAGAATTATTTCACAGACTCCTTACTGTACCGAGATCCCGTAGAGACGGATGAAGTCCCGCAACCAGAGGAGCCAGACTCTGGAAACGAAGCTGACACCGAGCCTGAAAAAGAAGAGTGCTTATGGGAGTTGGAACCACCTGTAACGAGCATTGATAAGCTCGATATTAATAATACCACCGACGATGTAGGCGGTTGGTACATTAATGAAGAATTAGATTTAGCGTATTTTTTCTGTGTTTGCTTCTGATTCAGTGCCGTCAGACACTAGTACCGACGTGGATGACGATCTCTGGTCGGCAATGGATGCTTTGACATCGTTGCATGTACCAGTGAAATCATCCTTTGAAACATGTCGAAATGTCGGCGATGCGCAACAATCGATATTCATGGTTCCAGCGAGAAGGAAGGGCCAAAGACCAATTCTTTTCGGACGAATTGAATCCGAACCAATGAATCATGAAGAATCAGAAGGCGAGGAGGAATCCCCTCAGTTCAGTCATTATGAACCAAAAACACTCAGAATGATGAAAAATATGGGGTATGACCTAACCAGCAGACCCGGGTTGAACTTCGGCAAAGGAAGGAGAACGCTACTTCGATCCTTTGTGCCGAAAGGAAAAGCACCCGATTATTATCATCAGACGCACAGGGGGTTGGGCTATGTATCAACTCCGACTCCATCAGCCTCTGATTCTGGGGGCTCATTTGGCCATAAATACTCTTCAGGCACGTCATCATGGGAGTCAGATGCTAGTGTCGGCAATATCTTCAAAGAACTTTCGGTGAACATGGTTTCAACAAGCCATCTGGAAGATGAAGATGAAGAAATGATCCGATCCGATGCAGATCCTTGGATCAGACATTTAAACACTCTTTGGGACACCCGCTTTGAACAGCGCGAATCACCCACAGAAGACAAGATTGTTCAGATTAATCTAGGAGATGAGGCCAACCCTAAGCCCATCTTCATAAGCGATGGCTTGTCACCGTCGGAGAAAAAGGATCTAATATCTCTTATTCAAGAGTACAGAGATGTCTTCGCTTGGAATTACGAAGACATGCCTGGACTTGATCCTCAGGTGGCTATGCACCGCCTCAACATCAATCCGGACGTAAAGCCTGTTAAACAACAACAGCGACGGTTCCGTCCAGAAATAATGGAGGCGATTCAATCGGAGGTCAGAAAGCTCATAGATTCTGGCTTCATCAGGGAAGAGCAACATCCCGATTGGGTAGCCAACATCGTCCCCGTTGCTAAGAAAAATGGGAAGACCCGGATCTGCATCGACTTCCGTGATCTAAACGAGGCTTGTCCCAAAGACGAATTCCCATTGCCAATCACAGACGTCATGATTGACAATACCTGCGGATTCGAACGAATGTCCTTCATGGACGGATTCTCAGGATACAATCAAATCAAAATGTATCCTGACGACGAAAAGCACACCTCCTTCAGGACACCATTGGGGGTTTATTGCTATACCGTCATGCCCTTCGGACTGAAGAATGCGGGGGCAACCTATCAGAGGGCCATGAACGCCATTTTCCAGCAGCAAATACGCAAAACGGTAGAATGTTATGTTGATGATATTGCGGTAAAAAGTCGCACTAAGGGTGATCACATAGCTGACCTGAAGGTGGTCTTCGACATTATGCGGGCTCATCGATTGAAGATGAATCCCACCAAGTCCTTCATGGGGGTGGCCAGTGGTAAATTCTTAGGATTCATTGTAACCTCCACCGGGATCCATTTGGACCCGGAAAAGGTTCAAGCTATCCAGGAGATGCAGCCCCCAAGAAATCTCAAGGAACTCAGGGGATTACAAGGACGATTGGCGTACATCCGCAGGTTTATCTCAAATCTCTCTGGAAGATGCCAACCCTTCGCTAAGTTAATGAAGAAGGGTGTCTCGTTCGTTTGGGACGACGCTTGCCAACAAGCGTTCGAGGAAATCAAGCAATACCTCACTCAACCACCAGTCCTTGCAGCTCCGGTATCCGGAAAGCCTTTCCTGGTGTATGTCCGGGCAATGGATCATTCTTTGGGAGCTCTACTAGCTCAGCATGATGATCAAGGACGTGAGCAAGCGATCTACTATCTGAGTAGAACAATGATCGGAGCCGAACATCGGTATAACCCGGTCGAGAAGGAATGTTTGGCATTAGTATTCGCCATTCAGAAAATACGACACTATCTGGTAGGCCAAACTATAAATGTCATATCAAAAGTCAACCCCTGAGGTTACTTATGACTAAGCCTTCACCATTGAACGGCCGGCTGGCAAAATGGGCCATATTGCTATCCCAATATGAGATGCACTTTTTACTACAAAAGGCTATTAAGGGTCAAGCGGTGGCAGATTTCCTAGCTGAGCACCCAGATCCGAGGGCAGCAAAATCTACGAGGATCTCCCAGATGAAGTTGCTGAAGTCTGTTTGACTCAGACATCATTCGAAGGTCAAGTATGGCAACTTTTCTTCGATGGTGCATCGAGAACAAGCCCAAAGGGACATACAGTAGCGGGGGTAGGAGTAGTACTCGTATCACCACAGAATTATGTGATTCCCCGAGCCATCTCGCTTATCGAGCCTTGCTCCAATAATGTAGCGGAGTACAATGCTCTTTTGATTGGGATGCAGTTCGCCGATGAGATTGGCGTTAAAAATCTCGAGGCATATGGTAACTCTAAACTCATCGTCAACCAAGTTCGCGGAGAGTACGAAGTCAGACATGAAGACCTAGTACCCTACTACAACGCAACTATCCACGTGGCCGAGAGGTTCACGAACTTCTACATCGACCATGTACCACGCAGGCAAAATGCGCACGCGGATGCACTCGCATCCCTCGCTGCCTCCTTAGCTCTTCCAGCTGGAGCAACGGAGAAGATATTTGTCTACAGTCACGACCTGTATTGCCCGAGAATTGCCCTCGAAGACTATCAGGAGTCAAAGGGAGAGTGTCAAGGCAAAGAAGCGCTGGAATTGTCAACCGGGCCAGAGCTTAAAGACTGGCGATTCCCCTATATCGACTATGTCTTGTACGGCATCCTGCCTGAGGACGCCAAGGAAGCGGCTGCCATTCGGAGGAAAGCCCCTAAATTTTACTACAATGCGATTACATGAACATTGTATCGTCAATCGCATGACGGAATTGTAGGCTGTCTAAAAATCACCAAGACAAGCCACCAAAATGCAGAGATCCAAGATCCAGACGCAAGGCTAAATGTGACAATCAAGACGCGAGAGTCCAAACCCGCGTCTCAGCATTAAGGCACGTGGGCCCGACACCCGCATCTCAGCCTCAAGACGCGAGGGTCCGAACCCGCGTCTCAGAACCAAGGCTCGTAGGCTCAAAACCCGCGTCTCAACCTCAAGACGTGAGGGTCCAAACCCGCGTCTCAACCTCAAGGCGCTAGGGTCCAGACCCGCGTCTCGGTTCCAACCACCCCGATTATGGCGCCATTCACCGCCCATGTAGCGGGGAAGTTGGTTCTCATCGTGGAGTATTTTTAGGGGACACGTTCACCCCCTACAGCCTATATAAATAGCCCAGTTGCTATGGAGGGGAGGGCATCAGAAGAAATCGAAGGGCATCAATAGACATAAAGAGACCGAGAGATATCAACAGGCGCGACACATACAGAGAGAGAGAGCTCGACTCTTCAAGCTAACTTGCTGCGTACAAGTTGCTCTTCGCCTACCTTCTCTTTTAGAGTTTTGGTAGACGGGGCTGAGTTACTCCTTCTACCTGCCAAGGAGAAGATCCCTTGACGGTCCAGACGGTCATCTGGTCAACGGAGAACAAGATTCACTCTCCACTGCCACACGAAGAACCCAGCACTAAACAAAGGGGGGATTCAAGCTTCAACATCCTCCCTCCCTCGTAACCGGAAGATTAATCTGTTGTAATTTTTCATCTGATTCAAGAAAATTTTACACCTCCTTCTCTTTTTCCGTGTCCAACAAGAGATGGCGACTCCGCTGGGGAATACGTTTGTCACTGACGAACAAGCCGTGGCGCAGGATGATCTCCTCCGTAGGGGGAAAATGGTCGAGACACTTGTTGTGGAGTTCGACCAGGCGAAATTCGAAGAGTTTCTCTCTTCTGGCTCCAAGAGTCCAAAGACCCGCGTCTGTCGCAGGGTCTCGGCGGGGAATAACTCCAAAGCTCGATCTGAGGCTCTCTTGGGCGCCACTGCTACGGTCCCTTGTGCACAGAAGACCCGCGTCAACGCCTCTCAGAAGGCCAGCGTGGTCTCACGCGCGACTGCTGCTGCGACCAACTGCGTCGCACAAAAGACCCGCGTCAGTGTCCCTCAGAGGACCCGCGTGGTTAAAACCCCTGATGTTCAGCATCAGGATGTTGTCGGTTTCTCTCCTCCTCCGCGACACAACCGAAATGCTGAGCGTCGACAGAGGAGACGCGCGCGTCAGCTTCAAGCTGGAACCATTGGTTGTCCGACTGAGGCTAAACGCGACATGCAATCTTGCGCTTTGCCCGCGGCACGTCCAGTACGTGAAATCCGTGTTTGGCGGCCCAAGTGCGTAACTCCTCAAGTTGAGTCCTCTGAAGACCAGCTTACCAAACGCCAAAGCGAAGCTTCTGCGTCTCGTCAAATGCAAGAAACACGCGCTCACAGGCATGGGGCCCAGCAGCCCACTCTCTCTCACCCGTCTCTGCCCGGATGCACCAGGCATCAACGCAAGACTCGCGTCTCATCTCAACAGAGACGCCAGGCGCGCATCAGACAGCCGCGACGCGAGAGCTGCGTCCCTGAAGTCTGCGTCCATTCTGCACAGCACATGGATGCCTCCCGTCTTCGACGTTGTGAGGCTAGTCTCTTTGATCCCTCTTCCATGGATTTGAGGGATTATTTAACAAGGAAAAGAAGTGCCCACCAGGTCACTTCATCTTGCTGCTGCCAACGGCTCATCTCCATGCTCTCAGAGTGCCGTTGCGGGTCGAGTGTGCACCAGCAGTCTTTAGTTAGACAGCTGACCTCGATCCCCCCGTCAGCCAAAAGAAGGCGCTCCCATAGAAGGAGAATCTTCTCTGACGTTGAATACCCAGAGCTTACTGCGAACATGACAAGCAGAAGCAAGGGAAAAGGACTTGCAGTCAGCTCAGATGAGTCTGACTCTGAACCGGAAGGGGTGTATCAACACACTCGTACCCGGACTGGGGCCATTCCCCCGGTTGACTATAATGCCTTAGCCCATGGCATTAAAGTGAACGATTCCCACTCCGCCGTAGTGGAATCAAGGGCTTCAAACTCCTCCGTTGAGAAGGAGACCTCTGCCTACATGACAGGCACTCCTGATGAGACAGCTAGACGTCTGGAACAGATCCAAAAGAGACAAATGGAGATGATTGTGTCTCAACAGGAATCTATCGATGCTATCAAGCTGGCGCTTGCACAGCTGCTCGAAGACAGGAGGAAATCTCCTCCTAGGAGGTCGAGGGACAGAGAGAGAAAGGGAGGAAGCTCATCTTCCGAGCCTTCTGAAGAGAAGCCTCGATCTACTTCTGGCTCGTCCAAACCCTCGTCAAAGGGCGACCGAGACCCAGGGAAGGCTCATGCTAAAAGGATGAGTCAATTGGAGGAACGCCTCAATGCCCTTGCCAGTCGCAAAGACCTCCAAGAAGCTGGAGTGGTCCGGCCCTATCCAGCTGAGTGAGATTTAGTCCCGTACCCTCCTAAGTTCAAGGCTCTAACCCTCCAAGCCTTTGATGGTAAGGGGTCCCCTAATCAGCACATCTACTACTTCAAATCCCAAACCGGGAATGTAGTAGATAATGACGCCATCCTGGCGCGACTGTTCATCGGCACCCTGAAAGGGTTGGCCTTTGAGTGGTTCATGAAACTCCCGGAAGGTTCTATCAAGAACTGGGGCGACTTGGAGAAGCTGTTCTTAACACGCTTCTTCGAAGATGACTCCGAGGTCACAATGCCCACCCTGTTAGCTACGAGACAGCGAAAGGGAGAGTCCGTCAAATCTTTCGTGGAAAGATTTCGGAACGTGGCACTCCGGTGTCCTATCGGTATGACCCAGGCCACCCTGGTGGAAACATGCCGCCACAACCTCCAAACTTCACTCCTTACTCAAATAGGAGTTGCTGAAAGCCGCACCTGGAAACAATTAGTCCAACAAGGTGAACAGGCTGAGGAGATTGTTACCCGCGTCAGGGCAGAAGAAGGCAAGCCGCGGCCGGAGAGGTCAACTAGGCGAGCGCCAGACACCTCCCTCCAGACAAAGCGGAAGGATAATTTGGCGACGGAGACCAAATCTCCCACCAAACCTCAACCAGCCAAGGCGAGTGGCTCTTCAAGCCAACCCCGCGCCAACAAGCAGTATTCCTTCAAGGAGGAACATGTCGATTCGCTCTTCAAGCTACTCAACAAGAGCAACCGACTGAAGCTCCCTGAGGCCAGGCGCCCTCAGGAAGTCGGCAAGACCGACAACCCCAACTACTGCTTGTACCACAGGATGTTGGGACACCCTACCAGAAGCTGTTACATCTTCAAGGACATCCTTCAGGCTCTGATTGACGCGGAGGTGTTGAAACTCCGACCAGAACAGAAGGAGGTGACAGCCAACATGACGTCGGTTCTCCAGTTTGGAAAACAACCTCCAGCACCTGCAGGGGTGGTCCCAATCCCAAGAGGAGAACTAAGAGTGGTCAACACAGACCCTCACCAGCAGTAGGAGAAGGGCTTGGTACCCGTCCCTACGCCTCAAGGGGAAATCATGTGGGTCCACCCTGACCTAGTGGACAGCCAGCAGTGGACTACTGTAACCAACAGGAAGTCCAAAGGCAAGGCAAAAGCTTCGTCCTGCCATGTGGTATGTGCTTCCTCCCGAGAAGCAGAGGATGATGTTCCCTCACTGACTGATTCAGAAGAGGAAACAATAGTCTTGGCCGCAGAGCCCAACCAACCAATGACGGGGACTCGTTCAGGACAGCCTACTTGAAGCAGTACGGCAAAGTGGCGGCAAACCCTCCACAACCGGCTGTAGAGCCAACTAGGCCCTCCACGAAGCCACCAGTGGAGAAACAAAAAGAGACTCGATTCTCTCGAGCTCTTCAAAAGGGTATAGCGGAAGGATCCACAACGCCTTACCGCTTTGATGTCTTGGCTCAATTGGCCAACATCCCGGCGCGGATCACCCTGTATGAGCTTCTAAGACTATCAAAGTCGACCAGGGAGGCTCTACAAGAAGCTCTGGCAAATGCTGAGGTCTTCATGACCCAGGTGCCAAAGGAGGAAGATGTAGAGAATTGTCTCCACACCTCCCAGAATACCCCTTGCATTACCTTCACGGCAGATGATATGCAGGTTAAAGGGAAGCATGATCGACCCCTGTACTTCACAGGTTATATCGGATCATCTGAGGTGAACCGCATTCAGGTAGATCTAGGGTCCGCATTGAGCATCATGCCCCGCCGAGTCATGTAACACCTCGGCATCCCTACCCACCGTCTGAGCCCTACACAGACGACCATCTACGGGTTCAATGCCAACGGCACCCGTCCGATGGGGAAGATTAAGCTCAAGTGCCAGATTGGGAGCCTCAAGTCGGAGGTGACGTGCTACGTCATCGATGCCGACACTTCCTACAATCTGCTGCTGGGACGACCATGGATCCACCGCAACTCCATCGTTCCCTCCACTCTTCACCAAGTCATGAAATACATTGACGCGAGTGGGAAGGTGCAAACGTTGGTTGCCGAAAGGTATCCGTTTAAGGGGGTCGAAAATTATTTCACGGACTCCCTCCTATATCAAGATCCGGTGGATGAAACCCCGCAACTGGAAGTGCCAGACTCTGGTAATGAGGCTGACACTGAGCCCGAGCAAGAAGAGTGCCTGTGGAAGTTGGAACCACTTGTAAAGAGCACTAATAAGCTCGATGTTGATAATACCACCGACGATGCAGGCGGTTGGTATATTAATGAGAATTTAGACTTTGAGTATTTTTCTGCGTGTGCATCCGATTCAATACCGTCGGATACTAGTACCGACGCAGACGATGACATCTGGTCGGCAATGGATGCTTTGACATCATTGCATGTACCAGTAAAATCATCTTTCGGGACATACCAGGATAATGGTGATGCACAGGAATCTATATTCATGGTTCCGACAAGACGAAAAGGCCAAAAACCAATCCTTTTTGGGCGAATGACGACTGAACCAACGCCCCGCGAAGAATCGAAAAGTGAGGAGGAATCCCCTCAGCTCAGTCATTATGAACCAAAAGCGCTCAAAATGATGAAGTGCATGGGGTATGATCTAACCAACAGACCCGGGTTGAACTTCGACAAAGGAAGGAGAACGCTACTTCGATCCTTTGTGCCGAAAGGGAAGGCCCCCGAACGCGCCAGGGGTTGGGCTATGTATCAACTCCGGTCCCATCAGCCTCCGATTCTCAAGAATCGTTGAGCAACGATTACTCTTCAGACACATCATCTTGGGAGTCAGATGTCAGTGTCGGCAACATCTTCAAGGAACTTTCAGTGAACATGGTTTCGACAAGCCACCTGGAAGATGGAAATGAAGAAATGATCCAATCTGATACAGATCCTTGGATCAAACATTTAAATGCTCTTTGGGATACCCGCTTTGAACAGCGTAAGCCACCCACAGAAGACAAGGTTGTTCAGATCAACCTAGGAGATGAGGCTAACCCTAAGCCCATCTTCATAAGTGACGGCCTGTCACCTTCAGAGAAGAAAGATCTAATATCTCTTGTACAAGAGTATATAGACGTCTTCGCCTGGAATTATGAGGACATGCCAGGACTTGATCCTCAAGTGGCCATGCACCGCCTCAACATCAATCCGGACGTAAAACCTGTCAAACAACAACAGCGACGGTTTCGCCCAGAAATAATGGAGGCAATTCAATCAGAAGTCAGAAAACTTATTGATTCTGGCTTCATCAGGGAAGAACAACATCCCGACTGGGTAGCCAACATCGTCCCCGTTTCCAAGAAGAACGGGAAGATCAGGATCTGCATCGACTTCCGTGATCTAAACAAGGCCTGCCCCAAAGACGAATTCCCATTGCCAATCACAGATGTTATGATTGACAATACTTGTGGATTCGAACGAATGTCCTTCATGGACGGATTCTCAGGATACAATCAAATCAAAATGTATCCTGATGATGAAAAGCATACCTCCTTCAGGACTCCTCTAGGGGTATATTGCTATACTGTCATGCCTTTTGGGCTGAAGAATGCGGGGGCAACCTACCAAAGGGCCATGAATGCCATTTTCCATCAGCAAATGCGCAAAACGGTGGAATGTTATGTCGATGACATTGCGGTGAAAAGTCGCATTAAAGGAGATCACATAGCTGATCTGAAGGTGGTCTTCGACATCATGCGAGCTCATCAATTGAAGATGAACCCCACCAAGTCCTTCCTGGGGGTAGCCAGTGGCAAATTCCTAGGATTTGTTGTGACTTCCACAGGAATCCATTTGGATCCGGAGAAAGTCCGCGCTATCCAAGAGATGCAACCCCCGAGAAACCTCAAGGAACTTAGGGGTTTACAGGGTCGATTGGCGTACATCCGCAGGTTCATCTCAAACCTCTCCGGAAGATGCCAGCCCTTCGCTAAGTTGATGAAGAAGGGTGTCTCGTTCATTTGGGACGATGCTTGCCAACAAGCGTTTGAGGAAATCAAACAATACCTCACCCAACCACCAGTCCTTGCAGCCCCGGTGTCCGAAAAGCCTTTACTGGTGTACGTCCGGGCAATGGACCATTCTTTGGGAGCTCTACTAGCTCAGAATGATGAAGAAGGACGAGAACATGCAATCTACTATCTGAGTAGAACAATGATCGGAGCCGAACATCGGTACAACCCGATTGAGAAGGAATGTTTGGCACTAGTGTTCGCCATTCAGAAAATGCGACACTATCTGGTAGGCCAGACTATAAATGTCATATCAAAAGTCAACCCCCTGAGGTTACTTATGACAAAGCCTTCTTCACTAAATGGCCGGCTGGCAAAATGGGCCATGTTGCTATCCCAGTATGATATGCACTTTCTGCCGCAGAAAGCCATTAAGGGACAAGCGGTGGCAGACTTCCTAGCTGAACACCCAGATCCGAGGGCAGCCAAAGTCTACGAGGACTCCCAGACGAAGTGGCCGAAGTCTACCTGACTCAGACATCGTTCGAAAGTCAAGTGTGGCAACTTTTCTTTGACGGTGCATCAAGGACAAGCCCCAAGGGACACGTAGTGGCGGGGGTAGGAGTAGTACTTGTCTCCCCACAAAATTATGTGATCCCCCGAGCTGTCTCGCTAACGGAGCCTTGTTCCAACAATGTGGCGGAGTACAATGCTCTATTGATCGGGATGCAGCTCGCCGATGAGATTGGCGTTAAAATCTCGAGGCATACGGTGACTCTAAACTCATCGTCAGCTGATTGGTAGTGAAAAGTGCATTTTTATCATCATATTTACCATCACATTTTCATATTTATTCATTTAATTCTGCACATTTATTAATAATTTGTAATTTATTGTGTGCAGGCCTCGAATTCTTATTTTTATAATAAATAAAGCTTAAAGAGCCCAAAAGCCCAGATCCAAGCCCATATTTGAAGCCCAAGAGTCATAGTGCAAATATCAGATTGTCAAAGTGCAAATATACAAGGGCTAAAGTTGCAATTATTGAAGATAGGTGTAACGCCCCGATCCTGGCGGATACGGAGACATTACTGCAACGTATATACGCAGGTCCGAGATACCCTCACGTATATACGCTAAGCATCAGTACAGGCAAGAATCAGAGTACGGAAGCAGTGGTGCATTATACATTCCAACCTATGAATATAATTACAAAGTTATCACCAGAGGTGATCCAATATTACATGAATATTACATCACTGATATGCGCAATTGCGAGATTACAAGTAGATGTACAAGTATGAACGGTACACATGCACTCACGAGTTTACAAAAAGGAAAACTCGAGAGGCACACAGGGGGCCTGGAAGGATAGAGCTTCGGATGATCTGCTGGAAATCCACGCTACCGCTGCGCTATTCTGATCAGCAACAGGGAGAATCCACACGCTCCAAGCTCCATGACCTGGACATGAGAATCCAGGGGAGTCAGATGAAACTCCCCAGGCGAGTGGTGATACGAATGCCAAGTGGCGAGCATAGGTAAGCATGCATGAGCAAGTAGATATTGCAGGTAACTTCCAGTAGAGAATACACTTGGTATAATAAGATAAGAGCAGGTAAAGTGGTGGGAAGTAGAATAGATAGGACAACACCAGATATCTCCTAAATTAACATAAAACCGATAAAAAAATGATAAAATCGAATAAAGCCGATTACAAGCAAAACCGATCGCACAAGCTTAGGTCACGGCTCCATGAGACTAGTACATCGAAGGAATAATCCAAACAAGGAAACCCTCATCTATATACCTTTATCTCATGTCACCGTAATCCAAGCGCATACGACCTGAGTTACAAAACAATGCAACAGTTTCATGTTAGCTTATTATTATAATTTGGGCCGCCTAAGTTCCAAGCTTCAGTATGTGTCCCATTCCACATACTTCCACTCACAACTTATATAGCCAGTTATTTGGAAACTGATAAAGTTCGATGAATCATGTTTCGGATGGGCCCCGTACATGCCCGGGACAACGGTTCAGGAGTATCCGGTGCTGAGCCGGAACGTACCGCTAGGTACCGGGACTTATGGTCGCCCGAACAGGAATAGAGTATCGCAGATCCCATAGAAATAGGCCTAGGGCGTGTGCATACCCGGCAGGAATAATCAGGAGTAGGGGTGCCAGCACACCCCACGGAATCCCTGGTGGCCGCCAGGTGATCCCTCAAGTATTTGGCCACGCGCGGCTCGATAAGACCACCATAAACATGATTAATCAGGGCCCATCAGTTTCCCCCAAACCAGGTACAAGTTGTCTTATAATAATTTAATATGTGATTATCAATTTACGGGAAAAGCAGGTACAAGACATGATCAGGAGTTCAGGAGTACATAACAAGAATCATAACAGGAGATCAGGTACAGACAGGAGGTGATCCTACAGATTCAAGAGGTGGCCCCCACAGATTCAAGAGGTGGCCCCCACCACGTGTGTGATGTGGCACTTTGTTCCGTGTGGCACTTTGCTCTGAGGGGATGGATTCTAGAGGTGGCCCCCACAGATTCAAGAGGTGGCCCCCACCACGAGTGTGATGTGGCACTTTGCTCCGTGTGGCACTTAGTTCCATTCAGGATAACAGGTCACTGTATACAATACAGGATAACAAGGCAGGATTCCCGTAAACGTGATAATCACAAGGTCAAGTATATCATGCTGGGTGTCAAGTGATAGCATGACAGGAGGGTGATATTTGGCAGGTGACAAGTCATGTCAAGAGGTCTTGCCAAGTAGTAGCATGCCAGGTGTTAGATGATAACACATCAGTTGCCAGGTGATATACATGTGTTAAATAGTATCATGTAAATGACAAGTATGAAGTAGTGGCATGGCATGGCATATCAGGTAAGTACATGGCATATGATAAAGTAGAAGTTGAGCACAACCAAGCGGAGCTGAGCAAGCTGGAAGTACAGACAGCAAGCAGGATTTATCCCTGGAGCGTCTGGCAAGGTTACCGGGACAACTCGGCTTAAAGTGCGAGTAGAAAATCCGGCAGCATCTCGCCTAGACGAATCTAGTGACAAAGCGCTGAACGCTGATCATGATGACCAGGCGGAGCCGAAGACCTGACGGTCCCAATCACTTCCCTTTCGAGATAGTGAGTGACCGGAGGCTGCACTGGGAAACCTGACGGTCCCAATCACCTCTCTTTCGAGATAGTGAGTGACCGGAGGTTGAAAGATCGGCCACGCATGGTATGAAGCAGTAGAATACATCACAGGCATGGTATGAGTACAAGAAGTAAACTACCCTAGTACAAGCATTCGTCACAGAGCAATACATGTCCAGATATTGGCACTCGGCCATACACAAATACAGGGACTCAGCCCAATACATGATACATGAAAACATGGAGTAAAACACATGTCGACCCGACGAAGCGGGGAAACCCAAATGGAGGCGAGAGCGAGAACACTCGCATAACCAATAAAATAGTAAGGCAAGAGGATAGCGAGATCACTCGCCTAAATCACCAGAAATGCCGAAAGGTCCGAAATCCACGAAACTCGGGACGCGCCATAATTATGGAAGGAGAGAGTGCACAGGGAGACGCGGGTTTTTGAGAGTGAAACGCGAGGGTTCGCAGACGCGGGAGTTAGCGTCGCGAAAATAGCAGACACGGGAATCACAGACGCGGGAATAGCAGACGCGGGGTTCGCGTCGCAAGAATGGCAGACGCGGGAATAGCAGACGCGGGGTTCGCGTCGCGAGAATGGCAGACGCGGGAATAGCAGACGCGGGATAGCAGACGCGGGGTTCGCGTCGCGAGAATGCCACAAAACGCGAGGTCTGCGTTCAAGTGCGGATGCGAGGAAAATGCGGACGTGGACATGGGTTCTGAGTCGCGTTAACACAAGAAGAACACAAACGCGGGAATAGACTCTGCGTCGTGTCAATACAGAAACGCGCGGAGCGCGTTAAGGGATTGCCCAGACGCGGGGTTGAGATCCGCGTTAGGAAACAAACAGAGAGGAGGAAAGGTGATTCCTTTGCTGCGCCCGACGAAGGGAAGTTCGGCCCCAATCTAAAAGGAGGGTACCGGCCCTAAGTCTTGCCAACGGAGGAGAACGCGGCCCCAATCCAAAAGGAGGGGCCGGCCCTAAGTCTTGCCAACGGAGGAGAACGCGGCCCCAATCCAAAAGGAGGGGCCGGCCCTAAGTCTTGCCAACGGAGGAGAACGCGGCCCCAATCCAAAAGGAGGGGCCGGCCCTTGAGGAGATGATGGAGCGGTGGTTTTTATGAAGAGGTTTTGATGGTGGTGGTAGTTTTGGAAAAGGTAAAGGAAAAGGTGGAAGCTTTGGTGGAGTTTTGGAGTTGTGGTGGTTTTAATGGAGATGGAGGAGGAAGAAGATGAACGTAAGGAGTTGGAGGAGTTGTAGTGGTGGTTGTTATGGTGGAGATGAAGAAGGAGTTGGTGGAGGTTAAGGTGTTGGTGAAGAGAAGGAAGAGAAAATGAAGTGAAATGAAGAAGGAAAGATTTATATAGGATTTGGATTTGTGAAGGTGATGTAAAAATGGAAAAGAGAGGGGTTTAATTGTAAAGTGGAGGGGTGAGGTGTTTCTCTTGGCCAATCATGGCCAGCCATGGAGATGGGTGAGGTGGAGATATTTTGGAGGAGATATTTTGGTGGAAGGTTGGAGAAGAAAATGGAAGAATGGAGAAGTTTGGAGAATTTGGTGGAAAGAAAGAAAGGAAAGAAAAAGGAAAAAGGAAAAGAAATGAAAAAGGGAAGATATTCTCTTGGAAGAAAAAGTGAAAATAATTAGAGTGGCGGATTCCCGGGATTCGGTTGCGGATGCGGAAAACTTTCGGGAAAATACCGAAATCGTCCCGAAATCAAGTATCTCGGAACGACCCGCAAAAAAATTCTCAAAAATCAAGAATATTATTTTAAGAATCATGGTGAAATTCGTTTTAAGAAATACTTTATAGTTTTTAAATTAAAAATCCTGGAATCTGCCGCCAATATCGGTCGGCACCGAATCTGGCAGAAATCCGATAAATTCTGAAAATGCCCAGAAAATGAATTAAGATAGTAAATATTATTCTAAGAAAATATGTGAAAGCGGTTTCTCAAAATTTGACTCCATTTGGAAATTAAAAATCCAGAAGTCGGTCAGCGGTGCTGGTCGACACCGGTTTTGAAGATTTTCCATTTTAATTCAGGAAAATTCCAGAAAATCATAGAAAATCTAAAATATGAGAAAATAATATTTGAAACTAAAATTGGTCAAATCTGATTACCGGAAAGACCAAATTGAGTAATACACTAGGATCGGGTCCCCGGTTCAGAGAAGGGCAGACTCTGAGTCCACGAATCCGGATCCAAGACAAGACGATCATATAAACAATTCATAATACAAAACAAATACAGGAAGTAAATTGAAAAATACGATCGAAAAATCTGAAGGAATGCACCAAAGACCCCTGCACCCGCGTCCAGAGAAGTTCAAGTCTGTGGCGCAAATTCCAGAAGGAATGCACCAACACAGACTTCGTGAGGGGGTCCAGATAATGATGATGCCAAGGTACAGGCCGTGGTAGATTAAAATATCATGGCTAATCGGGACGGCGTGCCAACAGAGGCCTCTACCCAGGGTCGGGCTCTCTGCGTCCAAACGCGGACGTGCAAGATGATCAGAGAGACACTCTGCCCCGAAGAGACCAAACAGGAGCATACAAGCCCTGGGTCATCTTCATCCACAGAGACATCCTCATCCATGGAGACAATACTCTGAAGAGGATGAAGGTTCTCAGAGCGCTCGCTCTCAAAAAGAAAACAGTCCAAAGATTGGGTTGAAGGGAGAGGGTGCGCCCTATTTATAGGCAGCCCCCGATAACTGCAATTAATGATCTCCTAATCTGAACCGCCGGCCTTAATGACCGCACGATTGTCAAGGTCCAATAAGGGACTGACGCGTGTAACGCCGCTTCGAAAACCGTCGCAGGCACCAATCTCCAACCACCCGCATCGGTTTCTCATTAAAGGGAATTAACGCTCAAGACCAATAAGAAGCCGACGCGTGGATAACCGTTTCGGGAAACAGCGGAAAATCTGCATTCCCGATCATCAATAGAGATTTGAAGATCACATCAAATCTTTATGACAGGCTGTATGTAACGCCTGGGAGGTTACACCAAGACGCAGACTGAAGAACCGTATCCAAAATTCGCGTCCTCTCCCCAGATTGGATGACGATCACCCGCGTCCTAGAGGAATGTCCGCGTGATACAAAGTCGCGTCTCCTCAGCAAACGGGGTCCTTTTTAAAGGAGAACACTTAGTCCATTTTGGGATTAATGGAAAATGCACAAGGCTGCGTCCCTCGCGTCTGCTTGATCTGCGTCTTTCCTAGCGAAGCAGATTCGCGTCTCTCCCTACAGACGGATGCCGCGTCTTCTGAACTCATGGCCGCGTCTCCCTATGGATTGACGCTGCGTTTCATCAAAAGAACTTGGTTCTGCCCAAGTTCTTCTGAACTCATGGCCGCGTCTCCTTATGGATTGACGCTGCGTCTCATCAGAAGAACTTGGTTCTGCCCAAGTCCTTCTGAACTCATGGCCGCGTCTCCCTATGGATCGACGCTGCGTTTCGCCCAAAGAACTTGGTTCTGCCCAAGTTCTTCTGAACTGATACCCGCGTCTCCCTGTGAACAGAGGCCGCGAGTCGATGCTGCGTTTCATTGAAAGAACTTAGTCTTACCTAAGTTCAGTATTCACAGCCAGTGATCAAGAAGTTGGATTCATCCACAGCTAAGCAAAGAAGATGGAACCAAAAATGTCCTTTTTATATCAAAAGTGGATACAAACACTCTGATAAATAGAGTGTCCTTTTCTTTACCAAAAAAAAAGAAAAGAAGGCTAAATGTCCTGGTTCGCCAAGGAACGGATTTGCTCCCTGAGATGATGCATCTTGATCTGACGTGCCTTCTCAGCCTCCATCATGGCTTGGACCCGCAGCTCCTCTTCAGATAGGAAGGGTTTTGCAGCCAGCTACGCTCGCAGAGATTCCACCCTGGAAGAATGTAGAGACAGACTCTCTTCAGCTCGCGCCTTAGCCGCCTGTTGCTCCGCAAGCTCCTCTTTGATGGTAACAAGCTTCTTCTCATTGATCGCAAGCACAGCTTCTGCCTTGGCAATGGTGTCCCGAGCCTTGGCAATGGTGTCCCGAGCACTGATGATGACGTGCTCCGTGCTCTGCATGACAATCTCGGATTCCCTTGAATCGTCAGTTAGTTTCTGACATTCAGCCTGGGAATATTCGAGGCTGCGGATCTCTGCATCTATTTGTGCCTCTGCCTCCTGTCGCTCTTGTTCTTGAGCAGCTAAGAGCCGGGTTAGGGTGGCCTGGGCCTTACTAGAAGAGCTGGCATTTTCCAAAGACTTCAGCTCGTGCAGGTCGTCTCCCAGTTGCTCCACCACCCGCAGACACGCCTGGGCAAGTGAGGGGCCTCCGGTTAATTCGACGTTCTCGGCCAGATTTCTGAGAAGCGTCTGGGCAAAATTGAAGGAGCTGCTTCCACGTAAGATGAGATCAATACATGATCCCATCGAAGCAAAGAATTGTTGCACCATCTGGCGTGCCAGTTCCCCCATATCGTCACCACCTGGGAAGCTTCCCGACCCCTTTTCTGTCACGGGACAAGGCGGATCTTCTCGCACAAGAGTTGTGCTGACCACCGATACGGCTAGAGCAGAAGTAGCCTCGGGCGTTTCCAGAGGTGCTATCTCTGCAGGAACCTCCTCCTCAGAAACTTCAGCCGAGACCTGAGCCGTGTGGCCTTCTGGAGGGATATCAATCATTGGACTCTCCACCTGAGCCCCCTTAGTTCTCTCTGCAAATGACCACAACATTAGCCACAAAGGTGAAGAAACATTCAAAATATCAGAACTTCCTTACCACCTGGGAGGTCCAGAGATATCGAACCCTTGGGTGAATCCTGCAGAGTGAGAGCTTCCCCAGCCTCAGTGGGTACCTCCTTTTCCGGCAAAGCGGAGGGCTCCCTAGTTTCCGCAATCGCCCCTTCCGAAGTTGTCTCGCCAACCGAAGCCTCAACTCCTTCGAGCTGGGTCACCTCTTTTACCATCTCCTCGATATGCGAGGAGGTTGTAGTCTCGGCATCCTCAGCCCACCCTGCAGCGTAAAAGAAGAATGTTAAGACACCTTCTTCAAAACCAAAGAGGAAATCGGGTGAAAGTACCTGCAATGGGAGCAACTGTCGCCAACGGTGATGGCGCCGTCAACGGTTCCCCCCCGTACATTTCTTCCTCCGAGATATGGGAGAACTTGCTCGGATCAGGAAGAGTGGGTTCATCACCGTAGTCGACCTTGTCTTCAAACTCGCTTTCCCCTGAGTACGAGGAAGAAGACAGCTCAACGCGAGGAAGCTCTGCAACCCGAGCCTTACCTCCAATTACCCCAGTAGTAGGACTGGGATCAATTGCCCGAGGACTGGAGATGAAGACACAAGGAGACCCCGACTGCTGTGCATCATCTCTTCTTTCATGAGTAGAAGAAGGCTCGGGATGAGCTAAAATCCCCGGAATATCGACATCTCCTCCACTCATGATGTCGACCTCTAGCTGCTCATCCTCGTCAGTGGCGGTGGACCGATCAACGAGCTCCCCTTCCTCCGCAGACCCGTGGTCTCTGCTAAGCGACCTGAGAACACGGACTAGAGGAGTTTCTTTTTCAGCTATATCCTCCTCCCTCAGTTCCCCAACATCAGAAGGGATAACTGCCGGTGGAACCACAGCTGTCGACAGTTCCCTGACACCAGAAGGGATGGCCGCTGGTAGAGAAACTACTGGCGCTAAGTCTCTCCGCACCTTCTTATGGGCAGGCCTAGCAGTAGAAGTAGAGCCCTGACGACGCTTGCTCACCGCCTGTCGAGACTTAGTTGCTTGCGGCTCTGCCCTTGTTGCTCGTGGCTCCGCCTTAGTCGCTTGCGGCTCCGCCCTTGGTGGTCGTGGCTCCGTGGCTCGTGGCTCCCTTCTCGTTCTTCTCCCGACCTCCTTCTGGGCCTTCAGGTACTGTTCTACGAGTTTCGACGGTTTACCGGACTCTGTCCTTGCCTCGAGACTTGCATTGATGCTCTCGATGCATGAAGACGCCGGAAAAAAGTCTGGTGTCTGGATGGCTTGAGAGTACCAAGTGCAGAAGGTGAGGCTCATATGGCACTTGGGCCCCTCGAGAGGTAGACGGAAAGTTGCTCCCGTCCCTCCAGCCACACTGTAGTACCAGGCCCGAGCACTCTCGAACAGGTTCCCTTCGAAGGCGAGTCGAGCATTGGGGTTCCCGACATAGAGCTGATCATATTGGCCTATCACCCTAGTTTTGATGATGATCAACTCATGAAGTTAGTGACAGTTTGCTAATGATCTTGTTTAATTAGTGACAGATTCTTTATCAAGATCTTAGTAGGTGCAAAGCTCAACAAAGGATTAAATGTCAAGATTTGGAGCTAGCACGGGGTGATCCAAGGAGCTTTGGATCAAGCTTGGACCAAGTCAAGAAGATGAGAAGACTTCAAGTGAAGACTTCAAGAAGATGAAGACTTGAGTCTAGGTTTGTTTTTATAAGATTTATTTTAGATAAAATGTAAAGGATAGAATAGTTGGTGGATTGCTCAAGTCTATATCACACACACACTCTTGATAGAATGATTTTCATAAAAGATTTTCCTAGTTAAGAAAAGATTTTTATTTGTGATAAAATACAATTTGGTTTTTGGTATTCATGTATACATATCTTATATCCAAAACCATGTTTAGAGCCTTATGTCAAAAACTAGATATTCATCTTATTTGTGTAGTGGATCATATCCATACACACTATGCTTTAAAAGTATATCTTGTTTTTGTATTTGATGAGATTTTCCTTATGACAAAATATCTACTTTGAGTTTTGGTAATTTCTTATATACATATCCTTTAACCAAAACAAGTTTAGTGCTTTATGTCAAAAACTAGATATTTCATCTTGATTGTGTGGTGGATCATATCCATACACACTTTGCTTTATAAGTTCAAAATATCTTGTTTTTTGTATTTTGTGAAGTTATGGAAAAACAAGTGTTAGAAAAACATATTTTTAGAAAAACAGTTTTTATTTTGATTGAAACTATTTTTCTGGATTTACTGTGAATTTCTGGGATTTTATTAAGCCACAAGACCAATCCTTAATCCCTATTTTCTGGTTCTGCCAGTTCTGATTTTTCAGAACTGACAGAGGCCGGTCGACCGGGTCGGTCGACCGGACGTGCACGACGTGCACGCCAGTGTGCACTGGAGAACGGTCGACCGGGCCGGTCGACCGCTTCAGAGAGCTTTGCTCTCGGGAATTATCGGTCGACCGGGCCGGTCGACCGACAGAGAGTTTACTCTCTTCTCCAGTTGCTCGGTCGACCGGGCCGGTCGACCGGAGGCTGCAACGGTCGGATTTTTGACCGTTGCCGGTCGACCGGACCGGTCGACCGGTAGCTCTGACAGAGCCCAACGGTCAGATTTTTCTGGCCTCTATAAAAGGGGGTTTTGTCATTGTTTTAAGCCAAGATTTTTGGAGACCTTAGAGCTAGTTTTTCCCAGTCTTTCTGAAGGGTTTTTCTCCACAAAATTAGAGTCAATACTTCCAATTAAAAGGAGAGTTTTATCAAAGAGTGTAAAAGAGATTTTCTTGTGTTTTTCACCAAAGATTCTTTCCTTGATTTCTCACACTACACTTGAGCATCCATTGAGCTATTCATCCTATAGGAGAGTTGTAGTGAGAGTTTGTAATTGGTGATCAAGTGTTTAGATCACCAAGAGATCATTTCTTGTTCTTTGAGAAGGCGGACGGTTGTGTTCGCGGTTTGATTGAGGGTCCTAGTGAGGACTTGGTGTTGTTGGGTCCTAGTGAGGACTTGTAGCTTGAGGTGCGGCCTCCACGAGCCGGTGGGCTTGTGGTGTGTAAGGGACTAGAGAGTCCGAGGGCTTGTAGGTGTTGCGGCACCGAGGAGAGATCCGGTGGGATCTTGCATAGTGGAAATCCTTCGTGTGTCGAAGGCGGGGATGTAGAGCAAGTGTGCTCGAACCTCGAAACAAACCCTTTGTGTTTGCGATTGCTTACTCTCTCTCTCTCTCTCTCTCTCTCTCTCTTGTCTCTTATATCTTGCATTACTTTATAGTCTTTATCTTTTATGTGCATGATATACCCTTGTGCTTAATTGATATATAATTGCGTGGGATTGTTGTTAACACTAGTATTCAACCAAGAGAGCCAACGCGGCACCTCAACCCATTCAAAGGGAATCTAGATGAGCTTGTCCAGAGCCTCGCAAGGGGAATTCGGCAACACTCTTGTGTTATACATAAGTGTTTAATTAAAAGAAGTTTAATTTGGTCATAATAGATTTAATTCCGCATTATTTGTTCATAAGTGACCATTAGATTAGCCATCACCTATTCACCCCCCTCTAGGTGATCTTACAATTGGTATCAGAGCTAGTGCTCTTGATATTGGGTCTAACAACCTAAGAGTTAAAGATCCTCCTTTTAGGCTAATCACAATATTTTTGTACACACACACCTCACCATGGACTTCATGTCACCACCCACCTTTGATATTCTTAACATCCAAACTTGGAAGGTTAAGATGTCATTGTACCTCAAGGCCTTAGGAATTCATGCTTATCTTGCTACTACTAATAATGATTATTGTTCAAATAGCAAGTACATTGAGGCTAATGCAAAAGCCCTTCATGCTCTTAAATGTACCCTAAATGATGATTATTTATCTAGGGTTTCTAACATTGAATCGGCTTTTGTAGCTTGGAACATCATCACCTCCCTTGGCGAAAAGGATCTATATTATGCCGGGAGCGATTCGGATGTTGGAAGCGACACCTCCAACAAGTGCTACATGGTCCAAGGGGATAACCCCCTTGAGGTAACTTCTGAATCCGAGGATGAGGATGCTACTATGTCATATGATGAGCTAAATTCATTTTGCCAATTATTGCTTGAGAGATATGACATAATTAAAAAGGAAAATAAAAATTTGAAAAAGGATATTGCTTGCATGCATGTAGAACATGACTCTTTTAGAGATAACATTGCATGCTTGGAAAAAGATAACAAGAATTTGAAAAAGAACATTGATTGCATGCATGTAGAAAATGATTCTTTTAGAAATAAACTTGCATGTTTAGAAAAAGAAAATAAAGTTTTGAAAAATGAGAATGTTTCCTTATTTTCAAAATTAAATGATTTATGTGAAGGGAACACTATTTTGAAGGATAAGATTGATTTGGTGGAAAAACAAAAGGAAATCGTTTTTCAAGAAAATAAATCTTTAAAAAGAAAATTTGTTGAAAAAGAAAAGGATAATGTTTTTCAAAAGAAAAAGAAAAATGATTCTTTATCTCACCATGCTTTACACGCCACAACTAATGAGATTAAGAATTTGAAAAATAAGATAGAAAATTTGAGCTCTAATTTGAGCACATGTGCATTCAATCATTCTAAGTTGGAATCTTTGTTTCAAAAGAAACAAGTTCCCCATGCTCATGCACATACACATCATGCTCATGCTTATGTTGCACATCACGATCACAATCACACTCATAAGCATCATGATAGGGTGTACACTTGTACACATTGTGGTCGCAAAGGTCATTTAGCAAAATATTGTTTTGATAAGAAGCATAACTTATATTTTGCTATGTCTAAAGGATTTTGGGTTCCTTATAATAAAGCTAACCCCAAAGGACCCAAGAAAATATGGGTACCAAAACCCCCACCTTTTGCTTGTGATGTAGGTGAGGGCTCTCTCAAAACGTGAGAGGGATGGTACCTTGGTAGTGGATGCACTTGGACATGATGGATATACTTTTGGGTTGCATCGCTATCAAGGAGCTTTGGTGGATCAACCACCATGCTAGGAGCTTTGGAGTTGGTAACAATTTCTAAACTCCTATTTTATTTATGTACATGCTTTTATTTTCATAATATCATTCATAGCATGTTCATGTTTTAAGATTTTATGTGCTTCATGTGGCATTTACATGCTTAAATGTAGAATGCGTCAAAACTTGCATTTATACATATATGTATAGTGAACTACAATTGACTAATATATATTTGGACTTCATGCTCATTTGTATCCACTATATGCATGTGTATAGGCTAGTTTTGATGATTCGGTCATTTATACTTGTTATGCCTATCCTTGATTTTACTTCATGTATATGTGTGTTTAATTCAAATCTAATAAATATACATGTATACCCTTGAGTCATTTGCCTTCATGCAATATATATTGGACTCTTTTAGATTTGGGATATGTATGCATATTGTTAGAATTGGATAAATCATACATATACCATGAAGATTAGTATTTTAAATAAATAATAAAAAAATTGATGATTTTTTATGTTTTTGATTTGTATTAAAGATTAAAACATGTGTAAAACAAAATGTGATTTATGATCTTTTTGAGCTTGAATGACTACTTTCATGAAAATGCTATTTACATAACCTTTGAACACTCATCTTTTATTCAAAAATATATTTATGAGCTTTATGGACTATGAGTGCTTGGATTTTTATGTACTTAGTCTCATTCATGAAAAACATATGATTTGACATATTTGAAGGATCTTTAACTAGTTTTCAAAAACAATTTATACTAGTTATGTATTCTTCAAATAGTTTTTGAGATTGTCACATGATTCAATTTTTCTTAAAATTTAATGCTTCATGATTTGAATATTAGTTTATATGTTAGTTTTTGTCAACACTAGGATTTATACTTGAACATATCATGGGCCTCAAAAGATCTATTAGTAAGTGTGCTTAAATGCTTATTTGAACCCTTGAAATGTACTTGTATTGCTTAGTTTTGATGATTCATACATATTTAAACTTATGTTCACCTTTTGGATTTGATTTATGATCATGTGCCTTTTATTTCATGTATATGTGTATTTTGCCAAACCTTAAAATATACATGTATAACTCTTGAGTCTTTTGCCTTCAATGCAAATCCATTCATATAGACTCACTTGAGTTTAAGAGATATGTATGTATATTTCATGTATTGTCAAAACATACATATATCTTGACATATAGATTTTGTTTTCAATGATTTAATAAAAAAAAATGTGAGATGATTTTGATGTTTATGATTTTCTAAGGAATATTGTACCTTATTGCCATTTTCATGATGCCATGTTTCACATAACATTAGTACACTCACTTCTTTTGAAACTATTTGGACTTTATAGATTAGAGTGTTTGAGTGTTTTGTGTTTCATTGCTATTTCATGAAAATCCTTAGATTTATTCCTTGATAGAAGGATTTCGTACTAGTTGATAAACACTCTCATGTAACTAGTTCGAATTCTTCATGTGTTGTTAATGCTAAGCTTAATTCAAATCTTATTTTTCAAGCTTATGCATTAGATTTTAAAATGGTATCAATATTTTTTATTTGATATCAAAGAGAAAATTCAAAATTTGTTTTGATAAAATAGAATTAATGATTTTGTTTTGATGAGAAAAATTCAAAATTTTTGATTTGTATTGCCCCTCCTTGACTTCTTTATTTTTGACATAAAGGGGGAGAAAATTTGTTGATTTGATTTTACTTTAAACCCTTTGTTGATGATTGACAAAAAGGGGGAGAAGTATTTGTGTTTTTGTTTTGATATATATACATGATTTCCTTGCTTAAGGGGGAGAAGTATTTGTCCTTCTTACTTAAGGGGAATTAAGATTTGTATTTATGCATATGTGTTTTGATTTATGCAAATAGGAGTAGATTTCTTGTTGCATCTCCATATTTGCATCCATATTCATGTGCTTCATGATCATATTTATTATTTATTTTGTATGCATGAGTTAAGGGGGAGCTTCTTTGAAGCTTTACTTTAATCCATGCATATATAACTTCATGAGTTTTGTCATCATCAAAAAGAGGGAGATTGTTGGCCTATCACCCTAGTTTTGATGATGATCAACTCATGAAGTTAGTGACAGTTTGCTAATGATCTTGTTTAATTAGTGACAGATTCTTTATCAAGATCTTAGTAGGTGCAAAGCTCAACAAAGGATTAAATGTCAAGATTTGGAGCTAGCACGGGGTGATCCAAGGAGCTTTGGATCAAGCTTGGACCAAGTCAAGAAGATGAGAAGACTTCAAGTGAAGACTTCAAGAAGATGAAGACTTGAGTCTAGGTTTGTTTTTATAAGATTTATTTTAGATAAAATGTAAAGGATAGAATAGTTGGTGGATTGCTCAAGTCTATATCACACACACACTCTTGATAGAATGATTTTCATAAAAGATTTTCCTAGTTAAGAAAAGATTTTTATTTGTGATAAAATACAATTTGGTTTTTGGTATTCATGTATACATATCTTATATCCAAAACCATGTTTAGAGCCTTATGTCAAAAACTAGATATTCATCTTATTTGTGTAGTGGATCATATCCATACACACTATGCTTTAAAAGTATATCTTGTTTTTGTATTTGATGAGATTTTCCTTATGACAAAATATCTACTTTGGGTTTTGGTAATTTCTTATATACATATCCTTTAACCAAAACAAGTTTAGTGCTTTATGTCAAAAACTAGATATTTCATCTTGATTGTGTGGTGGATCATATCCATACACACTTTGCTTTATAAGTTCAAAATATCTTGTTTTTTGTATTTTGTGAAGTTATAGAAAAACAAGTGTTAGAAAAACATATTTTTAGAAAAACAGTTTTTATTTTGATTGAAACTATTTTTCTGGATTTACTGTGAATTTCTGGGATTTTATTAAGCCACAAGACCAATCCTTAATCCCTATTTTCTGGTTCTGCCAGTTCTGATTTTTCAGAACTGACAGAGGCCGGTCGACCGGGTCGGTCGACCGGACGTGCACGACGTGCACGCCAGTGTGCACTGGAGAACGGTCGACCGGGCCGGTCGACCGCTTCAGAGAGCTTTGCTCTCGGGAATTATCGGTCGACCGGGCCGGTCGACCGACAGAGAGTTTACTCTCTTCTCCAGTTGCTCGGTCGACCGGGCCGGTCGACCGGAGGCTGCAACGGTCGGATTTTTGACCGTTGCCGGTCGACCGGACCGGTCGACCGGTAGCTCTGACAGAGCCCAACGGTCAGATTTTTCTGGCCTCTATAAAAGGGGGTTTTGTCATTGTTTTAAGCCAAGATTTTTGGAGACCTTAGAGCTAGTTTTTCCTAGTCTTTCTGAAGGGTTTTTCTCCACAAAATTAGAGTCAATACTTCCAATTAAAAGGAGAGTTTTATCAAAGAGTGTAAAAGAGATTTTCTTGTGTTTTTCACCAAAGATTCTTTCCTTGATTTCTCACACTACACTTGAGCATCCATTGAGCTATTCATCCTATAGGAGAGTTGTAGTGAGAGTTTGTAATTGGTGATCAAGTGTTTAGATCACCAAGAGATCATTTCTTGTTCTTTGAGAAGGCGGACGGTTGTGTTCGCGGTTTGATTGAGGGTCCTAGTGAGGACTTGGTGTTGTTGGGTCCTAGTGAGGACTTGTAGCTTGAGGTGCGGCCTCGACGAGCCGGTGGGCTTGTGGTGTGTAAGGGACTAGAGAGTCCGAGGGCTTGTAGGTGTTGCGGCACCGAGGAGAGATCCGGTGGGATCTTGCATAGTGGAAATCCTTCGTGTGTCGAAGGCGGGGATGTAGAGCAAGTGTGCTCGAACCTCGAAACAAACCCTTTGTGTTTGCGATTGCTTACTCTCTCTCTCTCTCTCTCTCTCTCTTTGTCTCTTATATCTTGCATTACTTTATAGTCATTATCTTTTATGTGCATGATATACCCTTGTGCTTAATTGATATATAATTGCGTGGGATTGTTGTTAACACTAGTATTCAACCAAGAGAGCCAACGCGGCACCTCAACCCATTCAAGGGGAATCTAGAGGAGCTTGTCCAGAGCCTCGCAAGGGGAATTCGGCAACACTCTTGTGTTATACATAAGTGTTTAATTAAAAGAAGTTTAATTTGGTCATAATAGATTTAATTCCGCATTATTTGTTCATAAGTGACCATTAGATTAGCCATCACCTATTCACCCCCCCTCTAGGTGATCTTACAATTGGTATCAGAGCTAGTGCTCTTGATATTGGGTCTAACAACCTAAGAGTTAAAGATCCTCCTTTTAGGCTAATCACAATATTTTTGTACACACACACCTCACCATGGACTTCATGTCACCACCCACCTTTGATATTCTTAACATCCAAACTTGAAAGGTTAAGATGTCATTGTACCTCAAGGCCTTAGGAATTCATGCTTATCTTGCTACTACTAATAATGATTATTGTTCAAATAGCAAGTACATTGAGGCTAATGCAAAAGCCCTTCATGCTCTTAAATGTACCCTAAATGATGATTATTTATCTAGGGTTTCTAATATTGAATCGGCTTTTGTAGCTTGGAACATCATCACCTCCCTTGGCGAAAAGGATCTATATTATGCCGGGAGCGATTCGGATGTTGGAAGCGACACCTCCAACAAGTGCTACATGCTCCAAGGGGATAACCCCCTTGAGGTAACTTCCGAATCCGAGGATGAGGATGCTACTATGTCATATGATGAGCTAAATTCATTTTGCCAATTATTGCTTGAGAGATATGACATAATTAAAAAGGAAAATAAAAATTTGAAAAAGGATATTGCTTGCATGCATGTAGAACATGACTCTTTTAGAGATAACATTGCATGCTTGGAAAAAGATAACAAGAATTTGAAAAAGAACATTGATTGCATGCATGTAGAAAATGATTCTTTTAGAAATAAACTTGCATGTTTAGAAAAAGAAAATAAAGTTTTGAAAAATGAGAATGTTTCCTTATTTTCAAAATTAAATGATTTATGTGAAGGGAACACTATTTTGAAGGATAAGATTGATTTGGTGGAAAAACAAAAGGAAATCGTTTTTCAAGAAAATAAATCTTTAAAAAGAAAATTTGTTGAAAAAGAAAAGGATAATGTTTTTCAAAAGAAAAAGAAAAATGATTCTTTATCTCACCATGCTTTACACGCCACAACTAATGAGATTAAGAATTTGAAAAATAAGATAGAAAATTTGAGCTCTAATTTGAGCACATGTGCATTCAATCATTCTAAGTTGGAATCTTTGTTTCAAAAGAAACAAGTTCCCCATGCTCATGCACATACACATCATGCTCATGCTTATGTTGCACATCACGATCACAATCACACTCATAAGCATCATGATAGGGTGTACACTTGTACACATTGTGGTCGCAAAGGCCATTTAGCAAAATATTGTTTTGATAAGAAGCATAACTTATATTTTGCTATGTCTAAAGGATTTTGGGTTCCTTATAATAAAGCTAACCCCAAAGGACCCAAGAAAATATGGGTACCAAAACCCCCACCTTTTGCTTGTGATGTAGGTGAGGGCTCTCTCAAAACGTGAGAGGGATGGTACCTTGGTAGTGGATGCACTTGGACATGATGGATATACTTTTGGGTTGCATCGCTATCAAGGAGCTTTGGTGGATCAACCACCATGCTAGGAGCTTTGGAGTTGGTAACAATTTCTAAACTCCTATTTTATTTATGTACATGCTTTTATTTTCATAATATCATTCATAGCATGTTCATGTTTTAAGATTTTATGTGCTTCATGTGGCATTTACATGCTTAAATGTAGAATGCGTCAAAACTTGCATTTATACATATATGTATAGTGAACTACAATTGACTAATATATATTTGGACTTCATGCTCATTTGTATCCACTATATGCATGTGTATAGGCTAGTTTTGATGATTCGGTCATTTATACTTGTTATGCCTATCCTTGATTTTACTTCATGTATATGTGTGTTTAATTCAAATCTAATAAATATACATGTATACCCTTGAGTCATTTGCCTTCATGCAATATATATTGGACTCTTTTAGATTTGGGATATGTATGCATATTGTTAGAATTGGATAAATCATACATATACCATGAAGATTAGTATTTTAAATAAATAATAAAAAAATTGATGATTTTTTATGTTTTTGATTTGTATTAAAGATTAAAACATGTGTAAAACAAAATGTGATTTATGATCTTTTTGAGCTTGAATGACTACTTTCATGAAAATGCTATTTACATAACCTTTGAACACTCATCTTTTATTCAAAAATATATTTATGAGCTTTATGGACTATGAGTGCTTGGATTTTTATGTACTTAGTCTCATTCATGAAAAACATATGATTTGACATATTTGAAGGATCTTTAACTAGTTTTCAAAAATAATTTATACTAGTTATGTATTCTTCAAATAGTTTTTGAGATTGTCACATGATTCAATTTTTCTTAAAATTTAATGCTTCATGATTTGAATATTAGTTTATATGTTAGTTTTTGTCAACACTAGGATTTATACTTGAACATATCATGGGCCTCAAAAGATCTATTAGTAAGTGTGCTTAAATGCTTATTTGAACCCTTGAAATGTACTTGTATTGCTTAGTTTTGATGATTCATACATATTTAAACTTATGTTCACCTTTTGGATTTGATTTATGATCATGTGCCTTTTATTTCATGTATATGTGTATTTTGCCAAACCTTAAAATATACATGTATAACTCTTGAGTCTTTTGCCTTCAATGCAAATCCATTCATATAGACTCACTTGAGTTTAAGAGATATGTATGTATATTTCATGTATTGTCAAAACATACATATATCTTGACATATAGATTTTGTTTTCAATGATTTAATAAAAAAAAATGTGAGATGATTTTGATGTTTATGATTTTCTAAGGAATATTGTACCTTATTGCCATTTTCATGATGCCATGTTTCACATAACATTAGTACACTCACTTCTTTTGAAACTATTTGGACTTTATAGATTAGAGTGTTTGAGTGTTTTGTGTTTCATTGCTATTTCATGAAAATCCTTAGATTTATTCCTTGATAGAAGGATTTCGTACTAGTTGATAAACACTCTCATGTAACTAGTTCGAATTCTTCATGTGTTGTTAATGCTAAGCTTAATTCAAATCTTATTTTTCAAGCTTATGCATTAGATTTTAAAATGGTATCAATATTTTTTATTTGATATCAAAGAGAAAATTCAAAATTTGTTTTGATAAAATAGAATTAATGATTTTGTTTTGATGAGAAAAATTCAAAATTTTTGATTTGTATTGCCCCTCCTTGACTTCTTTATTTTTGACATAAAGGGGGAGAAAATTTGTTGATTTGATTTTACTTTGAACCCTTTGTTGATGATTGACAAAAAGGGGGAGAAGTATTTGTATTTTTGTTTTGATATATATGCATGATTTCCTTGCTTAAGGGGGAGAAGTATTTGTCCTTCTTACTTAAGGGGAATTAAGATTTGTATTTATGCATATGTGTTTTGATTTATGCAAATAGGAGTAGATTTCTTGTTGCATCTCCATATTTGCATCCATATTCATGTGCTTCATGATCATATTTATTATTTATTTTGTATGCATGAGTTAAGGGGAGCTTCTTTGAAGCTTTACTTTAATCCATGCATATATAACTTCATGAGTTTTGTCATCATCAAAAAGGGGGAGATTGTTGGCCTATCACCCTAGTTTTGATGATGATCAACTCATGAAGTTAGTGACAGTTTGCTAATGATCTTGTTTAATTAGTGACAGATTCTTTATCAAGATCTTAGTAGGTGCAAAGCTCAACAAAGGATTAAATGTCAAGATTTGGAGCTAGCACGGGGTGATCCAAGGAGCTTTGGATCAAGCTTGGACCAAGTCAAGAAGATGAGAAGACTTCAAGTGAAGACTTCAAGAAGATGAAGACTTGAGTCTAGGTTTGTTTTTATAAGATTTATTTTAGATAAAATGTAAAGGATAGAATAGTTGGTGGATTGCTCAAGTCTATATCACACACACACTCTTGATAAATGATTTTCAGAAAAGATTTTCCTAGTTAAGAAAAGATTTTTATTTGTGATAAAATACAATTTGGTTTTTGGTATTCATGTATACATATCTTATATCCAAAACCATGTTTAGAGCCTTATGTCAAAAACTAGATATTCATCTTATTTGTGTAGTGGATCATATCCATACACACTATGCTTTAAAAGTATATCTTGTTTTTGTATTTGATGAGATTTTCCTTATGACAAAATATCTACTTTGGGTTTTGGTAATTTCTTATATACATATCCTTTAACCAAAACAAGTTTAGTGCTTTATGTCAAAAACTAGATATTTCATCTTGATTGTGTGGTGGATCATATCCATACACACTTTGATTTATAAGTTCAAAATATCTTGTTTTTTGTATTTTGTGAAGTTATGGAAAAACAAGTGTTAGAAAAACATATTTTTAGAAAAACAGTTTTTATTTTGATTGAAACTATTTTTCTGGATTTACTGTGAATTTCTGGGATTTTATTAAGCCACAAGACCAATCCTTAATCCCTATTTTCTGGTTCTGCCAGTTCTGATTTTTCAGAACTGACAGAGGCCGGTCGACCGGGTCGGTCGACCGGACGTGCACGACGTGCACGCCAGTGTGCACTGGAGAACGGTCGACCGGGCCGGTCGACCGCTTCAGAGAGCTTTGCTCTCGGGAATTATCGGTCGACCGGGCCGGTCGACCGACAGAGAGTTTACTCTCTTCTCCAGTTGCTCGGTCGACCGGGCCGGTCGACCGGAGGCTGCAACGGTCGGATTTTTGACCGTTGCCGGTCGACCGGACCGGTCGACCGGTAGCTCTGACAGAGCCCAACGGTCAGATTTTTCTGGCCTCTATAAAAGGGGGTTTTGTCATTGTTTTAAGCCAAGATTTTTGGAGACCTTAGAGCTAGTTTTTCCCAGTCTTTCTGAAGGGTTTTTCTCCACAAAATTAGAGTCAATACTTCCAATTAAAAGGAGAGTTTTATCAAAGAGTGTAAAAGAGATTTTCTTGTGTTTTTCACCAAAGATTCTTTCCTTGATTTCTCACACTACACTTGAGCATCCATTGAGCTATTCATCCTATAGGAGAGTTGTAGTGAGAGTTTGTAATTGGTGATCAAGTGTTTAGATCACCAAGAGATCATTTCTTGTTCTTTGAGAAGGCGGACGGTTGTGTTCGCGGTTTGATTGAGGGTCCTAGTGAGGACTTGGTGTTGTTGGGTCCTAGTGAGGACTTGTAGCTTGAGGTGCGGCCTCGACGAGCCGGTGGGCTTGTGGTGTGTAAGGGACTAGAGAGTCCGAGGGCTTGTAGGTGTTGCGGCACCGAGGAGAGATCCGGTGGGATCTTGCATAGTGGAAATCCTTCGTGTGTCGAAGGCGGGGATGTAGAGCAAGTGTGCTCGAACCTCGAAACAAACCCTTTGTGTTTGCGATTGCTTACTCTCTCTCTCTCTCTCTCTTTGTCTCTTATATCTTGCATTACTTTATAGTCTTTATCTTTTATGTGCATGATATACCCTTGTGCTTAATTGATATATAATTGCGTGGGATTGTTGTTAACACTAGTATTCAACCAAGAGAGCCAACGCGGCACCTCAACCCATTCAAGGGGAATCTAGAGGAGCTTGTCCAGAGCCTCGCAAGGGGAATTCGGCAACACTCTTGTGTTATACATAAGTGTTTAATTAAAAGAAGTTTAATTTGGTCATAATAGATTTAATTCCGCATTATTTGTTCATAAGTGACCATTAGATTAGCCATCACCTATTCACCCCCCCTCTAGGTGATCTTACAATTGGTATCAGAGCTAGTGCTCTTGATATTGGGTCTAACAACCTAAGAGTTAAAGATCCTCCTTTTAGGCTAATCACAATATTTTTGTACACACACACCTCACCATGGACTTCATGTCACCACCCACCTTTGATATTCTTAACATCCAAACTTGAAAGGTTAAGATGTCATTGTACCTCAAGGCCTTAGGAATTCATGCTTATCTTGCTACTACTAATAATGATTATTGTTCAAATAGCAAGTACATTGAGGCTAATGCAAAAGCCCTTCATGCTCTTAAATGTACCCTAAATGATGATTATTTATCTAGGGTTTCTAATATTGAATCGGCTTTTGTAGCTTGGAACATCATCACCTCCCTTGGCGAAAAGGATCTATATTATGCCGGGAGCGATTCGGATGTTGGAAGCGACACCTCCAACAAGTGCTACATGGTCCAAGGGGATAACCCCCTTGAGGTAACTTCCGAATCCGAGGATGAGGATGCTACTATGTCATATGATGAGCTAAATTCATTTTGCCAATTATTGCTTGAGAGATATGACATAATTAAAAAGGAAAATAAAAATTTGAAAAAGGATATTGCTTGCATGCATGTAGAACATGACTCTTTTAGAGATAACATTGCATGCTTGGAAAAAGATAACAAGAATTTGAAAAAGAACATTGATTGCATGCATGTAGAAAATGATTCTTTTAGAAATAAACTTGCATGTTTAGAAAAAGAAAATAAAGTTTTGAAAAATGAGAATGTTTCCTTATTTTCAAAATTAAATGATTTATGTGAAGGGAACACTATTTTGAAGGATAAGATTGATTTGGTGGAAAAACAAAAGGAAATCGTTTTTCAAGAAAATAAATCTTTAAAAAGAAAATTTGTTGAAAAAGAAAAGGATAATGTTTTTCAAAAGAAAAAGAAAAATGATTCTTTATCTCACCATGCTTTACACGCCACAACTAATGAGATTAAGAATTTGAAAAATAAGATAGAAAATTTGAGCTCTAATTTGAGCACATGTGCATTCAATCATTCTAAGTTGGAATCTTTGTTTCAAAAGAAACAAGTTCCCCATGCTCATGCACATACACATCATGCTCATGCTTATGTTGCACATCACGATCACAATCACACTCATAAGCATCATGATAGGGTGTACACTTGTACACATTGTGGTCGCAAAGGCCATTTAGCAAAATATTGTTTTGATAAGAAGCATAACTTATATTTTGCTATGTCTAAAGGATTTTGGGTTCCTTATAATAAAGCTAACCCCAAAGGACCCAAGAAAATATGGGTACCAAAACCCCCACCTTTTGCTTGTGATGTAGGTGAGGGCTCTCTCAAAACGTGAGAGGGATGGTACCTTGGTAGTGGATGCACTTGGACATGATGGATATACTTTTGGGTTGCATCGCTATCAAGGAGCTTTGGTGGATCAACCACCATGCTAGGAGCTTTGGAGTTGGTAACAATTTCTAAACTCCTATTTTATTTATGTACATGCTTTTATTTTCATAATATCATTCATAGCATGTTCATGTTTTAAGATTTTATATGCTTCATGTGGCATTTACATGCTTAAATGTAGAATGCGTCAAAACTTGCATTTATACATATATGTATAGTGAACTACAATTGACTAATATATATTTGGACTTCATGCTCATTTGTATCCACTATATGCATGTGTATAGGCTAGTTTTGATGATTCGGTCATTTATACTTGTTATGCCTATCCTTGATTTTACTTCATGTATATGTGTGTTTAATTCAAATCTAATAAATATACATGTATACCCTTGAGTCATTTGCCTTCATGCAATATATATTGGACTCTTTTAGATTTGGGATATGTATGCATATTGTTAGAATTGGATAAATCATACATATACCATGAAGATTAGTATTTTAAATAAATAATAAAAAAATTGATGATTTTTTATGTTTTTGATTTGTATTAAAGATTAAAACATGTGTAAAACAAAATGTGATTTATGATCTTTTTGAGCTTGAATGACTACTTTCATGAAAATGCTATTTACATAACCTTTGAACACTCATCTTTTATTCAAAAATATATTTATGAGCTTTATGGACTATGAGTGCTTGGATTTTTATGTACTTAGTCTCATTCATGAAAAACATATGATTTGACATATTTGAAGGATCTTTAACTAGTTTTCAAAAACAATTTATACTAGTTATGTATTCTTCAAATAGTTTTTGAGATTGTCACATGATTCAATTTTTCTTAAAATTTAATGCTTCATGATTTGAATATTAGTTTATATGTTAGTTTTTGTCAACACTAGGATTTATACTTGAACATATCATGGGCCTCAAAAGATCTATTAGTAAGTGTGCTTAAATGCTTATTTGAACCCTTGAAATGTACTTGTATTGCTTAGTTTTGATGATTCATACATATTTAAACTTATGTTCACCTTTTGGATTTGATTTATGATCATGTGCCTTTTATTTCATGTATATGTGTATTTTGCCAAACCTTAAAATATACATGTATAACTCTTGAGTCTTTTGCCTTCAATGCAAATCCATTCATATAGACTCACTTGAGTTTAAGAGATATGTATGTATATTTCATGTATTGTCAAAACATACATATATCTTGACATATAGATTTTGTTTTCAATGATTTAATAAAAAAAAATGTGAGATGATTTTGATGTTTATGATTTTCTAAGGAATATTGTACCTTATTGCCATTTTCATGATGCCATGTTTCACATAACATTAGTACACTCACTTCTTTTGAAACTATTTGGACTTTATAGATTAGAGTGTTTGAGTGTTTTGTGTTTCATTGCTATTTCATGAAAACCCTTAGATTTATTCCTTGATAGAAGGATTTCGTACTAGTTGATAAACACTCTCATGTAACTAGTTCGAATTCTTCATGTATTGTTAATGCTAAGCTTAATTCAAATCTTATTTTTCAAGCTTATGCATTGGATTTTAAAATGGTATCAATATTTTTTATTTGATATCAAAGAGAAAATTCAAAATTTGTTTTGATAAAATAGAATTAATGATTTTGTTTTGATGAGAAAAATTCAAAATTTTTGATTTGTATTGCCCCTCCTTGACTTCTTTATTTTTGACATAAAGGGGGAGAAAATTTGTTGATTTGATTTTACTTTGAATCCTTTGTTGATGATTGACAAAAAGGGGGAGAAGTATTTGTGTTTTTGTTTTGATATATATGCATGATTTCCTTGCTTAAGGGGGAGAAGTATTTGTCCTTCTTACTTAAGGGGAATTAAGATTTGTATTTATGCATATGTGTTTTGATTTATGCAAATAGGAGTAGATTTCTTGTTGCATCTCCATATTTGCATCCATATTCATGTGCTTCATGATCATATTTATTATTTATTTTGTATGCATGAGTTAAGGGGGAGCTTCTTTGAAGCTTTACTTTAATCCATGCATATATAACTTCATGAGTTTTGTCATCATCAAAAAGGGGGAGATTGTTGGCCTATCACCCTAGTTTTGATGATGATCAACTCATGAAGTTAGTGACAGTTTGCTAATGATCTTGTTTAATTAGTGACAGATTCTTTATCAAGATCTTAGTAGGTGCAAAGCTCAACAAAGGATTAAATGTCAAGATTTGGAGCTAGCACGGGGTGATCCAAGGAGCTTTGGATCAAGCTTGGACCAAGTCAAGAAGATGAGAAGACTTCAAGAAGATGAAGACTTGAGTCTAGGTTTGTTTTTATAAGATTTATTTTAGATAAAATGTAAAGGATAGAATAGTTGGTGGATTGCTCAAGTCTATATCACACACACACTCTTGATAGAATGATTTTCATAAAAGATTTTCCTAGTTAAGAAAAGATTTTTATTTGTGATAAAATACAATTTGGTTTTTGGTATTCATGTATACATATCTTATATCCAAAACCATGTTTAGAGCCTTATATCAAAAACTAGATATTCATCTTATTTGTGTAGTGGATCATATCCATACACACTATGCTTTAAAAGTATATCTTGTTTTTGTATTTGATGAGATTTTCCTTATGACAAAATATCTACTTTGGGTTTTGGTAATTTCTTATATACATATCCTTTAACCAAAACAAGTTTAGTGCTTTATGTCAAAAACTAGATATTTCATCTTGATTGTGTGGTGGATCATATCCATACACACTTTGCTTTATAAGTTCAAAATATCTTGTTTTTTGTATTTTGTGAAGTTATGGAAAAACAAGTGTTAGAAAAACATATTTTTAGAAAAACAGTTTTTATTTTGATTGAAACTATTTTTCTAGATTTACTGTGAATTTCTGGGATTTTATTAAGCCACAAGACCAATCCTTAATCCCTATTTTCTGGTTCTGCCAGTTCTGATTTTTCAGAACTGACAGAGGCCGGTCGACCGGGTCGGTCGACCGGACGTGCACGACGTGCACGCCAGTGTGCACTGGAGAACGGTCGACCGGGCCGGTCGACCGCTTCAGAGAGCTTTGCTCTCGGGAATTATCGGTCGACCGGGCCGGTCGACCGACAGAGAGTTTACTCTCTTCTCCAGTTGCTCGGTCGACCGGGCCGGTCGACCGGAGGCTGCAACGGTCGGATTTTTGACCGTTGCCGGTCGACCGGACCGGTCGACCGGTAGCTCTGACAGAGCCCAACGGTCAGATTTTTCTGGCCTCTATAAAAGGGGGTTTTGTCATTGTTTTAAGCCAAGATTTTTGGAGACCTTAGAGCTAGTTTTTCCCAGTCTTTCTGAAGGGTTTTTCTCCACAAAATTAGAGTCAATACTTCCAATTAAAAGGAGAGTTTTATCAAAGAGTGTAAAAGAGATTTTCTTGTGTTTTTCACCAAAGATTCTTTCCTTGATTTCTCACACTACACTTGAGCATCCATTGAGCTATTCATCCTATAGGAGAGTTGTAGTGAGAGTTTGTAATTGGTGATCAAGTGTTTAGATCACCAAGAGATCATTTCTTGTTCTTTGAGAAGGCGGACGGTTGTGTTCGCGGTTTGATTGAGGGTCCTAGTGAGGACTTGGTGTTGTTGGGTCCTAGTGAGGACTTGTAGCTTGAGGTGCGGCCTCGACGAGCCGGTGGGCTTGTGGTGTGTAAGGGACTAGAGAGTCCGAGGGCTTGTAGGTGTTGCGGCACCGAGGAGAGATCCGGTGGGATCTTGCATAGTGGAAATCCTTCGTGTGTCGAAGGCGGGGATGTAGAGCAAGTGTGCTCGAACCTCGAAACAAACCCTTTGTGTTTGCGATTGCTTACTCTCTCTCTCTCTCTCTTTGTCTCTTATATCTTGCATTACTTTATAGTCTTTATCTTTTATGTGCATGATATACCCTTGTGCTTAATTGATATATAATTGCGTGGGATTGTTGTTAACACTAGTATTCAACCAAGAGAGCCAACGCGGCACCTCAACCCATTCAAGGGGAATCTAGAGGAGCTTGTCCAGAGCCTCGCAAGGGGAATTCGGCAACACTCTTGTGTTATACATAAGTGTTTAATTAAAAGAAGTTTAATTTGGTCATAATAGATTTAATTCCGCATTATTTGTTCATAAGTGACCATTAGATTAGCCATCACCTATTCACCCCCCCTCTAGGTGATCTTACAGATCATAGCCGAACTGTCGAGCGAAGCGATTCGGCATGTACGGCTCAATGGTGCATGACGTCCCTTGCCGGAAAAGCACATATCCGGGCCGAATATTGAGCAACCACCAGAAGGCTCCCGTGGATAACCTCGTGAAATCATCTGGGCCCGCGAAATCAATAAGTAGATCCCCGAAAGATGCACCAGGGATCTGGGGGAGGCAACGATTGAGCTGGTAGTTCGCAGGGTCTGAAAGGTACTTCCGGACGTAATATATATAAGGATCACGCCAGTTCGAACCCTCCAACCGCTGTACAAAAGGGACAGAACTCTCCCTCCAACGCACCGCCGTCATCAAGGAAGGGCAATGCATCACGTACCAAGCCATGAGGTACGTGTAAGGCAGCTCGACCCGAGGGTTGGGACGCTTCACCGTCGGATTCCCCTCTGAGTCAACATACAGCTTTCCCTCGGAGTCTGCAGTTTTCGGTGGCTCGCAGAAATTTTTAGCTAGCGCCCGCAGCCCGCTCTGAATACCAGCCGCCACGGCCGGGAGAAGGGCTATGGGGTTGCCATGAGCCAGGAGCACCGCCGGGTACACCACATCAGCAACAATAACTTCATGTGGCAGCGTGGGCACCACACAACGCTTCAGCCACAACATCAGAAAGCCCGCCAACAGCGCCCGATCGGAGATAGGGGTCCGGGCTTGATGGTGAAAGCTTTCAAAAACCAAGTCAGGGTCGAAACCGTCCTCGTTCGACTCCGTGGTGTAGAAACTGTCAGAAGCCTGGTCGATCCTGTCTTCAATCTCCCTATCGGAGCTGGGAGCCAATCGGGTTATCAGATGGTCTTTGGTGTTGACGTTGTTGAACAAGTAACTGGCCCAAGACAGTTGCTTGACTCCCTGCGACCGCCATTTGGTTATCTGGCCGCAAATGTGGAAGTGACATAGCACTTCCCAGTAGGTCTCATATATTAGGGGATACTCCTCCTTCAAAAGGTGAAGCTCCACAGTGGTCGGGACATATTCCTCATAGGGAATGTCCCCTGTTGCCAATCCTGAGACTTCATGCAGCTCGTGCAGAGCGAGGCCCATCTCCCCGACCGGAGTGAAGAACGTCCCCGTCAAAGAATTATAACGCTCTAGAACCCCGAAGAAGTTCTGAGAGCTTTGAGGGATCCCCCACTGCACGGCCCTGACTGCTGAGTATAGTCCCACACGCTTTAGCAGATCCCCGAGCTCGGTAAGGACAAAGCCGACCATCCTGCCCCACCAATAGTTCTCCGTGGAATGGACCCACCCGGGCGCACGGAACCCAACCGGATAATCACCCTCCGCTTCCATGAATGCGTTGAGGAAGGTTGTGCCAAGTTGTGATATCTCTCCAGCCGGAACCTCAGACTTGCGCGACCCAGGGAAAAGGCCGATAACCGACCTGTCATGGCTATCATGACGGTGTACTTTATGGGAGGCCAAATCACCGAGAGTAATCTCAGGGACATATCGAGAAAGGTCCCATTCCATCTTCCGAGGGACGGACATGTGCTGGAAATAGGACAGCGGGAACATCCTCTCCATATCCGGAAGAAAGAATCTTCCACCCCTTATTTGACGGAGTCATTTGTAAGTTCCGTCATACACGCGATAGCCGCCATCGTGGATACGATCTCCGAAGAAGAAGGCAGGCTTCTCCAGCTTGATGCCAGCAGCCGTTGTGAATGCTGCATCGGTCATAAGCACCCGAAGAGTCCTCATGTCAACATTCGAGAGCCTCTCCTCACGAGCCTGCGACTGGTCAGCAGTCACAGGGACAGTCCTTTGTAGCACAAAGGTCAAGTCCCGGTCAGCACCACCTACATGTCCAAAGTGGCGCGTCTTGGCAAGTGAAGTAGTAAGGTCTGGCGCTGCAAAAAGAAAAGGACACTTAGTTAGATACTTTATCAAAAGCAAGGAAAAAATGCTAAGTGTTCATAACCCAGACGCAGAAGAGACACTGGACGCAGGAATTATCAAATCCGCGTCCAGACCTGCGCATCCACATCCAAACGCAGAAGAGATACTAGACGCAGGAATTATCAAACCCGCGTCCAGACCTGCGAATCCACGTCCAAACGCAGAGGAGATACTGGACGCAGGAATTATCAAATCCGCGTCCAGACCTGCAAGATCCGCGTTTTGCAAACCAAGACTTATGAGATTCAAGTACTTGGACTCAGGCGCCAGACCGTAAGAACCAGCACCTGATGTTGCAGAACGCAAGGATCAAAGTCCGCATTTAAACCCTTCACAATTAGAAATATTCTAAGTGAAGGGTCCAAAAGGCAGGACCTAATGGCACCGGGTCATCAAACCCGCGCCTCGGTTATTAACCCAAAGACTGCGTCTGGGAATCAAACACGATTTAAATTTGTGTGTTAAGGGTTCTTAAGGGTTCTTTGAACTTTCTTTAATGGCGAAATTCACGCCTAAAAGGCATTTTACCTTGGAGACCTTGGAGAACAACATCCAGCGCAGAGGAGGAGCTGCCCCTCCGGGCCTCGGCGACGGTCGCCTTTGAAGAAGAAGCAGTCGGCTTTGTCTTGGGTGCCATTGCTAATTCAATCCGAGGTTAAACAGATGAACAGAAAGGGAAATTCTTTTTCTTAATTTTATCAGCGAGTGCGTTCGGAGAAGAAGAGGAATCTTCCCAACTATGGCCTTTTATAGGCACAAGGATTCGCGAAGATACGCAGCGTATGGCCCGATGAATTCTGCGGCGAATCTCTATTCGACGCGTGGAACAAAATCACTTTAACGCACAGAGAAGATCATGCGCCACGACTCTGCAGCGAATCGTCGCTCGACACGTGGCACGGATCATTTAATGAGCCAGGAAATCCTCGCGCCAAAAGGTGAAATCCCGTCGGTTCCCCAGGCCAACTGGCAGCGCAATCATGACGTGGCACGGACTCGCACCCGACGGCCATGTCTCTTCGATGGATATGCCCCGTCAGCATCGCCATAAATGCGCCCAGACAATCGCGTCTATATTCAAAAGATGCGTCTCTCCGAAGTTCGCGTCTTCAGCTGAACATCGTGTCTGCCTTATGAAGATCAGTCGCGTTTCCATTGCCAAAAGGTCGCGTCTCGCTAAGAAGTCACGTCTTTAAAGCAGTCTCATCTCTGCTTTTCAAAAAGGAACCCGCGTTCAGTCCCTGCTTCTGCGAATCAGTTCAACAGTACACTGGCACAAGCAGAAGACCAACCACTCCTGGCTTAAAGCGCACCCGTGACAGACTTAAAAGCAAACGGGGAGATTTAGACTGTGTATCTAGACACTCAACATGATCAACTCCTGTGGCTTCAAAGAGTTCAACAGTACACTCACGAAGACCAACTCCAGAATAGATCAAACCCGGAGCATTAACAGTCTAGTCATGAAGGAAAATGCAGCTAGAATCCAAAGTATTTCGAAATCCGTCCCAGTTAACTGCGGAATATCGAAAACTTTGGAGGGGATTCTGTAGGCTGTCTAAAAATCACCAAGACAAGCCACCAAAACGCAGAGATCCAAGATCCAGACGCAAGGCTAAATGTGACAATCAAGACGCGAGAGTCCAAACCCGCGTCTCAGCATTAAGGCACGTGGGCCCGACACCCGCATCTCAGCCTCAAGACGCGAGGGTCCGAACCCGCGTCTCAGAACCAAGGCGCGTAGGCTCAAAACCCGCGTCTCAACCTCAAGACGCGAGGGTCCAAACCCGCGTCTCAACCTCAAGGCGCTAGGGTCCAGACCCGCGTCTCGGTTCCAACCACCCCGATTATGGCGCCATTCACCGCCCATGTAGCGGGGAAGTTGGCTCTCATCGTGGAGTATTTTTAGGGGACACGTTCACCCCCTACAGCCTATATAAATAGCCCAGTTGCTATGGAGGGGAGGGCATCAGAAGAAATCGAAGGGCATCAATAGACATAAAGAGACCGAGAGATATCAACAGGCGCGACACATACAGAGAGAGAGAGCTCGACTCTTCAAGCTAACTTGCTGCGTACAAGTTGCTCTTCGCCTACCTTCTCTTTTAGAGTTTTGGTAGACGGGGCTGAGTTACTCCTTCTACCTGCCAAGGAGAAGATCCCTTGACGGTCCAGACGGTCATCTGGTCAACGGAGAACAAGATTCACTCTCCACCGCCACACGAAGAACCCAGCACTAAACAAAGGGGGGATTCAAGCTTCAACATCCTCCCTCCCTTGTAACCGGAAGATTAGTCTGTTGTAATTTTTCATCTGATTCAAGGAAATTTTACACCTCTTTCTCTTTTTCCGTGTCCAACAGGAATCTTGCTCCGGTGCCTCTCACCAAAGGAGGCTCAAGAGGTATTGAAAGAAGCCCACGACGGCATGTGTGGAGCCCACCAACCCGGCCCAAAATTGACACATCGACTCCAAAGGTTGGGTTACTATTGGCCCAAGATGATTGCCGACGCCGTCACTTATGCTAAAAAGATGTCACGCTTGCCAAGTGCATGGCGATTTCATCCATCAAGCACCAGAGTACCTCCACTCTACGACCTCTACCTGGCCATTTGAAATGTGGGGGATGGATGTAGTTGGCCCTATCAGCCCACCATCATCAAAAGGACATCAGTTCATTTTGGCAATAACTGATTACTTCTCTAAATGGGCCGAGGCCATCCCTTTGAAGGAGGTAAAATCGTCTAACGTGATCAAGTTCGTAAAGCATCACGTCATTTACCGTTTCGGTGTACCTCGGCGAATTGTCCATGACAATGGACCCTAGTTCATCAGCCAGGCTTTCCAGAGATTCTGCGCTAAGTTCAAAATTCAGAGTGTGTCCTCAACGGCATACTATCCTGCTGCTAATGGCATCGCGAAAGCTTTCAATAAGACCATTGGCAAGCTTCTCAAGAAATTCGTCTCGAAAAGCCAACGTGACTGGGACGACAAGTTAGGTGAATGCTTATGGGCCTATCGCACAACTGTGCGAACCCCGACTAAAGCCACGCCGTTTTCTTTGGTATACGGGTGTGAAGCCGTGCTTCCACTAGAAATTCAAATTCCATCTCTACGCGTCGCCTTGACAGCAGAGATGACAACAGAGGAGAAGCATCGACAGCGACTCCAAGAATTGGAAGCCTTAGACGATAAGCGTCTGCAGGCCCAACAGCAAATCGAGCTCTACCGGGCTCGAATTACCAGAGCCTTCAACAAGAAAGTTAAAATGCGAACTTTCAAGAAAGGCGATCTTATCTTAGCCGTCAGAAGACCCATGGTAATGACGCACAAGACAAAAGGAAAATTCTAACCCAAGTGGGAAGGGCCATTTGTAGTAGAGTCAGTCTACTCAAACGGGTCATATCGTCTCATAACTTCAAATGGCGATACACTCATGATGCCATTCAATGGCAGATTCTTGAAGAAGTACTATCCTTAATACTACTCCCCCCCGATCAAGTTAAAAGTACACCTCTGATCAAAACAAGAAGAGCTTCTTCATTAACATCCGACGCCTCCGACGGCTAAGGATAGAGGAAAACGTTAGCTTTTAAGCCCAACATAAATCTTCGACAACTCATCATGCTGAGGGGAATAGCATGGCTAACCCAACTTAAACGGTAGTTGGTAAAGGCACCTCAAATCCGTTGACAGCTGAGGATTTGCTAAAAATCCTAAGTGGACTCGACTCCACTCTCCCCTCCAAAATCCCTTACCAATTCTCATCCACAGAATGGTAGGTCTACGAAATACAGTCGTTGCCAAGTTAACACTATACCTCTGGCACTTCAAACTCCACTTGCCAATTCTCATTAATAGAATGACAAGTCTTTAAAATTGCTCATATCGTAAAACCAAATTTGTCAAGTTAACACTATACCTCTGACAAATTACTGTTAAGTTAACATTACACTTCTAAACAGTACATCAAGTTTCTGTCAAGTTTAATACCACACCTCTGACAGTCACTTTCCTCCAGACTTCCATGTCGAAGCCGAAATGGATGATGCTAAGTTCAACATCACACCTCTAGCATCCAATTCATTGTTAAGTTCAACAATACACCTATGACAATGAATTTCCCTTGAACTTCCGTATCGGAGTCGAGATGTCCAATGCCAAGTTCAACATTACCCCTCTAGCATTACCCTCACTGTCAAGTTAAACATCACACCTATGTCAGTGACACGTCTGTTTTCCCAAATGAAACTGAAGTATTTCTGAGTCAAGTTAATATCACACCTCTGACTCACATCCTTGTCAGGTTAACATCATATTTCTGACAGGACTACATTCAACCCGTTAAGTTAATATCACACCTCTAACGGTAAAAACCTTCTTAGATTCCCCGCGGATCTAGATTCACTTGCTATTCTCTTCAACAGAATAACAAGTCTACCTAAACACATTGTTAGGTTAATACTACACCATTAACAGTGTTTTCCTTCAAATCCCCAGCTAAGCTTAATCAAGTGAATCCTAAACCTTGATAAAGGCCCATTTTCCCTGGGGGTACGAGTTTCACTTGTCATTCTCCTTCATAGATTAACAGGTCCACAAAATTATCTTATCTCTTGTCAAGTTAATATTACACCTCTGACAGCATTGGGGAGTTCCAAAAATAGGATTTCTCTCTAAAAAGTTTGACTGTTTGAAATTATCATCATAGTTTTGACAAGTCAAAGTCCTTTGCTTCTATGCGTCTGACTAAAAAAAAAAAGTTCAAGACAATAGAAGGAGAAAAAGAAAAGTGTCACTTTTATTTATATCCAGGCACATGAAAGTGATACAAAAACGCTCTCTTATACAATAAGATTGAGTGTTACAGTTAAGGAGTACAAAGAAGTCTCTCTCTCTCTCAGAGGTTGCACTCGCTCCTCAGCTGCATGTTATTCCGAGTACAGGATGCTTGGAAGGGCGCCAAAGCAGGATCGAATACTGTGGCAACGATCGGGAACTGATTGCACTTCAATGCATGACGTAAACATCGAAAGAGCCCATCCTTGACTAAGAGCAATGGTGTTCTTGAGGCCTGGTGGCAGCAGAATCCTCCGATTCCACCTGACCATCCGAAGTGGCGGGTTATGATCCTTCCTGATGAACATCTCTTCCACCAGAAGCTTATCCAGTGAACATAGAGTCATCTCGATGCCACTTCTGGGGTGAGAGAGGAGGTTTTGAGACCTCACAGGGGATGCCACTCACCACTATATCCACCGCAACCCCCGCCGCCATACTCACTCTGACCATGCCATGCCAGCAAGCATGACTGGTGCATTGAACCCAAAGTGATCCTGGCGAGGGTTAGGCCCCCGTCCCCCGAAGACAAGGGCCATGACTTCTTCCCTTGTAGATGACGAGGACCATGACTTCTTCCCTTGTGGACGAACATCGAACAAATTCGCTGGCCGATATATTCTCCCAAGGGCCCAGCGAACATGAAAAAGGTTGATCAAGCCTACCTGCAAGAAGCAAACAAGGGAATTAGACAATTCAGAGCTTAGTATACTTCGACAGAAGAAAACTAATTCACAAACGCGGTTATTGCTGAAGACTGTAGACGCGGGAATGACCCGCACGCTGGGCCAGATGCCTGCGACAACAGAAACAGACGCGAGCAAGACTGTGATACACACAGAATTCAAACGCGACCTAATTCCACATCCGCGTCTAAGATACAAGGCGCGCAGAGAATCAGACGCCAAAAATTGTCATCTCTCTGTTGGAGGAACAGGAGTTGCAAAAGTTCAGGCCTGAAACCTTTGACCCGAATTGAAGTTCTTCCAAGTCAGTGGCCTCAAGACGCGAGCTCTGTGTGTGTAATATCCCTATTCTATAATACCATTTTAGTAATAAGTGATAATATTTTCGAACTGTATATATGTATTTTGTATTGGTTATTATTTATTGCACTTGTTCTAAGTACATATTATTATTACTATTGTTATTAGATGTTATTATTAGTAGTATTTTGTTACTACTATTATTAGTGTTCATATTATTGAATTTTCTTTCTCCTTAGCTCAATCCCGTTGGTGGCCCATTTGTTAAACCCATTACCCATTTGATCCAAACCCATTTGGATCAAACCCAAACCCAATACAACTTATATATATAATCCTATCTTCTAACCCGAACCAAAAAAAAATCCCTAAACAAATCTCCTTCCACACACACAGCCGCCTCCTCCCAATCTTCATCTTCCTCCACTTGCAGTCCGCGACCTCCTCCCTCTCCATCTAGCCGCAACAGAGGCAGCAAGAGCAGCACCACCACAGCCCCTTGTGCGCCACCAGCAGGCCCAGCCCAGGCCGTGCACCTCCTCCCTTCTCCATGGCAGCAGCAAGGGAAAGATCCAGCAGCTTCCCCTTCTTCTTTTATCAGCCGAGCAAGATCCAGGACCAGCAACAGCCATGGCATCCCCACCTCTTCTCCTGCAGCCGAGCCCATCCCCTGCTGCGCCTTCAGATCTGCAGAGCAAGCATGACAGCATTTTCCTCCTTCCCTGCAGATCTGCGCCCAACCGGATCCAGCGAGCAACACCAGCAGAGCCTTCCCCTTGCTACGCCTCTCTTCGACGGCAGACCAGCGAGCTCCAGGCGCCCCTCTCCACTTCAGACCAGCCACAACAACGAGGAGACGGGCAACAGATCAGCACACGGCCCAGGAAGGAGAGCAGCGCGCCAATAGACCCAGATCCAGCGGCAGCAGCAGATCTGGACAGCCCTTCTCCAGATCTGTGCAACACCTCCGACGAGCACCAATCCCCTCCACGGCGACTCGACAACACCGCCAACAGATCAGTCTAGTTCCCCAGCAGACCCGGACAGCAACCAACAGCCCGTGGCATCCTCCAACAGCGACTCGACAGCCGAATCCAGATCTGGACAGCAGCAGATCTGCTCCTCCAGACAGCGAGCGAGCGGCGAGTTCTCCCGATCCACGCCAGCCCGTCGTCGGAGACTGACACGGTGACCTTCTCCAGTGCCTTGGCCACCCTCCCGTGCAGTCCGATGGCGAGGAACGACACCACAGCGACCGCGGTAGCGACTCGCCCGGCGACGCGCACAGCAGATCCAGATCCAGACCAGCAGCGCAGACAGCGAGCAAGCGGCATTTCCAGGCCCTTCTGGCAAGCGCGAGACCTACAGATTGCAGCCAGGTCTTCCCCAGGATCCTGGCTACCGTCCTATGCAGTCCGACAGCAAAGAGCAGCACCACAGCGACCGTAACGGCAACTCGCCCGACGACGACCAGATTCCTCAATGTGAGTGTTTTAATTGATTTTCAGTTATGATTGATTATTCTCCTATTCAATTATTGTTGTATATAATTATTACAGTTGTGACGTCATGATACCATTATACTGATGCATGTTATTTAGTTATCGTCACGGTTATCGTGTTGTCCAAGTATTTTAGGTTAAGGATATGATAGTCTCGTTCATATGAGGATTGATTAAATAAGAATGTCGCTTCATTGATATATAGGATCTTATTTGTTGGGGCCTGCTAGTGAACTATAGGGGAAGGAGATTTGACTTGGGAATGGTAATGATAGATCTGATATATCATTTATGTTTAATATATGTGGATTCAGTGTTGTCATGAAGAAGTGGATATTCCCCTTTATCACTTCTAACATTTTCGATTTATTGGATATGTATATGTTGTGATACCGAGTATTGGGATATCATGTTTGATCTTAATAGAAGTGTGAACCCTTGAGGATTTGGGAATCAGATTAAATTGTTAGAGTGAGAGAGCTGAGTTTAATTATGGATATATAATGGAATGACTTGACTTACCATGTTAGAACTTAGATGCATGTCTATGATATGTGGTGATACCGAGTGTGGGGATATTATGACGGATCATTAATAGAAGTGGTGATTGTGAATACTTATGAATTAGAGTTACATGTTTGAGTGAGAGGACTAGTATTGGATATTGTTGATGCATGTCGGATTGGTGATTAATGTGTCGGATCACTTGATGTGTATTGATACTCGATTGTTATGGAACTATTGGAATCTTAAGTTGGTTGTAATGACTTGGGATTGATCTAGACTTATGTTAATTACATTGAATGATGATCAGTAGTTAGAAATGACTTTATTAGTGAGTATTTGAGGACATATCAGATATGATTGAAGTAGTTGAGTAGATAATCTAGATCGCATGTGTTTGAGGATGTTTTCTATTTAATATGATTGGGGTATGTGTTTGACTTGTTGATCTCGAGGACATGCATGGTTATTGATTACATCTATTGATAGAGATTGAGTTCATATTGGTGTTGAGGAGAGGACTAATTACAGATTCATTGATATGGTAGTTTACCGTTTTGGCTTACACTGATACGGACTGATACTTAATGATTTGCAAGGATAGTATTGGGAATATAAGTTAATGGAATAGTAATGATATCTCTTGAGTATGGATGGGTGAGATTATGATCAGCTTTATTTGAGACTGTTTATTGAGCTGTAGCTCGACTGTTACTGTTATGTTATCCATGTTATTGAAGTTACTGGGAAATGATTGTTTGACCGTAACCACGGTACAGTTCTATTGTTCATCATATACACGGTTACTGTTACTGTTACTGATATTGTTCACCGTGTATACGATTACTGATTGACTGTTACTGTACTGATATTGTTACCGTCCCGTAGCATCCCAGTAATTGGAATGGCATAAGATATTGATTGTCACTAATGGCATTACCTCACTGACTGTGCACTAGACACCTTTTACTGGACCTTGACATATGACTGTATCACTGTTACTTGACATCAAATACTCCTGTACCCCCCTGTATCCATGTCCCATGCACTGTTGACCTGTTAATAGCACAGTCAAACCGGCGTCCGGCGGTTTGCCGCCTGGTGTCGGGATTGACGAGGATGTATCCCACAATCGTGCTAGCGTCCGGCGGATCTTGAAAGGAACTAAGTACCACGTGGAGCAAAGTGCCACACCATACACATGGTGGGGGCCACCTCTTGAATCCACGGGGGCCACCTCTAGAATCCTGTTTCCCTCAGAGCAAAGTGCCACACGGAGCAAAGTGCCACACCATACACATGGTGGGGGCCACCTCTTGAATCTGTGGGGGCCACCTCTTGAATCTGTAGGGCTATCTATTGTACGTGACGCCTGGTGTTAGCGTGATATTGCATTCTCAGTGCCTATTAGCATCCACACGCACTTGTATGATGATAACCCCTAGGATGCATGTTATTTGGTTCTCTTTCCCTATTCGAACAATGATACCCGCATATCAGAGTTCGGAAGAGTTCTACTGGATGTGCGGGCTCCAGGGTGAACTGTCGGATGTTGTGGGACGTCGGTGGGAAAGTGATAAAGATAACGTAGAACATTACTGATTGATATTGAATGAATTGAATGAACACATTGTGTTATACCCTGAATGGTTACCCTGCCTTATGACACATGACTGTATACATGATTGTAACCAGGACCACATGATTGTAACCAGGACCAAATGATTGTAACCAAGACCAGACTTGTGACCAGACTTGGATACCAGTATTGTCATATGTGATAGATTACACGCCTTGGCATTGATTGCATATTTACAGTGTGCCAGTTGTCTTCTACCTGTATTCATGTTGTTACCATGTGTTACTGTTCAGTTATTTATTTGGTTATTTAGTCTTTCATTTTGCAGTTGTTCTTACTATTATCTATGCACATTGTTCTTCCGGCACGAGTTCCTTCCCCTTTACACATACACTCATTATGGTCGCGTTCTGACGACCCTGGGTTTGCACGTCCAGCTATTGGACGGTTGTTCTAATGTGCAGGTATTTCGATGAGACGGTACGCATTGCGAGGAGTTAGACACAGTCTCCCTCTCTTCATTCTGGTACCCTCATTTCTCCCTTATTCCTGTTACTCCATGACTCTATCTGTATTGCGTTCAGCTGCCATTTTCTTCCGGTCATTCATATTGTTATCATGTGTAGTTTTTATATGTCATATTGCAGTGATTTTCATGGTTGAGATTATAGCTTGTTCAGGTTACAACTTAGGCTTAGCGCGTATACGTGGGGTATTTCCCTTGCGTATATGCGTCGCCATAACGACTCCGTATCTTTATGATCGGGGCGTTACAGAGTGGTATCAGAGCCAGGTTCGACATAAAAGAGAACCTAGTTTCTACCTGTAACCTGAGACAGTTATAATTATACTGCAATATACATATACTATTCACGTGATAATATTGACTCCATTTGGAAATTGATCGTCCTCCCTTTTGAAATTCCGTTCTTGATCTGTTAACATTCATAATTCCAACACTTCAATTAGAGTGATTTGGATGTCCATCTTGATTTCATCCTTCCTTCCTATTCATTCCTCCTGATTCTATCTCTTGAGATCGGTTACTCCATGTTGAAGCTGGTAGCAGAGATCAGAGTGGCGCAGTGGAAGCGTGGTGAAGCCTTGATGCAGTGAAAAGTGGTGTGGAAGCTTCATCTTCTTCCTAATTTGATTTCTATCGTTCCCCGCTTTATTGAAATTTCGAGGACGAAATTTTTATAAGGTGGGTAGAATGTAATATCCCTATTCTATAATACCATTTTAGTAATAAGTGATAATATTTTTGAACTGTATATATGTATTTTGTATTGGTTATTATTTATTGCACTTGTTCTAAGTACATATTATTATTACTATTGTTATTAGATGTTATTATTAGTAGTATTTTGTTACTATTATTATTAGTGTTCATATTATTGAATTTTCTTTCTCCTTAGCTCAATCCCGTTGGTGGCCCATTTGTTAAACCCATTACCCATTTGATCCAAACCCATTTGGATCAAACCCAAACCCAATACAACTTATATATATAATCCTATCTTCTAATCCTAACCAAAAAAAAATCCCTAAACAAATCTCCTCCCACACACACAGCCGCCTCCTCCCAATCTTCATCTTCCTCCACTTGCAGTCCGCGACCTCCTCCCTCTCCATCTAGCCGCAACAGAGGCAGCAAGAGCGGCACCACCACAGCCCCTTGTGCGCCACCAGCAGGCCCAGCCTAGGCCGTGCACCTCCTCCCTTCTCCATGGCAGCAGCAAGGGAAAGATCCAGCAGCTTCCCCTTCTTCTTTTATCAGCCGAGCAAGATCCAGGACCAGCAACAGCCATGGCATCCCCACCTCTTCTCCTGCAGCCGAGCCCATCCCCTGCTGCGCCTTCAGATCTGCAGAGCAAGCATGACAGCAGTTTCCTCCTTCCCTGCAGATCTGCGCCCAACCGGATCCAGCGAGCAACACCAGCAGAGCCTTCCCCTTGCTACGCCTCTCTTCGACGGCAGACCAGCGAGCTCCAGGCGCCCCTCTCCACTTCAGACTAGCCATAACAACGAGGAGACGGGCAGCAGATCAGCACACAGCCCAGGAAGGAGAGCAGCGCGCCAATAGACCCAGATCCAGCGGCAGCAGCAGATCTGGACAGCCCTTGTCCAGATCTGTGCAACACCTCCGACGAGCACTAGATCCCCTCCACGGCGACTCGGCAACACCGCCAACAGATCAGTCTAGTTCCCCAGCAGACCCGGACAGCAACCAACAGCCCGTGGCATCCTCCAACAGCGACTCGACAGCCGAATCCAGATCTGGACAGCAGCAGATCTGCTCCTCCAGACAGCGAGCGAGCGGCGAGTTCTCCCGATCCACGCCAGCCCGTCGTCGGAGACTGACACGGTGACCTTCTCCAGTGCCTTGGCCACCCTCCCGTGCAGTCCGATGGCGAGGAACGACACCACGGCGACCGCGGTAGCGACTCGCCCGGCGACGCGCACAGTAGATCCAGATCCAGACCAGCAGCGCAGACAGCGAGCGAGCGGCAGTTCCAGGCCCTTCCGGCGAGCGCGAGACCTCCAGATTGCAGCCAGGTCTTCCCCAGGATCCTGGCTACCGTCCTATGCAGTCCGACAGCGAAGAGCGGCACCACAGCGACCGTAACGGCAACTCGCCCGACGACGACCAGATTCCTCAATGTGAGTGTTTTAATTGATTTTCAGTTATGATTGATTATTCTCCTATTCAATTATTGTTGTATATAATTATTACAGTTGTGACGTCATGATACCATTATACTGATGCATGTTATTTAGTTATCGTCACGGTTATCGTGTTGTCCAAGTATTTTAGGTTAAGGATATGATAGTCTCGTTCATATGAGGATTGATTAAATAAGAATGTCGCTTCATTGATATATAGGATCTTATTTGTTGGGGCCTGCTAGTGAACTATAGGGGAAGGAGATTTGACTTGGGAATGGTAATGATAGATCTGATATATCATTTATGTTTAATATATGTGGATTCAGTGTTGTCATGAAGAAGTGGATATTCCCCTTTATCACTTCTAACATTTTCGATTTATTGGATATGTATATGTTGTGATACCGAGTATTGGGATATCATGTTTGATCTTAATAGAAGTGTGAACCCTTGAGGATTTGGAAATCAGATTAAATTGTTAGAGTGAGAGAGCTGAGTTTAATTATGGATATATAATGGAATGACTTGACTTACCATGTTAGAACTTAGATGCATGTCTATGATATGTGGTGATACTGAGTGTGGGGATATTATGACGGATCATTAATAGAAGTGGTGATTGTGAATACTTATGAATTAGAGTTACATGTTTGAGTGAGAGGACTAGTACTGGATATTGTTGATGCATGTCGGATTGGTGATTAATGTGTCGGATCACTTGATGTGTATTGATACTCGATTGTTATGGAACTATTAGAATCTTAAGTTGGTTGTAATGACTTGGGATTGATCTAGACTTATGTTAATTACATTGAATGATGATCAGTAGTTAGAAATGACTTTATTAGTGAGTATTTGAGGACATATCAGATATGATTGAAGTAGTTGAGTAGATAATCTAGATCGCATGTGTTTGAGGATGTTTTCTATTTAATATGATTGGGGTATGTGTTTGACTTGTTGATCTCGAGGACATGCATGGTTATTGATTACATCTATTGATAGAGATTGAGTTCATATTGGTGTTGAGGAGAGGACTAATTACAGATTCAATGATATGGTAGTTTACCGTTTTGGCTTACACTGATACGGACTGATACTTAATGATTTGCAAGGATAGTATTGGGAATATAAGTTAATGGAATAGTAATGATATCTCTTGAGTATAGATGGGTGAGATTATGATCAGCTTTATTTGAGACTGTTTATTGAGCTGTAGCTCGACTGTTACTGTTATGTTATCCATGTTATTGAAGTTACTGGGAAATGATTATTTGACCGTAACCACGGTACAGTTCTATTGTTCATCGTATACACGGTTACTGTTACTGTTACTGTTACTGATATTGTTCACCGTGTATACGATTACTGATTGACTGTTACTGTACTGATATTGTTACCGTCCCGTAGCATCCCAGTAATTGGAATGGCATAAGATATTGATTGTCACTAATGGCATTACCTCACTGACTGTGCACTAGACACCTTTTACTGGACTTTGACATATGACTGTATCACTGTTACTTGACATCTAATACTCCTGTACCCCCCTGTATCCATGTCCCATGCACTGTTGACCTGTTAATAGCACAGTCAAACCGGCGTCCGGCGGTTTGCCGCCTGGTGTCGGGATTGACGAGGATGTATCCCACAATCGTGCTAGCGTCCGGCGGATCTTGAAAGGAACTAAGTGCCACGTGGAGCAAAGTGCCACACCAAACACATGGTGGGGGCCACCTCTTGAATCCACGGGGGCCACCTCTAGAATCATGTTTCCCTCAGAGCAAAGTGCCACACGGAGCAAAGTGCCACACCATACACATGGTGGGGGCCACCTCTTGAATCTGTGGGGGCCACCTCTTGAATCTGTAGGGCTATCAATTGTACGTGACGCCTGGTGTTAGCGTGATATTGCATTCTCAGTGCCTATTAGCATCCACACGCACTTGTATGATGATAACCCCTAGGATGCATGTTATTTGGTTCTCTTTCCCTATTCGAACAATGATACCCGCATATCGGAGTTCGGATGAGTTCTACTGGATGTGCGGGCTCCAGGGTGAACTGTCGGATGTTGTGGGACGCCGGTGGGAAAGTGATAAAGATAACGTAGAACATTACTGATTGTTATTGAATGAATTGAATGAACACATTGTGTTATACCCTGAATGGTTACCCTGCCTTATGACACATGACTGTATACATGATTGTAACCAGGACCACATGATTGTAACCAGGACCAAATGATTGTAACCAAGACCAGACTTGTGACCAGACTTGGATACCAATATTATCATATGTGATAGATTACACGCCTTGGCATTGATTGCATATTTACAGTGTGCCAGTTGTCTTCTACCTGTATTCATGTTGTTACCATGTGTTACTGTTCAGTTATTTATTTGGTTATTTAGTCTTTCATTTTGCAGTTGTTCTTACTATTATCTATGTACATTGTTCTTCCGGCACGAGTTCCTTCCCCTTTACACACACACTCATTATGGTCGCATTCTGACGACCCTGGGTTTGCACGTCCAGCTATTGGACGATTGTTCTAATGTGCAGGTATTTCGATGAGACGGTACGCATTGCGAGGAGTTAGACACAGTCTCCCTCTCTTCATTCTGGTACCCTCATTTCTCCCTTATCCCTGTTACTCCATGACTCTATCTGTATTGCATTCAGCTGCCATTTTCTTCCGGTCATTCATATTGTTATCATGTGTAGTTTTTATATGTCATATTGCAGTGATTTTCATGGTTGAGATTATAACTTGTTCAGGTTACAACTTAGGCTTAGCGCGTATACGTGGGGTATTTCCCTTGCGTATATGCGTCGCCATAACGACTCCGTATCTTATGATCGGGGCGTTATAGTGTGCAAAGCCCGCGGCCAGGTACCAACGACTTCAATACTTGCGTTCAAAAAGTTTAAATCGATGGCGCAAATTCCAGAAGAGGAATGCACCAACCACGTCCAGATGATATCTCTCTAAGAGATATACTAAAATTCAAACTTGGTTGGATCTAAAATGTCATGTTAAGTGGGCATGGCATACCCGCAGAGGCCTCTGTTAAGAGTTGAACTCTCTGCATTGAGGCACGGACGTAAAAGGTGCTCAGGGAGACGCTTCCTATCATTGAAATCACTTGACAGTGGTAATCTACTGAAGAGACCAAACAGAAGCATGGAAGCTCTGGGTCATCTTCGTCCATGGAGGCAAACCCCTGATAGGGTCCTTGAAGGGAGAAGATAGAGTCTCTCGGAAAGGGAGAAGACAGAATCTCTCAGAGCACTCGCTCTCAAAAAGAACACAGTCTAAGTATGGACTGTTAAAGGGAGAGGAGGAGCCCCTATTTATAGGCAGCCCATAATAACCGTAATTAGTGGTTCATCAATTGGAACTGTCGGCCTTAATGACCGCATGACTGTCAAAGCCCAATGGGAGGCTGACGCGTGGAGCGTCGCTTCGGGAAGCATCGAAGACGCTGGTTTCCAACCGCCAGCGCCGTATTGGCATTAAAAGGCATTAACGCCTAAGCCCAATGAAGAACTGACGCGTGGACAAATCGCTTCGGGAAACAACGGATGATGCGGGTTCCCAATCGTCAACAGAGACTTGACGTTCAAAGATTTCACAAAATCTTTATGACAGGCTGTTTATAACGCCTGGGAAATCGTGCCAAAACGCAGGTATGAGAGCTGCGTCCAAAGACCCGCGTCCCCTCTTTTCTCAAAAATCGGCGTCCTCCTTCATTCCAAGTTAGAAGATCCTTCGCGTCTCTTGGATGATTCAAAGTCGATCCGCGTCTCTCAACAAAAGGGACTCATTTTGGGGGCCCCAGTGGGAAAGCACATAAAGTTGCGTTCTAAGGCTTATGACTTCAGCAGAAAAAGCCCATCACCTTTACAAGCATCTTGGAGCTGCGTCTACATCCATGATTATGGGTCTTACACTGAGGCCCAGCGCCACGTCCCTGACTGCGTTAATGTTAAGGGGCGTAAGACCTCATTATCCTGAACTCTGCGTCTGGATAGAGTTAAGGATTACGGCCAATGAACCACACTCAAAGCCGCGTCCTCCGCGTCTGCTTGAACCGCGTCTTCACTGGCAAGTCAGAATCGCGTGCCTCAGAGCCGCGTCTCTTTTGACGCTACATTTCGTCAAAAGAACTTAGTTCAGTATTCACAGTCAGCCGGAGAGCACGATTAAAGACTATGATTAAAGGATTGAATCCATCCGCAGCGAGGCAATGAAAGTGGAAAAAACTTTTAAAGACTTTTATTATTCAAAAAAATGATAAAAGTAAATACAAGCACTCTTGATAAATGGAGTGTCCTTTTTAAAAAAAAAAGAGAAGGCTAAAGGTCCTGGTTCGCCAAGGAACGGATTTGCTGTCTAAGGCGATGTATCTCATGTTGACACGCCTTCTCAGCCTCCATGAGAGCTTGGGCCCGCAGATCCTCCTCGGATAAAAATCTCTGTGCTTGTACTCGGAGGGATTCCAGCTTGGACGAACGAACAGAGAGGTTTGCTTCAACTTGCGCCTTGGCAGCCTCTGACTCCGCTAGCCTCTTTTCAGAGGTAGCAAGCTTCTGTTCGTTAGTAGTAATCATTTCCTCAGCTCTGGCTATGGCGGCCCGAGAATCAAGGATAGCCTGCTTTGCAGCCTGTATGATTATCTCAAATTCCTTGGACTCGATCGCTAGCCTTTGATGATCAGCCTGGAAGCCTTCGAGAAGACGGGTGTTATCGGTTATCTGCTCCTCCACCTCTCTTCGCTCTTGCTCTTGAGCAGCAAGGAGCCTATTCAGAGTTTCCTGGGCCTCGTGCAATGAGCCGGCATTCTCCAGGGATCGAAGCTCTCTCAGGTTTTGTCCCAGCTGCTCCACTTACAGCAGACACGCCTGGGCTAGTGAAGGGCCTCCGGCCAACTTGATGTTTTCGACCAGGTTTCTGAGATACGTCTGGGTGAATTCAAAAGAGCTACCCCAGACAGGATGAAATCGATGCATGATCGCATTGAGGCAAAGAACTGCTGCACCATCTGGCGTGTCAGGAACTCCATGGTATCAACACCTGAGGTGCTCCCCGATCCCCTTTCTATCACGGTGTGGGGGATGTAGGTCGGCTCTTCTGGTGCAAGAGTCGGGCTGACCACGGGTACCGCAGGAGCAAGAGTAGCCACTGGCGCTTCTGGGGGTGCTACCTCCGTAGAAACCTCCACAGCCGATGACAGGGTAGTGAGCTCTACCTCCTCAGAATCCTCGGCCGAGGCTTGAGCTGTGTGGTCTCCCGGGCAGGCACTGACCGCCAAATCTCCTCCTACCTGAGCTTCTTCAATGCTCTCTGCACTTGCCTGAACTTCCTCAATGCCCTCTGCAAATTACGAGAATATTAGCCATGACAGCAAAAGGAAAACATTTATATCAACATTTCCTTACTTGGCTGGGGGTCCAAAGGTGGCGAGTCCTTGGGTGAATCCTATAGGGTGGAGGTCTCCCCGACTTCGACGATTACCCTCTCTTGAGGCACCCCAGTACGAGGAGACTCAGCTCTCTCCTGCTGAGCCAGTTCTTGTATCATCTCCTCGATCTGGGAGGAAGCAGCGGCCTCGCTAACCATGACTAGCCCTGCAACACGAGGCCAAATAAAAAAGAAAAACGTCAAAAATCTTTCTCCTAGTTAGAAGGATGAGTTTGGCGAGTAGTGTACCTTCAGCAGCTTCAGCAGGGATAACTGCCACTAGTGGTGATGTCGTCAACGGCTCACACCCATATATTTCCTCCTCCGAGATGTGTGAGAATTTGCTCGGATCAGGAGGAGCGGGTTCATCGCCAAAGTCAACCTCATCCTCAAAATCGATTTCCTCTTCGGATGATGAAGACGACAGCTCAACGCGAGGGACCTCGGCAACCGGAGCCTTGCCTCCAAACACCCCAGTGGTAGGGCTGGGGTCAACTGTCCGAGCACTGGAGATGAATACACTGGGAGACCCAGGCTGCTGTGCCTCATCTCTCCTCTCGTGAGCTGAGGAAGACCCAGGCTGAGTTGAGACTCCTGGAATCTCAACATCACTCATTATGTCGACCTCCGGCTGCTGTGCCTCATCCCTCCTCTCGTGAGCTGAGGAAGACCCAGGCTGAGTTGAGACTCCTGGAATCTCAACATCACCCATTATGTCGACCTCCGGCTTCTGTGTCTCATCCCTCCTCTCGTGAGCTGAGGAAGCCCAGGGCTGAGCTGAGACCCCTGTCCTCTCAACATCGCCTCCGCTCATTATGTTGACTTCGAACTGCTCGGCCTCGTCAGCGGCAGTGAGTTTGTCAGCAGGCTCCGCTTCCTCCACAATCCTGGGCCCCCTGCTGCGCAACCTGCGGGCATGGACTAAGGGGGCATCATCCTCATTCGTCTCTTCTTCCCTCGGTTCCTCAATACCAGAAGGGATGTCCTCGGATGAAGAAACTGCAGCCGTCAAGTCTCTCCGGACCTTCTTTGGGGCAGGCTCAGCAGTGGAGGTAGAGCCTCGAGGACGCTTACCCACCGCCTGTCGAGCCTTTGCTGCTCGCGGCTCCTCCCTCGACCCCCTTCTGACCTCCTTCAGAGCCTTCAGATACTGCTCGACGCCTCGCGAGCGTTTAGTGGACCCCGACCTTGCTTCGTAACCTGCATTGATACTCTCAATGCATGAATACTCCGGAGCAAAATCTGGTGTTTGGTTGGCCTGGAAGTACCAAGTACAGAAGCTGAAGCTGGTACGGCCCTTCGGCCCTTTGATAGGCAGCCGAAAAGTTGCTTCCGTCCCTCCGGCCACGCTATAATACCAAGCCCGAGCACCTTCGAACAAATTCCCACTGAAGGCGAGTCGAGCATTGGGGTTGCCGACATATAGTTGATCATAGCCGAGCTGTCGGGCGAAGCGATTCGGCATATACGGCTCGATCGTGCATGAATTCCCTTGCCGGAAAAGCACATACCCGGGCCGAATGTTGACCAACCACCAGAAAACCCCCGTTGAAAGCCTCGTGAAGTCAATCTTGGCCTGCGGAGTCAGTAAATTGTTCCCCGAAAGATGCACCAGAAATCGCGGGGAAGCAGCGATTAAGCTGGTAGTTCGAAGCCGACATGACGCACTTTCGAACGTAATACACGTAAGTATTACACCAGTTTGAACCCTCCAACCGCTGCACGAAAGGAATAAAACCCTCACACCAAGACACTGGCGTCATCAGAGAGGGACAGTGCATAACGTACCAAGCCATTAGGTACGTATAGGGAAGCTCAACCCGAGGGTTGGGGCGCTTTATCGTCGGCCTCCCCTCCGAGTCAACAATCACCTTGCCATGGGAGTCGACGGCCTTCCCTACCTCGCACAGATTTTGGGTTAACGTCCGCAACCCGCTTTGAATACTCGCCGCCATGGCCGGGAGAAGAGCTATGGGCCTACCATAAGCCAGGAGCACCGCCGGGTACACTACGCCGACAACAATGACTTCATGTGGCAGCGTTGGCACCACACAGCGCTTCAACCACAGCATTAAGAAGCCCGCCAACAGTGCGTGGTCGGAGATAGGGATCCGGGCTTGATGATGGAAGCTTTCAAAAATCGTGTCAGGTTCGAAAACATCCTCGTTCGACTCCGTGGTGTAGGAGTCTACAGAAGCCCTGATCCTGTCAGCAATCTCCTCGTCGGAGCTGGGAGCCAGTCGGGTCACCGGACGGTCTTTCTAGTTTACGCCATTGAACAAGTAGCTTGCCCAAGACAGCTGCTTGACTCCCCCCGCCCTCCAAGAGGTTATCTAGCCGCAGACGTGGAAGTGACATAACACCTCCCAGTAAGTCTCGTACACTCGGGGAGACCCTTTCTTCATAAGGTGAAGCTCCTCAGTGGTTGGGACGTATTCTTCATAGGGAGAATCCCCCATTGCCAGCCCCGAGACCTCGTACAACTCGTGCAGGGCGAGACCCATCTCCCCGACCGAGTGAAGAATGTCCCCGTCAGAGGATTGTAACGCTCCAGGATCCCAAAGAAGTTTTGAGAGCTCGGTGGGATACCATACTGTACGGCCCTGACTGCTTGGTACAATTCCGCTTGCTCCAACAAGCCTCTAAGGTTGGCAAGGACGAAGCTCACCATCCTGCCCCACCAATACCTCTCAGTAGAGTGGATCCACCCCGGCGAACGGAACTCGACCGGAAAATCACCCCCCACTTTCATGAACGCGTTGAGGAAAGTGGTGCCAAGTTTTGGTGTCTCTCCAACTGGGTGATCAGTCCTGAGCAGCCCTGGAAACAGGCCGAGAACCTCCCTATCATGACTATCATGGCGATATACCTTTTTGGAGCCTAGGTCGCCAAGAGTAACCTCAGGGACATATCGGGAGAGGTCCCATTTCATTTTCCGAGGGACGGACATGTGTTGAAGATAAGATAGAGGGTACATCCTCTCCATGTTTGGGAGAAAGAATCTTCTATCCCCTATCTGACGAAGCCATTTATAATCTCCGTCATACAAGGAATAGCCGCCCACGCTAATACGGTCTCCAAAGAAGAAGGCAGGCTTCTCCAGCGGAACGCGAGCATCCGTTGTGAATGCTGCGTCAGTCATCAGCTCCCGAAAGGTTACCATGTCAACATTGGAGAGCCTCCTCCTGCGCTCCTGCGACCCATCAGCAGTCACAGGTACAGTCCTTTGCAGCACAAAGGTCAAATCACGGTCAGCACCACCTACGTGCCCGAAGTGGCGCCTCTTGGAGAGTGGGGCAGAAGAGTGTTGCACTGCAGAAGAAGATGACACTTAATCAGAAATCTGATCAGAAACCAAAAAAAATTAATTTAGTGTCTATAGTCCAGACGCAGAAAAGATACTGGACGCATAAATTGTCAAAATCCGCGTACAGGCCTGAAAATCCGCGTTCAGACGCAGAAAAGATACTGGACGCAGAAATTGTCAAAATCCGCGTCCAGGCCTGAAAATCCGCGTTCAGACGCAGAAGAGATATTGGACGCAGAAATTATCAAAATCCGCGTTCAGACCTGAAAATCCGCGACCGTGAGGCCAACAGGGAGCCTGCGTTTTGAAATCTAAGACCTATGAAAAATTTCTAAGTACTTGGACTCAGGTGCGAGATTCATAAAAGACCAGCACCTGATGTCACAGAACGCAAGGATCAAGTCCGCGTCCGAACCCTTCACAATTAGAAATATTCTAAGTGAAGAATCCGAAGTGCAGGGCTTACTGGCGCTCTATAAACAAGCGCATCCCCAAGTGGATAAAAGCGGTAAGGTCATCAAACCCGCGCCTTGTTTATCAACTCAAAAGACCGCGTCTGAGAATCAAACATAGTTGACGGTTCTCCTTTAAAAAAAGGATTTTTAGGAGTCCATGAACTTCCATTAATGGCGAAATGGCATTATACCTGAGATTGGGGCTTCCTGCGCGGAGGAACCGCCCCTCTGGGCCTCGACGACGGCCGCTTTTGAAGATGATGCGGTTGGCTTAGCCTTGGGTGCCATCGTTAATCAAGAATCCGATGATGGACGATGAAGAAATGAAAAGAGACAGAGAAGACTCTTTTTTTCAAAAAAGAAAAAAAACCCTAACAGATGCGCTCGAGACGAAAGAGATATCTCTCTGACTGTTGCCATTTATAGGCACAAAGATTCGCAAAGATACGCGGCGCGTGGCTCGATTGGTTCGGCATCGAGTCATCGCTTGACGCGTGGACACCTCATTTAATATACCGGGAAGTCCGCGCGCCAAAAAGAGATGTCCCGTCGGTTCCCCAGAACAAGTGGCGGTGCACTCATGACATGGCGCGGATTCGCACCCAACAGGCGCGCCTCTTCGATGGACGTGCCCCGTTAACACAGCCATAGTCGCGTCCAGAAAGTCGCGTCCTTACTCAAAAGGATGCGTCTCTCCGAAGTTCGCGTCCTTCCAATCCGGCCTAGCATCGCGTCTGCCCAATGGAATATTAGTCGCGTTTCCATTTCCAAAAGACGCACCCCATGAAAGTCGCGTCTTTAAAGCAGTACTATCTCTGCTCTTTAAAAAGAACTGGCGTTCAGTCCTTGCTTCTGCAAATCAGTTCAACAGTACACTGGCACAAGCAGACGACTGTCCACTCCTGGCTTAAAGTGCACCCACGACAGACTTAAAGCAATCGGGGAGGTTTAGACTATGTATCTAAACACTCAACTCGATCAACTCTGATGGCTTCAAAGAGTTCTACAGTACACTCACGAAGACCATACTCAGATAAGATCAAACCCGGAGCATTAACAGTCCAGTCATAAGGGTAAGCTCAGCTAGAGTCTAAAGTATTTCGAAATCCGTCCCAGTTAACCGCGGAATATCGAAAACCTTGGAGGGGGTTCTGTAGGCTGTCTAAAAATCATTAAAAGACAAGCCATTAAAAAGGCAGAGTTTCAGGTTCTAGACGCAGGACTAATGATGGCCATCCGCGTCTCAGCATCAAGGCGTGAGGGTCCAAACCCGCGTCTCAACATCAAGGCGCGTGGGCTCAACACCCGCGTCTCAACCTCAAGGCGCGTGGGCTCAACACCCGCGTCTCAACATCAAGGCGCGTGGGCTCAACACCCGCGTCTCAACATCAAGGCGCGTGGGCTCAACACCCGCGTCTCAACCTCAAGGCGCGTGGGCTCAACACTCGCGTCTCAACATCAAGGCGCGTGGGCTCGACACCCGCGTCTCAACCTCAAGGTGCGAGGGCTCGACACCCGCGTCTCAACCTCAGGGCGCGAGGGTCCAAGGCCCACGTCTCGGTTATAACCGCCCTGGTTATGGGGCCAGTCACCGCCCACATAGCGGGAAAGTTAGCCCCTCATTGTGGAGCATTTTTAGGGGCCCCTGAAACCTCTATAAATAGCCCCGCCGCTATGAGGAATGGAGAAGAGAGAAGAAACAAGAGATAGACAACAGACTACACACAGGCAGACAGAGAGAGAAGCAAGAGAGAGCTCAACTCTTCAGCAAGCTTGCTGCGTACAAGTTGCTCTTTGCCTACCTTCTCTTTGAGAGTTTTGGTAGACAGAGCTGTGCTACTCCTTCTACCATCCGAAGAGAAGATCCCTGAAGGTCTAGACGGTCACCCGGTCAACGGAGAACAAGATTCACTCTCCATCGCCACTTGAAGAACCCAGCCTTAAACAAAGGAGGATTCAAGACTCAACATCCTCCCTCCCTTATAACCGGAATACTAGTCCGTTGTAATTTTTCAATTTGATTCAAGGAAATCTTACTTCGAGCTCGTACCCTCTCCGTGTGCGTACAATGTCCATGGCCAAAACGGACACAACCGAGAACCAAAATTGATTTGGAAAGTTACTGTGTGAAGCTTGTTGACTTGGCTTACACTAACGGCTAACAGTTCAAGACCTAGTTCACTGATTAACCAGTAAGTCCGATAAAGCTTTCGCTATGGAAGGTTCAAGACCTAGTTCACCTATCCTGATGCAGTTTCTTTTCTAAAGTACCTTTCACAATAGAGTCAGTCTCTTTGTGTGTTAATTCCTTGAATCTCCATTCATTGTGGGGGATTGTTGGAATATGAAGAATATAAATGTGAATCTTTGAATTGAATTACGGTGAGATCCTTTGATCGAATCAATTGGATGATGGTTGGAGTGTGTTTTCAATCCATAGGGGATGAACGTGGTATATTCACATGTTCAATTTCGATTTCGAATGAATGAGATATTCAAGTCTAAAGATTGCCTAATTCAAAACCAAAATGAGACTAAAGGTAGCTAAAAGCATTTAGTCCCACATTGGCCATGGGATGGAAGTTCGTAGTGTTTAAATAGAGAAAATTGAGAACAAAGGGCGTGCCCTTTGGGTACTTGGAGTTTTCGCGCGCGATTGGGAGGATACCATGCCCGCTCATGCGCGCGCGCGTCGCCGCTGGCGGCGGCGGCGCCGCCGGTGCCAGGCTCGGGTTCGGGACCGGATCTGGGTCTGGGTTCGGGTTCGGGTTCGGGTTCCCTACCCGGCCTGGTTCTTTTTGAATCAGGTCTCACGGGTATGGGTTGCGAGCATACCCGCTCCGCTATCCGAACCGGCCTGCCAACGGACCCGCTCCGCTATCCGGATCCGAACTGCCCCGCCAACGGACCCGCTCCGCGTCAGTTGGACAGCCAACAGTTGCGATTGTTGGGTCGAACCATTGCAACGGTTCAGACCGAACCGTTGCAACTTTTCGTTGGGTTCGGACCCGTTGATCTCTCCTGGAACGCTATAAATAGCGCTCCGAATTCTCAATTAAACACAACACCAAGAACAACAACAGCAAGACTTCTAAAGGAGATTCTCTCTCTCTCAGTCTTGAAGTGACTTCCAAAAGCGAAGTGGGAAATCAGTAACTCGGTTTCCGAAGCGGCTTCCAAAAGAGATTCTGCAAAATTCGTTCTGAAAGAAGGCTCAGAAAATTCAACAGATTCTTTAATAGAATTGTTGTCTGAATCTGGGACTTCCAAAGAAGAATATTCTTCAACCTTCCTTCTTCCTCTACAGTGGGTGCTCCTCCAAAGTAAAGGCAAATATTCTCCCGAAATTTGTCTTTGTCCCGCTGCTTCAACAATCCTGTGAAGGTACTGGTTAACTACGGTTCGACCGTACGGTGATTTGGTAGTGCTATCCAAATACCGTGAAGGAGTGTTGTATCTTGGGAGACCAGCGTCCTGTAATACTCTTATTATTTTTTTATGCAAAAAAAAATAATAATAATAATAATAATAATAAAATAAATATATATATGTTTATACCAAGTTTCGAACTCAACTCCTTTGTACCTAGTCCAAATGCCTTAACCATAATGCCACATTGGCGTGTGGTTAAGTAGGAGGGCTAAATTTAAACAACCCAAGGTCAAATTTAAGATTTAAATATCTAACAGTAAGATCTCAAGAGATCTTTAGGGATCTCTTATCCTAACAACCTAGATTCACATCTTAACAACCTGATTGCTAAAATCTTAAAAGATTTTATCCGTAACTTTCTTCTCTTCCTCCGTTAAAAAAAATAAAAAGAACGACAAGTAGAAAGAACTCCTAGCCCATCATTCTCATCCTCTTCACCCCCTTAGAGTTGGAATTGGAGTTGGAGCTGATCGTGACGGAGAACGGTTCCGAGGCGTGGAGATTGAGAAGGAGGCGTGGAGATTGAGAAGCAGGCTAAATCCAAGTAAGTAAATAGTTAATTTTTATGAATTAAATCCTAAGAACGTATCATGATTTAAAGTACTTTTTATGAAACTGAAAATTCTTAATAATAATAAAGGTTCTTTCTTTCTTTTTCCTGTCAACTATAAGATCATTTCGAATAAATAATCAAGAATCCAAGATGATGCTAGATTGACAGGAACCAGAAAAAAAAAAAAAGGATTTTTTTTTACATACTTAAAGCTCTTGTGACATCCTATTCCATTCTTAGGGAAACACTTAATAATGGTTGTTGTTGTTCATGATACCAGCTTAAACAGAGGCACTTGTTTTATCTAATATCTAATGATGGCATTTAGGTGGTTCATACAAAATAGAATCATATGGAGATCCAAACCAAATATTCTCTTATTTAGTTAAAAATTTAAAAAAAAATAAGAGACAAAATGCATACAAGATATTCTCAGGATTTGAAGGTTTCTGTGCTTTGAAATTTTCAATTTCAGTTAGAATTTTATGAGGATTATCATTAATAATTTTGAACCCTGAAATGTTGGATTTAATTTCCCATATCCTGTCATAAAGCTAAGAGTTACTTTTTTTTTAATATATTAAGTCTACATATGTTAGCATCAATTAAAATAATATATGGTTTCTTTGTTGCTTTCATCCAATTCCTGACGATATTGCACAATACCATCAATCTTATGAAGATGAATTACTAATGTACCATTTAGTTGTTAAGAATCATAATTTATTTCATTAAGTATAAAAAAAAAAAAACAAATTCAGGCCAAGAATCGGCCTGGCTTGGCCCAGGCAAGGCCGCCTGGGCCACTTCCAGGGCCCAAAGGCCCTGTTTAAAAAAAAAAAGGGAAAAAAAAAACAGAATTCTGGACCAGGCCTGGGCCTGGCCTGGTCCGGCCTGAGAGTGGTCCGGGCTGGGCCTGAGGGCCTAGGCTGCTGTATTCAAAAGAAACAAATAAATATATATATTACAAAGGCCCATGTTACTTTCAGCCCAGCTTTTGTATGGGCTGTACCCTTCTGAATCCACATCTGCACACACAAACCCGACCCAACAGTAAATTCCAGACTTGTTAACCTGCAGGAAAATAATTAAAATAATTAGTTAAAAATATCAGAAAAATAGGAAAAAAAATATAAATAACAATCTGCACTGTCTCTACTTTTCATGATAAAATTTTCAGAAGAATAGCAACATAAATTAAATTAAATTATCCCATTTAAAGTCAGTTTTGTAAAACAATAAATTCGAACCCGTTAAGAAAATTAATGTTAAAACGTTTTGAAAACCCAATAATAGAGAATTTAAAATTTGATAAAGTAAACCTATTAAGTTCATGTAATTCATAGGATCATACTCCCAACCTTAAGTTAATTAATAAGGATTAATAAATAAAAGATCCTAACAATTTCTATTGAAATAAATTGTGTAGATTTTCCGGGATTCTAGGATTTTGCAGTGCTTTGGATTGAGATCTACCGCAGGTGAGTGCTTTTTCCTCCTTCAGCTCACAAGAATTCTTGTGAGGAAGGATTTTATCTATTTATCTAATTATGTTGTTTAAACTAATGTGCTAGTACTTAGAAATTTTATAATTTCATGAATTACCTGCATGTATTATTTGTAGCATGTTTATGTATTCCTGTATGCAATTAAGCACATTTGTTATTGATGATGGACCTCCTTGATCACTACATGATACCGGTTAGGATTTTACCACTAAGACTCACCTGAATGACATTTATGACCATCATGTTCATGTTATCTAACTATTGGGAAAAACATTATTAGACGGTAACAATCTCATCCTGTTTATCATGTTCACCGACATACATATCTTGTTATACATGTATCACGATTTTCACTGCTATGTGGTTACCGTCATCATCACCGAGTTATCCCAGTAGATTTAGGTAACATGTACATTAATAATCTTGATAACTAATTTAAATAACTTACACTGAAATTGGGGAGATTGATGGAGGAGACAGCGTCTATATTTTGGGTGGACCTAGGATTTAGGTTGCGCAGCCGAAAGAGGGTTCCACTGCAGGGTTCCCGTGGGGTGACTGACACCCCGTCCTGTTTCCTGTTCCTGTTATACATGTTATACATGTACCTGTTCCTGTTTACATGTTTCCTGACTACCTTGCGGTAGGTCCTGGTTCAGCGCCAGGAGTCTGGGCCGTGGTCCCGGGTATACACGGGACCCACCTAAAACACAGACAATGTCTCCAACTGATCAGTTTCAATAAGTGAGGACCTCGATTGGCACGTGTAATAGGCGTAGTATGGGATGCGTCTATTACATGTGGCAATTGGTGTTCGCTGACATAATTAATAATGAAAACTGAATTCTTCCATTGATATTATAAACTGAACTTGACATCTGACTTGTCTGTTATTATAGACATTGATTATGCTCATGACTTGAGTTATCTTTGATTATATCACTGACTTGCTTAGTTACTATTTATTTATTGTTGGCATGTTGTTCACTCTTATCATGCACATTTTCTTTTCATATGCTTTTACATTACATGCATGTGCATCTTCCCCTTTTTATTTTACCACTCACTAGGTCGCTTATTGACGACCCTGAGTTTGCTATGCTCAGATCCAGATCTGAGCACATTGCAGGACCAGGAGTATTTTGAGCGCGTTGCAGACCTCCAGTAGACCATCCGCAGTTCAGCTCGTGAGGACTTTTAGTATTTCTGCTTTTATTCTTGTTATGTTTATAATAAATGAACTTTCAAGACATTATTGTACTTGCTTTTGAACGCTGGAATAAATTGTGAACTTTATTTTTTAATTTAATACATTGAGGCTTAGCGTATTTTTATTCAGAATACGTCGCCGAATCTTGTCACGTCCCCAATTTTGTGTATTTTGAGAAGTGGGGCGTGACACGTCCAGTAACCCGTTAGCACCGGTGCGGGGGACGTAATTGTCTTAAGGAGATTCGCTTTAAGCATACCTCACTCCAAGTACTGTATAAGTGAATTAATTTCTTTATACAGGGGATATACTGATATTCAGTATATTGAGACTAATTTATATCAGTCTAATTGGTGTTTAACCAAGGAAGGAAATTGAAAGGTGGTTCTTAAATTAAGGAACGTTCTATTGAACGGAAAACCTCCCACCTGATATTTGCCGACCTGAACAATTAGATCGGTGATATTTTCAGTGATCTTGATTAGTTGTCAGATTGATCCCAGATGCCAACAAATCTGACGTGAATTCCCCTTTTTTCAGTAGCGTGTGACCACACTCATTCTTGATATTTTCCAGTGACACGTACTCTACTGCAAACAGTGTCACCAAATAATCAATTAAATCTAAAAAAAATTTCAATTGCAAAGTATCATTCTAATATATGGTGATGATGTTACAAGTTTAGAATATTAAGGAAATTACTAAAAACTGCATCATGTGATACTAAATAGAAATTACTAATGAAACAAAGTATGGGTAAGAAAGACAGATGCTGGAAATCAAACACAAACTTTTTTCATGAGCAGCACAAAAGATATAGTGATATGGTGGCTTGAGAACTTACTAATTGGACAAACTTGACGAATATTTCAATTTTATCTTTCTGAGTCTTGCAGCAACATTTGTCATCGAAACTCTTTCCTTTGGTGAGTATCCTGAGCACAACAAGCCCAATTCAATGATAGACATCAGGCATATATGAATATTTGTTTTGTCTTGGAATTGTCCATCACTTGAATAATCATTTAGGAGATTGTAGTCTGTAACATCCAATATTGCAGTTGGGTGTGCCTTGAACACCCACTCCCTCAAGGTCAGTTCTTCTGAAAACATTGAATCAGTGGGCCTTTTTCCAGTAAATGTTTCTAACAATAGAATTCCAAAGCTATAGACATCACTTGCTCTGGATATTGTTCCCCTAGTTGTAAATTCTGTTGCAAACAAAATAACAAAAAATCAGTTGCACTAAAAAAATAGAGATAATTTCAACATTTATCATTTGTATCAGTTAATTGTCTCATTAATCATCACCTAAGATTGCATTTTTGTTAAAATTAGATTATCTAGAGAACAATATTTGGAATAGAGACAACTAGTTATTAATGATACACAATCAAATCTAAAAAAATGGTGATTTTTGTTCGCATCAATATTTCTTAGTCTTGGGATCAAATTTTATGAATGTTATTACTAGTTTATATTATTCATTTCATTTGGATTCAAGTTGAGTTTGGATCCTCTTATTGTTTTGTTTTCCTCTGTTCTTGCTATGCCCTTTTGCTACTGTTATTACTTCAAAAGAGCAGCAAAAATCTATTTAGAAGAATCAAGAACCACTTTTTCAGACACCACATGCTTAAATGTCCACTAAAATTGATAATATAAAATAACTATAAATAAAATCAATAAAAAACCAAAATTAAACTCTAATTTGGTACATATCTTAGGCAGAGTATTCAACTCTAAACAACTCTTACAAAAAAAAAATCAAATAAATTTATTGAGTAATCATTTTCAGAAAATAAGGCTAATTTTTTAATATCCCTTTAAACTTCCTTGGTTTTCTCTTAAAATCTCTCTACATAGAATCCCAAATAACTACCTTGAAGTTCCTTAAAATTCCAATAAATCATCTTCGATTAAATAGCCCTAGAAAACTTCAAATAACTAGCCCCCTTACAAGTGCAACCCCACATGACTCCCTCGTGACAGCTATTTAACGGAAGGTGTTTTATTGGGAATTCATAGGATTCTTAAAAAAAAAAGTTATTTGGGATTTTCTAAGTCAATGAGTTTTCTAGGAAATTCATAAAAGTTTAAGTGGGTATTAAGAAAATTAACCAGAAAATAATTATATTCGAATTCAACTAAAATCAAAACCAATTCCAAAAACTTATGTGCTGGCCACCACAATATGCTGAATGACTTATGGTTGGATAATTGATTTTAGACTATATTGCCACCCAAGCATAAAGAGATTAATTTACCTTACAAAAAGAGAAGTAAGGCCTAAGAATTCAAAAAAAAAAAAAAAAAAAAAAAATTCCTCAAAAGAAGATTACAAGAGTATAGCTGTAACATTTAATAACCAACTTAAATTGGATATTTTTGATTACCTGGAGCCATGTAGCCTATGGTGCCCGGTGTACTTGCTGATGAAATAGACCTGCTATCACTAAGCAGAAGTTTAGCAACGCCAAAGTCACTCACATGTGCTACCATTTCTTCATCCAGCAAAATATTTGTAGGCTTCAAATCGCAGTGCAACACAACATGTGGATGTTGGTGGTGGAGGTACTCAAGGGCCGCAGACACGTCCACCATTATATTCAATCTTTCAAGAAGATTCAGGAAGTAGTTATCAGAATACAACCATTGTTCAAGATTTCCTTTTGGCATGAACTCGAGAACAAGAGCTTTAAAGTCCAAATTGGAACATACACTGATGATTTTGATGAGATTTCTGTGTCGAACCATCCTCAAAACTTGGCATTCTTCTTCAAAACTTTTTGAGGCCCCTTCAACTTCTAAATTCAAGACTTTGACTGCTACGAGTAACCCATCATCAAGGCGTCCTCTAAACACTGAACCGAAGCCGCCTCCCCTAGAAAGTTAGCAACATTGAAGTTGGTTGTTGCACGGATTAGCTCTTGGTGCGAAATGAATCTATGGCCATCCAAACTTCTTGCATCAGTGTTGGCCAAAGTCAAGACCTTCCTCCTCCAATAAAATGCATATATAAGACATATGCAAGTGAGAAGAACCACAAGAAAACAGCAACTGGTAGGGCATATTTGAGTAGCTTTAGTTTTCTTGTTGAGCCCTCATTAACATCATTCTCAGTGCAAGGTGGAAAGTGTAATTGAGGTGCTCCACATAGTGCTTCATTTCCAATCAGAGATGGGATGCTGGGAATTGAGAATACTCTGCCATTTGGGATTTTTCCTTCTAACTTGTTGAAAGAGAGGTCAAGACGATCAAGATAAGTAAGATTGGATAGGGTATTTGGAATAGCCCCAGAGAGAGAGTTATGTGACAAGTTCAAATAGATGATACTGATCAATCCACCAAATGTTTCTGGAATTTCACCTTGAAAGGAGTTTTTGGATAGGTCCAGATATGTAAGCATTTGAAGATCCCCTAAAGCACTAGATATGTTTCCTGATAGCTGATTCATAGACAGGTCTAAATAACTCATGGCCTTCAAGTTTCTTACCTGAGAAGAAAGTGAACCACTCAGATTGTTTGCTGATAGATTTAATTCGAGGAGGCTTTCTAGGGTCCATAAGCTTTGGGGAATGCTTGATGACAAATTGTTGTTATTTAGATATAAGTACTGGATCATGCTCATGTTAGCCAAGGAATCTGGTATTGGTCCAAAGAATAAATTATCTCGGAGAAAGAGGGCATTTAAGCTTTTCATTAGACCAAGCTCAAATGGAATGACACCACTTATCTTGTTCTCGCCTAGGTTTAGATGTTGAAGGCTATGTAACTTTGTCAGAGCAGATGGTATTGTGCCAATCAATTCATTGTCACGCAAAGATATCATAATAAGGCCACTTAAGTTTCCTAGCCCAGCAGGAATAGTCCCTATTACATGATTTTCTATAGCAAAAAAATATTGCAGATTCATTGAGAGATTACCAACAGAATCTGGAAGAACCCTCCCAAGTTGTTCAATGATAATTCGATATCCCGCAAGTTCCTGCAGTTTGAAAAAGATGAGAGGAATTCGAACCCTCCAGTCAGTTGATTATCCGTCACATAAAATCTTTGAAGATGTTGCAGTGACTTTCCCATTTCCAATGGGACAAATCCGCTGTGTTGTGGCTAAAATCAAGAACTTGCAGCATTGAATCATTCAGCAAACTAATTGGTATTGAGCCAGCTATGTTGCATCTATTCAATTGAAATGTTTGCAGATTTTCTAAGTTTCCCAATTCCTTTGGAATTATGCCTGTCAGGTTATTGTCGCCAAGATCGAGCCCAGTGAGCTTTGTGAGGTTGCCTAATGAAGTTGGGATGGTTCCAGTCAGTTGGTTAGCACCGAGATGTAGAATAGTGAGCTCAGATAAACTACCTATCTCAGCTGGTATGGTTCCACTGAATTGGTTATAAGACAAAGAAAGAACTTGGAGGTGCTGGCATTGAGCAAAGCTCAATGTATCACCCGAAAAATTATTACCAGCAAGGGTGATGTATTGGAGTCGAGGGAGAAAATTGATCGGGCTATGATTTGATGGGACAGAGCCCCATAGATTGTTCTGAGCAACAGAGAATAAGATTACAGAAGACATGTTGAAGATGACAGAAGGAATATGACCGGAGAGGGAATTGTCTTGGAGGTTAATGTAGGTGAGGCGGTGGAGCTGGGCGAGCTCTTGGGGGATGGGGCCGGTGAGGGTGTTATTGGCAAGGGAAAGATAAACGAGGAATGAGAGATTACCAATGTGAGGAGGCAGCGTGCCTTGCAGTGACTGGTCGAATAGGCGAATGGCAGTGACACGCTGCCGCCTGCGGCTACAAGTGATGCCAATCCAGTTGCAGAACGAGGTGTTGGTGGTCCAGTTGTTGGCCAGAATGCCGTTTGGATCAGTGACATGATCTCTGAAGGCCAATAGAGATTCATGGTCGGTGAAATTGGTGTGCGGTGTGGATGTGGCTAGCTGAGGACAAGAGAAGGTGAGCATAACTAACAATGCAGCAAGAAAAAGCAAGGGTGGTAACTCCATGGTAGATAAACTAATTAGAGAGAGAGAGAGAGAGAGAGAGAGAGAGAGAGAGGAGCGGTTGAGCCTGGAGAGTGTTGCTGGAATTCTTTACGATCCATTTATTTATAGCACAACTAAGAGAGTAGATTGAAGGCTAACTCGAGATATTGAGTGGAAGACTCTGAGATTCCAAGTCTATTGACTGACTAAGCACTTGGAGTAGTTACAGAACCACTTGGAGTAGTGACAGGCTATCAGCAAGAACTTGGTGAGTGCTTGCTGGTGCTATGGAGCTACTATCACCAGGAAGAAGCATAGTGATGTCAATGAAACTAACGTATCACACAATTCTTCATCCAATAATGTTGTGAGAAGGACAACCACCTCTCTGAGGAATCCACCAACCAGGTGGAGACAGATGCAGTCGGAGATGTACCAACACGACAAGAACAGAAAACAATAGAGAAAAGCAATAAACACAGTATTTAACAAGCTTCGGCAACGGGCCTACGTCCTCGGGGCAAGGGGAGAGAGATTTTATTGATTCAATAATCAATTACAACTTATTCCTTCTTCAAGGAATTTTCAAGGAAAATTTTCAGTGGGATTTTAAGGGATACAATACATGAGGGCTCTAGCCCTTATTTATAGCCACAGAATCTCAGGGATTTAGGAAACCTCAATTGGATTCGACCCCAAACAGGAAATGAGTCCAAATCCTAAAAGGAATCTAAATCCTAAAAAAAATCTAAATCCTAAAAGGAGAAACAATTCACCTGTTAGGAAACTCCAATTGGATCCGATTAGGGTCGGAGCCAGAAAAAAATTTTGGGGTGGGCTGCAATTTTTTATAACATATGCTTATGAATTATATGAATTTGTCAAAAGAATAAAACCATATTCTCCACTAAATCAGGGGCGGAATCAGGAATAAATTTGTCAAAAGAGAATTAAAATAGAAGGAGATTTAAAGCAATAATTGAAAAAGAATCAAAATAGAAAAAAATTTAAGGGAATATATGAAAAAATGGGCCGGGCTGTAGCCCGGCCCAGTCAACTAATGGGTCCGCCCATGGATCCGACTCCTTTTTAGAAACGAAGTCCAAATCCAAGTTGGATTCCACAAGCTTCGTCAAGCTTTCATCTTCTCTCTCTCTCTCTCTTCCTACAAATAAAATATTTGTAGGTTTCAAATCACAGTGCAACATTTCCTCCTCAGCCAATCTCGAGTCCGATTAATGTTAATAAAACATCATTCGATAGTGGTGGAAAAGGAATCATTTTTCATGATATTGTTATTAAAATTTGATAAAGGAGAAATTGCTATGATGGGGGTTTATAGTGGGCTGTGAGGACTTAGTGTGGTATTAATAAAGTAATATTTTTTCAAAGAAAAGAAGAAAGAAAGCATGATGAATGTCACGCTCCGCTTCCCAAAATACGCGGAAAAGGAGGCGCGATGAGAGTCGGCGACGTATATACGCGAGGAAAATACCCCACGTACACACGCTAAGCCTAAATTAGCCTGAACAAGGTATAAATCAGAAGCATAATAATCAATGATCACTGCAATAATACATATAATGATAATCACAATGATGGCAGATAAATGATGGCAAGAAAATGGCAGCTGAAAGCGATAAAGGTAGAATCAAGAAATGACAGGAATATAAAAGAGGTGAGGATACCAGAACAGAAGAAAGAGCGTTCAGTTCCCCGCAAGACGAACAGTCTCATTGAACACCTGCACATTAGAACAATCGTCCAATATCTGGACGTGCAAATCCAGGGTCGTCAGAACGCGACCATGGTGAGTGTGTGTGTAAAGGGGAAAGAGCTCGTGCAGAAGAAACAATGTGCATAATAATAATAAGAACAACTGCAGATATAAGAAACTGAATAACAAGATAAATGACTGAACTGTAGTATAACGGATAATCAACATGAATAAAGACAGAATACAACTGTCACAAAGGCAAACAAGCAACTGATGTCAAAATATGTACCTATCACGTGTCACTAAGCTGGTATCCAGGTCTGGTCATAAATCTGGTCCTAGTAACAATCATGGGTCTATCATAATGATATAAATAGATATACAATCAGGTAATTACAGTCAGTCACAATACATCAACAGTTTATTATTAATTATGTCAGCGAACACCAATTGTCACATGTAATAGACGCATCCCATACTACGCCTACCACACATGCCAATCGATGCCCTTAAGTTATTGAAACTGATTGGTTGGAGACATTGTCTGCGTTTTAGGTGGGTTTCCGTGCATACCCGGGACCACGGCCCAGACTCCTGGCGCTGAACCAGGACCTACCGCAAGGTAGTCAGGAACATGTACAACAGGAACAGGTACATGTATAACATGTATATCAGGAACAGGAAACAGACGGGGTGTCAGTCACCCCACGGGAACCCTGCAGTGGAACCCTCTTTCGGCTGCGCAACCTAATCCTAGGTCTACCCAAAATACATACGTTGTCTCCTCCATCAATCTCCCCAATCCCAGTGTAAGTTATTTAATTTAGTTGTCAAGATTATTAATGTACATGTTACCTAAATCTACTGGGATAACTCGGTAATGATAACAGTAACAACATAGCAGTGAAATCGTGATACATGTATAACAGGATATATATATATGTGTGTCGGTGAACATGATAAACAGAACGAGTTGTTACCGTCTAACAATATTTTCCCAGCAATTAAGTAACATGAACAAGATAGTTATCAGGTAGATACCAAGTATAATCAGTCAGGTTTCTCAGGTAAACCAGATATTCAGGATAAGTAATAGCCTAATGTCATGAATAGAATAATCCAAGCAATTTATGGAATCAACATATATTCTCAAAGTCGTCTCAAACTCTTACTTCTATCACAGTCAAACATACGATCCAAAACTCAGCAACATATCGGATACAAGTTTCTAAGATCTATCAAGCCAAGTCAAATACAACCAATATCTATTCCTCAGAATCATATCCTTCTATCTATAGCAAATACTATAGCTCAAGGGTAGAGTCCTCAATCCATAAAAGATCTAAAAACAGTAGCCAGACTAAAGTTAGTCGACTAGGGGGATGAGCAAGTCGACTAGGGGAGTTACTAGTCGACTACAGGAAGTGGGGTAGTCGACTAGGGTTGATTACAGTTGACAAACAGAAAGTCCAATACTATTCTAAAAGGAACCTAGTCGACTATAGGGCAAAGGTAAGTCGACTAATAGGGGGTATTAGTCGACTAAAGCAAAGGCAAGTCGACTAATAGGGATATTAGTCGACTAAAGCAAAGGGCAAGTCGACTAATAGAGATATTAGTCGACTAATACAGGGGCATATATAAAGACAGAGAGATGGAAGAAGACTCCTCTTATGAGAACAAGTTTTCGACATGGTCAGATACCTTAGTGAACAAATGAGACTGCTTCATTCTAAATATACTAACAACAAATGAAGCAGTCATCAATATGAATGCACCAATTTTATTGGGTCATGACAGAGTGAAACTAATATTGTTAGGATATAGACTAATGACACAAATGAAGAGAAAGACGGTATTATGATTAGAGAAAGATATTAAAACAAAGACATGTTTAAAAACAGGAATATGAGAAGGGGTCAGAAATAAAAGCTCTAGGCCAATGTCAATGCCTAGCCGGTCTGGCTAGTACTTATTCTCTTTCTCATCTCAGAGGCATCAGCAGACATAATTTCTAATGGTAATTTCCAGTGCAGCTAAATCTCATCACACTAATGGACAAACAAAACCAACAATATGGGCACTTATCTGGTATTTATACATACATGCACACACATGAACAAACATAAAGGCTGATTTATGGATAAGATGCAAGTTCCTTATCCCAAAGTCAAAATTAGAGGTGCTAATCAATAATAGATAAATATGTTACTAATATGACTCTAATCTTTTATATTACTCAAATTAATGTGTAGTAATAAATTTGTTTTCATTTATATCCTTTGTCTATTTCTTCAGGGCACCATCCATAATATTCTAATGCAGGGCCTAATGCAATATGCTAGGAGGAGCAACACAAATGACAGATCAGACATACAGAAAGAAGCTTTCTATATGAAGATCACAATGAAATCCTGGGTAATTTGCAGAATGGATGACTATTTCAGAATTTTAAAACAAATAGTAAAAAAAAACAAATCAACAGTCAATCGGTCAAAATTAGATCAGTGTAGGTTATGAACGTAGGGGCTGAACTATTCTAAGGTGGCCATACAACAATTGAACATAATTCCTGCTTTTGCATCACTGACTTGGCTCAGTATTAGGTAGAACTTTGAAAAGAAAGTTCGTACAAGATACAAAGAGATCGAGTTCAACCCTTGTGCATGAGAATTAAATCAAAGGTCAATCATCATAATTCAGTTTCAAGAAATATAACCTTCAAGGTAATAGATTATGACACAGCAAGGAAATTGATGTATCAAAACAGAGAAGACACTCACTTAGGGGTTGCCGGCTGGATCTAGGTGCTGTCGCGCGCCGGAGAAGAGATCGGCTGTCGGAGACACACGCGGAGCTCGTCGGAGAGGCGAAGGAGACCGGGATGATGCTGTTGGAGTGAAGCCAGGCCTGAAGGCGAGCTGCTGCGCTGGACAGAGCCTAGGCAAGAGGAGAGGGCGCTGCTGCGGCTGTTGGGGCGCGCTGCTGTCGAGGAGAGAAGGTGGGGCGGCAGGGCAGGGGTGGCCTGAGGTGGAGACGGTGGGGCAGCCAGGTAGAGTGCGGTAGGGTCTTAAGGAAGGTGCTGGAGATGGGATGTGCCTAGATCAATGGGTGGCTGTGGTATTGGGGAGGAGAAGAAAAATAAGATGATTGGTTTGGATTTTAGATGGGATTTGATTTTTGTAGTTAGAATTTGTTTGGACTGTTAGGATTTAGATTGGGTGGTTGAGATTAGGATTTGATAGTATATAGTATTTGGGTTGTTGGGATTTAGATATGGAGATAATGGGTATTGGGTTTGAGGGAGTGGAGTAAGAAATAGGGAAGAAAGATAGTGGGTTATTGGGTATGGATCTAATGATAATGGGATCATAGGCTCATGGGTAAGGGAATATGGAAACGAATAGGAAATAATAAAGGTAATAATAATAATAAGAATAATGAAAATAATAATAAGGTATTAATAATAACAAAAACAAGAACAACAACAAGGATAATAATAATAATAATAATTATAAGAAGTAGAAATAAATTACTTTAAATTGATAATCTTAATAAAATAATTAGTAGAGCAGAATAAATACTTTAGGAAAATAAAATACAGTATACTAACTATGGGTATTACATTCTACCCACCTTAATAAAAATTTCGTCCTCGAAATTTCGATAAAGCGGAGAATGATAAAATCAAATTAGAAAGATGATGAAGCTTCCACACCACTTCTCGCTGCATCAAGACTTCTCTACAATTCCGCTGCGCGCTCTGATATTTGCTACCAGCTTCAGAATGGGGTAACCGGTTTCAGAAGATAAGATCAGGAAAGATAGAATCAAAAGAAAAAAAAAGAAATCAAGATGAAATTCAGATCACTCTAAAAGAAGAGTAGAAATAAAGGATATCAAAAGATTCAAGAGATAGAGTCCAAGGAGAGGACGATGAATTTCAATTGGAGTCGACATCATTGTATGGATAGTATATGTATATTGCAGTGTAATTATAGCTTGTTTTAAGTTACCGGTAGGAACTAGGTCTCTCTTGCGAAACAAAAGTCAAAGATTCAGGATCGCAAGTCGAAAACCTGGCTCTGATACCAAGAAACCCTGTCACGCCCCGCTTCCCAAAATACGCGAAAAAGGAGGCGCGACGAGAGTCGGCGACGTATATACGCGAGGAAAATACCCCACGTACACACGCTAAGCCTAAATTAGCCTGAACAAGCTATAAATCAGAAGCATAATAATCAATGATCACTGCAATAATACATATAATGATAATCACAATGATGGCAGATAAATGATGGCAAGAAAATGGCAGCTGAAAGCGATAAAGGTAGAATCAAGAAATGACAGGAATATAAAAGAGGTGAGGATACCAGAACAGAAGAAAGAGCGTCCAGTTCCCCGCAAGACGAACAGTCTCATTGAACACCTGCACATTAGAACAATCGTCCAATATCTGGACGTGCAAATCCAGGGTCGTCAGAACGCGACCATGGTGAGTGTGTGTGTAAAGGGAAAGAGCTCGTGCAGAAGAAACAATATGCATAATAATAATAAGAACAACTGCAGATATAAGAAACTGAATAACAAGATAAATGACTGAACTGTAGTATAACGGATAATCAACATGAATAAAGACAGAATACAACTGTCACAAAGGCAAATAAGCAACTGATGTCAAAATATGTACCTATCACGTGTCACTAAGCTGGTATCCAGGTCTGGTCATAAATCTAGTCCTAGTAACAATCATGGGTCTATCATAATGATATAAATAGATATAAAATCAGGTAATTACAGTCAGTCACAATACATCAACAGTTTATTATTAATTATGTCAGCGAACACCAATTGTCACATGTAATAGACGCATCCCATACTACGCCTACCACACATGCCAATCGATGCCCTTAAGTTATTGAAACTGATCGGTTGGAGACATTGTCTGCGTTTTAGGTGGGTTCCGTGCATACCCGGGACCACGGCCCAGACTCCTGGCGCTGAACCAGGACCTACCGCAAGGTAGTCAGGACATGTATAACAGGAACAGGTACATGTATAACATGTATATCAGGAACAGGAAACAGGACGGGGTGTCAGTCACCCCACGGGAACCCTGCAGTGGAACCCTCTTTCGGCTGCGCAACCTAAATCCTAGGTCCACCCAAAATACAGACGTTGTCTCCTCCATCAATCTCCCCAATCCCAGTGTAAGTTATTTAATTTAGTTGTCAAGATTATTAATGTACATGTTACCTAAATCTACTGGGATAACTCGGTAATGATAACAGTAACAACATAGCAGTGAAATCGTGATACATGTATAACAGGATATATATATATATATATATATATGTCGGTGAACATGATAAACAGAACGAGGTTGTTACCGTCTAACAATATTTTCCCAGCAATTAAGTAACATGAACAAGATAGTTATCAGGTAGATACCAAGTATAATCAGTCAGGTTTCTCAGGTAAACCAGATATTCAGGATAAGTAATAGCCTAATGTCATGAATAGAATAATCCAAGCAATTTATGGAATCAACATATATTCTCAAAGTCGTCTCAAACTCTTACTTCTATCACAGTCAAACATACGATCCAAAACTCAGCAACATATCGGATACAAGTTTCTAAGATCTATCAAGCCAAGTCAAATACAACCAATATCTATTCCTCAGAATCATATCCTTCTATCTATAGCAAATACTATAGCTCAAGGGTAGAGTCCTCAATCCATAAAAGATCTAAAAACAGTAACCAGACTAAAGTTAGTCGACTAGGAGGATGAGCAAGTCGACTAGGGGAGTTACTAGTCGACTACAGGAAGTGGGGTAGTCGACTAGGGTTGATTACAGTTGACAAACAGAAAGTCCAATACTATTCTAAAGGAACCTAGTCGACTATAGGGCAAAGGTAAGTCGACTAATAGGGGGTATTAGTCGACTAAAGCAAAGGGCAAGTCGACTAATAGGGATATTAGTCGACTAAAGCAAAGGGCAAGTCGACTAATAGAGATATTAGTCGACTAATACAGGGGCATATATAAAGACAGGGAGATGGAAGAAGACTCCTCTTATGAGAACAAGTTTTCGACATGGTCAGATACCTTAGTGAACAAATGAGACTGCTTCATTCTAAATATACTAACAACAAATGAAGCAGTCATCAATATGAATGCAACCAATTTTATTGGGTCATGACAGAGTGAAACTAATATTGTTAGGATATAGACTAATGACACAAATGAAGAGAAAGACGGTATTATGATTAGAGAAAGATATTAAAACAAAGACATGTTTAAAAACAGGAATATGAGAAGGGTCAGAAATAAAAGCTCTAGGCCAATGTCAATGCCTAGCCGGTCTGGCTAGTACTTATTCTCTTTCTCATCTCAGAGGCATCAGCAGACATAATTTCTAATGGTAATTTCCAGTGCAGCTAAATCTCATCACACTAATGGACAAATAAAACCAAACAATATTGGCACTTATCTGGTATTTATACATACATGCACACACATGAACAAACATAAAGGCTGATTTATGGATAAGATGCAAGTTCCTTATCCCAAAGTCAAAATTAGAGGTGCTAATCAATAATAGATAAATATGTTACTAATATGACTCTAATCTTTTATATTACTCAAATTAATGTGTAGTAATAAATTTGTTTTCATTTATATCCTTTGTCTATTTCTTCAGGGCACCATCCATAATATTCTAATGCAGGGCCTAATGCAATATGCTAGGAGGAGCAACACAAATGACAGATCAGACATACAGAAAGAAGCTTTCTATATGAAGATCACAATGAAATCCTGGGTAATTTGCAGAATGGATGACTATTTCAGAATTTTAAACAAAATAGTAAAAAAAAACAAATCAACAGTCAATCGGTCAAAATTAGATCAGTGTAGGTTATGAACGTAGGGGCTGAACTATTCTAAGGTGGCCATACAACAATTGAACATAATTCCTGCTTTTGCATCACTGACTTGGCTCAGTATTAGGTAGAACTTTGAAAAGAAAGTTCGTACAAGATACAAAGAGATCGAGTTCAACCCTTGTGCATGAGAATTAAATCAAAGGTCAATCATCATAATTCAGTTTCAAGAAATATAACCTTCAAGGTAAAAGATTATGACACAGCAAGGAAATTGATGTATCAAAACAGAGAAGACACTCACTTAGGGGCTGCCGGCTGGATCTAGGTGCTGTCGCGCGCCGGAGAAGAGATCGGCTGTCGGAGACACACGCGGAGCTCGTCGGAGAGGCGAAGGAGACCGGGGATGCTGTTGGAGTGAAGCCATGCCTGAAGGCGAGCTGCTGCGCTGGACAGAGCCTAGGCAAGAGGAGAGGGCGCTGCTGCGGCTGTTGGGGCGCGCTGCTGTCGAGGAGAGAAGGTGGGGCGGCAGGGCAGGGGCGGCCTGAGGTGGAGACGGTGGGGCAGCCAGGTAGAGTGCGGTAGGGTCTTGGGGAAGGTGCTGGAGATGGGATGCGCCTGGATCAATGGGTGGCTGTGGTATTGGGGAGGAGAAGAAAAATAAGATGATTGGTTTGGATTTTAGATGGGATTTGATTTTTGTAGTTAGAATTTGTTTGGACTGTTAGGATTTAGATTGGGTGGTTGAGATTAGGATTTGATAGTATATAGGATTTGGGTTGTTGGGATTTAGATATGGAGATAATGGGTATTGGGTTTGAGGGAGTGGAGTAGGAAATAGGGAAGAAAGATAAAGGGTTATTGGGTATGGATCTAATGATAATGGGATCATAGGCTCATGGGTAAGGGAATATGGAAACAAATAGGAAATAATAAAGGTAATAATAATAATAAGAATAATGAAAATAATAATAAGGTATTAATAATAACAAAAACAAGAACAACAACAAGGATAATAGTAATAATAATAATTATAAGAAGTAGAAATAATTACTTTAAATTGATAATCTTAATAAAATAATTAGTAGAGCAGAATAAATACTTTAGGAAAATAAAATACAGTATTACTAACTATGGGTATTACAATGAAGCTGCCCTTATTCCCTGTAACTCCAACTGCCATTTCTGTGGGCGTCGGGAACACTAGAAGGTGAAGTGTTCGTGGGGATTGACATGTTTCACTTGCCACCCAAATAGAGTCCAGTGTGAGCGTCCGCCCACACTGAATTTTATAAAACATTAGATTAATTTATTTTTATTTATTCATTCCATTTCACGGAGAGAGTTACATTCTCACTAATCAGAGATGTGATACCAATGAGAATCCAGCATACAAGAACAGATGATCAATAACAAAATAGAAACAGCAAGATAACGTGGTTCTGTCGAATCCGGCCTACTCCATTGATCACCAAAACACCATATTACAAGTCCAATCTAATTTCCTGTTGATATTTTATTGTCACTTGAGTAATCACATTAAAAAAAAAACTATATAAGAACTTGTTTAATGATAGGAACATGAAGGTTATCCAGAAAATATGGATAAAATCATGGGGCCCTCATGTCATCCCATAACCTCCAACACTCACCTGCTGCATTTCTCTCTCTCTCTCTCTCTCTCTCTCTCTCTCTCTCTCTCTCTCTCTCTCTCTTAATTAAACCCTTTTTTAGAAAGAAACTCTAAACATTGAATTTCTAATTTAATCCATCACTTGTTCTTCCTCAATCTCTGAATACTTTTTCTTTAATAATATTTATACTATTTATGAGAAATTAAATCTACCACCAAAATCAGTTAGAGAAATTGCACATGCGTGCAAGTGAGCTGCACAGAGACAAACAAGAGGCTCATCAGGAAAACTGAAAGAAAAAAACTCTTTGAATGTTACTTGCATCACTTTGCATTGGTGATGCACTTGTGTCACCACCACCTACAGCAACAACCAGAACTCGAGTAGCCAACTATGAATTGAGTTCATAGCAATTGACATACTTGAATTCCCAATTCATCATTTGAATGCACATAACACATACAAAAGCTACACTGTTTTTCGAGCATATCCTGAAAACACGAAAGAGACTGAAGTCACTGAACTCTTACAAATTCCGAAGTATTTCTAGGGTCTTTTCAAGTAATTCGAGCACTTTGAATTACCTTTTAAATTAGTGCAATAATAACACATTCTTCATTTTTGTAACCCATCCTATAACTCTTTAGACGATTGATCCTATTTGGCATCAGGTGTCGCATAGAATCCAAATAAGATTCACCGAGCTCCTTCAGAACGCATTCTCTTCTCTGGAGCAAAACAAACAATGAAAGAGCTTGAACCTCTCATGCAATATGAAGGGAAAGAAACAGAAATTTCACAAGACAAATAATATTACATTCCATGAAGTTCAGCATCTGCTCATGTTCAAAAATGGCTCTTTAGCTGATAGTCGACATACAAGGGTTTCCTTGAATACAGTTACAAGAATGGAAATGCGGATTTTGGCCCGCTGAGAAATACATCGATATTGAGGCTGGTTTTACCAAGTTAAACGGCTTTCAGAACTGAAGGCCATTCTCTCGAGCAGCAGCTGCAAGGGCTTCTATGCGTCCGTGGTATGGATACCCACCACGGTCAAAAGCCACCTTAGTTATTCCTTTCTCCATGCAAGCTTTGGCAATGGCTTCACCTACCTTCTTTGCGACCTCCTGTTACGGAAAATTTTGAAGACTCCTTTAAATGCTTGCATAAGAAATTGAGTTGAAGCTTGAATCACATTATAAGCCTCGACTTGCATCAAACTACAACAAACATTACCCACTTTCTGACTGCATTAACTTGTGCACCCTACCCTGAAAGCAAATCAAAATATGATTGTGCGGTGGAAAAACAGAGAAACTAAAATATAAGGCCTCATGAGTATTTGATTATAGTTCTCATCTGATAGTTGAGTAATGTTGGAATATGAACAATATAAATGTGAATCTTTGAATTGAATTATGGCGAGATCCGTTGATCGAATCAATTGGATGATGGTTGGAGTGTGTTCTCCTTCCATTGTGGATGAACGTGGTATATTCACATGTTCAATTCCGACTTCGAATGAATGAGATATTCAAGTCTAAAGATTGCCTAATTTAAAGTCAAAATGGGACTAAAGGTAGCTAAAATCATTTAGTCCCACATTGGCCGTGCGATGAAAGTTCGTTGTGTTTAAATAGAGAAAATTGAGACCAAAGGGCGTGCCCTTTGGGTACTTGGAGTTTTCGCGCGCGATTGGGAGGGAACCATGCCCTATCATGCGTGCGCGCGCCGCCGCTGGCGGCTACCGGCCGACCGGGTCTGAGTCCGGGTTCGGGCTCGGGTTTCCTACCCGGCCTGGTTCTTTTTGAATCAGGTCTCACGGGTATGGGTTGCGAGCATACCCGCTCCGCTACCCGAACTAGACCCGCCCCGCTATCCGGATCCAAACTGCTCCAGTTGGATAGCCAACAGGTGCGACTGTTAGAGCTCCAATTTCTCATTCTAAACAACACCAACAACACAATCAGAAAATCTCCTCTCTCTATACGTTCTGAACTGCGAAGTGGGTTACTGCATTCTGAACTGGGAAGTGAAGTTCTGAAGCAACTTCCAGCGAGAAGTGGGAAAGTCAGTTTCCGAAGCGACTTCCAAAGAAGATTCTGCAAAATTCGTTCTGAAAGAGGGCTCAGAAAATTCAACAGATTCATTTATAGAATTGTTGTCTGAATCTGGGACTTCTGAAGAAGAATATTCTTCAACCTTCCTTCGTCCTCTACAGTGGGTGCTCCTCCAAAGTAAAGGCAAATATTCATCCGAAATTTGTCTTTGTCCCGCTGCTTCAACGATCCTGTGAAGGTACTGGTTGACTACGGTTCGACCGTACGGTGATTTGATAGTGCTATCTAAATACCGTGAAGGAGTGTTGTATCTTGGGAGATCAGCGTCCAGTAACCCGTTAGCACCGTGCGGGGGACGTAATTGTCTTAAGGAGATTCGCTCTAAGCGTACCTCACTCCAAGTACTGTATAAGTGAATTAATTTCTTTATACAGGGGATATACTTATCAGTATATCGAGACTGATTTATATCAGTCTAATTGGTGTTTAACCAAGGAAGAAAATTGAAAGGGGGTTCTTAAATTAAGAAACGTTCTCTTGAACGAAAAACCTCCCACCTGATATTTGCCGACCTGGCCAATTAAATTGTTGATATTTCAGTGATCTTGAATAGTTGTCAGATTGATTCCTGTTAAGCAGAAACCAACAATCTTAAGACAATTATGTATTGAAGTTTCTTACTTCTGTTCTACTTGAACTTGCAGAAAATGTCTGAGACTAATCAAGATAGCTCAAGCAAGGCACCAAACATGCAGTTACAAGCTTTGATGCCAACTCCACTTCCTAACCCGAAGCCGGAGAAGTCAGGAAAATTTGACGGCACAGAATTCAAGAGGTGGCAACAGAAGATGCTCTTCTACTTGACCACTCTTCATCTGGCCAGATTCCTGCAAGAAGATCCACCAGAGCCCGCAACTGATGCATGGACTTAATGTGACTTCCTTTGCCGAAATTATATTTTAAATGGACTGGATCACTCTCTTTACAATGTCTACAGTCCCATCACAACGGCAAAGAAGTTATGGGCCAGTCTTGACAAGAAGTACAAGACTGAGGATGCTGGTACCAAGAAGTTCGTCGTAGGACGATTTCTGGAGTACAAAATGGTGGACAGCAAGACTGTAATCAGTCAGGTGCAAGAGTTCCAACTTATCTTGCACGAGATAGAAGCCGAAGGTATGATCCTACCTGAAACCTTTCAGGTTGCTACTATCGTGGAGAAACTCCCACCTGCGTAGAGAGATTTCAAGAACTACCTGAAGCACAAGCGAAAGGAGTTGAAGTTGGAAGATCTCATTGTGAGGCTTCGAATCGAGGAGGACAACAGAAAGTCCGAGAAAAGGAGCAGTAAGAACTCCTACGAAGCAAAAGTCAATGTGATCGAAGACTCAAAGGGGAAAGCGTCTACTTCCAAAGGCTTAAAGCGGAAGAAGACTTCCCAGGGGTACAAAGGTAAGGTCCAAGAAGGCAAGAACATGCGTTTCAAGGGAACTTACTACATCTGCAACAAAGAAGGGCATAAGGCGAATGAATGTCGCAGCCGGTCTTAAAAGAACAAGAACAGCCATCCACAGACAAACTTGACCGACCATGAGTCGCCAAGCCTTTCAGCTGTGGTGTCAGAAGTGAATCTGACAACCAACAATAAGGATTGGTGGGTAGACACTGGGGCTACTCGGCACATCTGCTCTGAGAAATTATTATTCTCTGAATATCAAATACTAGAGCAAGATGAGCAACTATTCATGAGAAATTCAGCCGTCTCAAATGTTGAAGGAAAAGGCAAGGTCATCCTGAAGTGGACATCGGGGAAAGAGCTTACTCTGAACGATGTGCTACATGTTCCAGATATCCGCAAGAATTTGATCTCTGGATCAATACTTAGTAAGAAAGGATTTAGAATGATTTTTGAATCAGATAAATTTGTACTTACTAAGGGAGGGATGTATGTGGGAAAGGGTTGTCTTGTTGATGGACTTTTTAAAGCCAATGTTACGGTGGTAGATAAAAAGTCTGTGTATTTGTACCCAAAACTTATAAATAAAGGAAAATCTTCTGTTTATTTGCTTGAGTCTCCTATTTTATGGCATGCTAGATTAGGGCATGTAAATTACAAGTCATTAAAGAACTTGTCTAATCTGAGATATATTCCTAAACTCAACTTGGAAGAAATTCACAAGTGTGAGATTTGTGTTGAGGCCAAGTTGGCGAAAAATTCATTTCACTCAATAGATCGAAATACAGAACCTTTAGGGTTAATTCATAGCGATCTGTGCGACTTGAAGTTTATGCCAACTAGAGGCGGTAAAAAGTATTTTATTACTTTTATTGATGACTGTACAAGATACTGTTATGTGTATCTTTTAAACAGTAAGGATGAGGCAATAAATATGTTTATAACATATAAAGCCGAAGTTGAGAATCAACTCAACAAGATAATCAAGATTCTAAAATCCGATAGAGGCGGAGAATATGAATCAAATGATTTTAATGAGTTATGTGCTAATTTTGGTATAATCCATCAAACAACAGCACCATATACTCCTTAGCAAAATGGAATTGTTGAACGGAAGAACAGAACTTTCAAGGAGATGGTAAATTCCATGCTCGTAAGTTCTGGAGCTCCGCAGAACTTGTGGGGGGAAGCTCTATTAATTGCAAATTATATTCTAAATAGAGTACCCCACAAGAAACTTGGTCTAATACCATTCGAGTTATGGCATGGAAGGACACCTTCCTACCATTACCTCAAAATGTGAGGGTGCCTTGCAAAGGTGCTGGCACCATTACCTAAAAAGACTAAGTTGGGAGCAAAAACTATGGACTGCATATTCATAGGCTATGCCTTGAATAGTAGTGCCTACAGATTTCTGGTTCATAAATCAGAGATACCAGATATTCATGTAAACATGATTATCGAATCTAAAGATGCTGTGTTCTTTGAAGATATTTTTCCATATAAACGGGAAATAGATAAGACTTCTGGGAAAAGAACACATGAGATGGCGTTCAGGGACGAAAGCCCCAAGGAACCGACTGTTAATGCGGAAATTGAACCAAGAAGAAGTCAGAGATCTAGGATCTCAAAATCTTTTGGTCCAGATTTCATAGCAAACGCTATTGAAAGCGAGCCTCAAACATTTAAAGAGGCTATGTCAACCCAAAAGTACAAATGTGGAAAGAAGCTATAAATAGTGAAATAGAATCCATACTAAGTAATCATACTTGGGAATTAGTAAACTTGCCTCCTGGCAGTAAACCAATTGGGTGTAAGTGGATTTTCAAAAGAAAACTAAAACCCGATGGATCTATCGATAAGTACAAGGCTAGATTAATAGCCAAGGGTTATCGACAAAAGGAAGGACTTGACTACTTCGATACTTATTCACCAGTAACAAGAATAACGTCCATTCGGATGTTGATTGTAATTGCAGTATTGCATAACTTAGATATCCATCAAATGGATGTCAAGACTGCATTCTTAAATGGTGAATTAAATGAAGAGATATATATGGAGCAACTTGAAGGATTTATAGTTAAGGGCCAAGAACACAAAGTGTGTAAATTGGTAAAATCCTTATACGGTCTAAAGCAGGCTCCAAAACAATGGCATAAGAAATTTGATAGTGTCATGATCAAAGATGGATTCACTATCAATGAATGCGATAAGTGTGTTTACACGAAAACAGTTGGAAATGCATGTATCATTGTTTGTCTTTATGTAGACAACATGCTGATACTTGGGACTAATATTGAAATTATTAAGTCCACTAAAAGAATGTTATCCAACAGTTTTGACATGAAGGATATGGGGTTGCTGATGTAATTTTAGGAATTAAAATCACCAGAACACCAGATGGAATCAGTCTATCTCAATCTAACTACGTAGATAAGATGATAGAAAGATTCAAGGATCATGGGATAAAAGAGAATACAAATCCTTTTCTCCCACACGTCCACCTTCATAAGAATACAGGAACTGGAATACGCCAGTTGGAGTATTCTCTTATTATCAGAAGTCTAATGTATTTAATGAATTGCACTAGACCCGATATTGCTTACGCTGTAAGCAAGTTGAGCAGATACACTAGTAATCCTAGTGATCAACATTGGACCGCTCTACTACGAGTATTGGGTTATGTATCACATACCAAGGAATATGCCTTGAGATATGGACAGTATCCACCTGTACTTGAAGGTTACAATGATGCTAATTGGATTGCAGATTCTGAGGAATCAAAATCAACTAGCGGATACGTATTTACTCTAGGAGGAGCAGCGGTATCTTGAAAATCTTCTAAGCAAACATGTATTGCCCGTTCCACTATGAAATCAGAATTCATAGCCTTAGATAAGGCCGGAGAAGAAGCAGAGTGGCTTCGACAATTCTTGGAAGATATACCATTATGGCAAAAGCCAGTGCCCGCTATATGTATACACTGCGATAATCAAGCAGCTATATCTAGGGCACAAAATGTTATATACAACAGTAAGTCTAGACATATTCGTCGTAGACATAATACCGTGAAGCAGTTGCTCTCAAATAGAATTATCTCTATTGACTTTGTATCGTCAAAGGATAATTTAGCGGATCCGCTTACTAAAGGTTTAAGTGGAGAGCGTATAAACTGCGCATCGAGGGGAATGGGTCTAAAAGCCTAACCATACCGAGTCAGCTTAATGGAAACCTCACTTAGCGACTGGAGATCCCACGGACTAAGTTCAAGAGGAAAAACTAGTTATGATTGACTCAGCAAGTAAGCACTTGGGAGCTTGACTGCAATCCATTCCTAAGGTGCACATAAGTGCTTTTCTACAAGTGGATTAAGGATAAGCTTAACGCTTTTAATGATGCCTATATCTTGTTACTAAACAAGTGGAGTAGAGTAAACTACTCTTAATAGGATGATCACCTATGTGAGTATAGAGTTGGGTCGGCTCTTTGGGAATTTCTATGGAGGCTGTTATTCCCTAAAGATACTCTCTGAAACCAAGAATGTTCAGGGCCAAAACGGACACAACCGAGAACCAAAGTTGATTGGGAAAGTCACTGTGTGACGCTTGTTGACTTGGCTTACACTAACGGCTAACAGTTCAAGACCTAGTCACTGATTAGCCAGTAAGTCCGATAAAGCTTTCGCTATGGAAGGTTCAAGACCTAGTTCACCTATCCTGATGCAGTTTCTTTTCTAAAGTACCTTTCACAATAGAATCAGTCTCTTTGTGTGACATTTCCTTGAATCTCCATTCATTGTGGGGGATTGTTGGAATATGAAGAATATAAATGTGAATCTTTGAATTGAATTATGGCGAGATCTGTTGATCGAATCAATTGGATGATGGTTGGAGTGTGTTCTCCTTCCATTGGGGATGAACGTGATATATTCACATGTTCAATTCCGACTTTGAATGAATGAGATATTCAAGTCTAAAGATTGCCTAATTCAAAGCCAAAATGGGACTAAAGGTAGCTAAAAGCATTTAGTCCCACATTGGCCGTGCGATGGAAGTTCGTTGTGTTTAAATAGAGAAAATTGAGAACAAAAGGCGTGCCCTTTGGTACTTGGAGTTTTCGCGCGCGATTGGGAGGGAACCAAGCCCTATCATGCGTGCGTCGTGCGTGCGCGCGCCGCCGCTGGCGGCGGCGCCGGCGCCGGGCCGGGCTCAGGACCGGGACCGGGTCTGGGTCTGAGTCTGAGTCCGGGTTCGGGTTCCCTACCCGGCCTGGTTCTTTTTGAATCAGGTCTCACGGGTATGGGTTGCGAGCATACCCGCTCCGCTACCCGAAGCAGACCCGCCCCGCTATCCGGATCCAAACTGCTCCAGTTGGACAGCCAACAGTCGCAACTGTTAGACAGCCAACAGATGCGACTGTTAGCGCTCCAGTTTCTCATTCTAAACAACACCAACAACAACACAATCAGAAAATCTCCTCTCTCTATACGTTCTGAACTGCAAAGTGGGTTACTGCATTCTGAACTGGGAAGTGAAGTTCTGAAGCCACTTCTAGCGAGAAGTGGGAAAGTCAGTTTCTGAAGCGACTTCCAAAGAAGATTCTGCAAAATTCGTTCTGAAAGAGGGCTCAGAAAATTCAACAGATTCTTTTATAGAATTGTTGTCTGAATCTGGGACTTCTGAAGAAGAATATTCTTCAACCTTCCTTCGTCCTCTACAGTGGGTGCTCCTCCAAAGTAAAGGCAAATATTCATCCGAAATTCGTCTTTGTCCCGCTGCTTCAACGATCCTGTGAAGGTACTGGTTGACTACGGTTCGACCGTACGGTGATTTGGTAGTGCTATCCAAATACCGTGAAGGAGTGTTGTATCTTGGAGACCAGCGTCCAGTAACCCGTTAGCACCGGTGCGGGGGACGTAATTGTCTTAAGGAGATTCGCTCTAAGCGTACCTCACTCCAAGTACTGTATAAGTGAATTAATTTCTTTATACAGGGGATATACTTATCAGTATATCGAGACTGATTTATATCAGTCTAATTGGTGTTTAACCAAGGAAGGAAATTGAAAGGTGGTTCTTAAATTAAGAAACGTTCTCTTGAACGGAAAACCTCCCACCAGATATTTGCCGACCTGGCCAATTAGATTGTTGATATTTCAGTGATCTTGAATAGTTGTCAGATTGATTCCTGTTAAGCAGAAACCAACAAGTAACTCAAAGCCACTCGCTTGAATCACTATAACAATGTCTATAATTGTCAGGTCAAGGTGTTTTAAGGTTGGTAGAGTGAAACAGAATACTAACAGAATGGACAGGCCTGGCGGATTTTGCTATGGCACAAATGCATGGAGGAAGTAATCAAGAGACAACCAATGCAATTGATACCAAACATGTACTTGCAAGTTACCAGGGCAGCTTGCCCAACTTTATACAATATCTGACATTATATGAGAAGGTGCCGACCTTAACCGCCTCTGTGTTTGTCTCTATATGCCCATTATTCTTCATAATCACCCCCGGTCTTATTCTGCATATATGACTTCATATCCTTCTGAGGATTAGACAGGAGATTCAGGCTGATGATAACGAGTCAGAAGGGGAAACTCGAGAATTATATAGAAAAGTTTGGGGGAGGTAGGTAACAGTTAGCAGTTAGCACCAAGATTTTGAATACAAAACACACGTTCACAAAGCTTGGAAACTACAGAACTGTGAAACGAGGTGTGAACAAGTAAAAATGTGATGGCGCGGAAATGAAGATGGTAGAGTTAGAGATGTGTCTTCATTTCACTGACTTATATGGGGGATCCCTAACATATGCTTATGGTTCTGAAGATTGTGATGTCCAAAAGACGAGAGATTTTCTTTTCCATGAAACAATCAGAGAAGAGATTCGTGGAGACAGAAAACATAGGAGTCTCACTCTTTGGAGAAGGAAGAAAAATGAATTGATGGCTTCAACTGAAACAATAGAGAGAGATGTACAATTAAGGCATCTCTTTCCATGTATATGTGTGTACTGGTGTTTGAGGTTCAGGGCATAGACTTTGAGACGCCATCATACAGGCTTCAAAGTGTTCAATCCACTTCCAGCAAGATGTTATAGTGACTGCTAGAGTATGTTACTTCAACCCGAGTAGCACGTGGAGTAATGTCTATTCGAGGAAACCCATGCCAATTCCCATAGTTGGGGGATTTAAGCAGTCATCTCCACAGATAATTTTACTTCAATTGGAGGGTTGCTTTCTTGTTGAAAAATCCATACTATCAATGAGACAGGTCTTCCTACCCGCTGACCAAACCTGTATGTTTAAGAGAACCCCATGCCTATTCTGGTAGTTGCCTTGATAGAAAATTAGCAGAGACGCCTATAAGGCTGATGTCTGGTTCTCATCTGGTTATTAAATTTTGGCCAATAGTTTCATGAATCCTTCTCCTTCCTAGGTTTGAGTAATGCTCTATAACATTGTCATTATGAGCAAAAGTTTGGACAGCAAGGATGATGACGGATACAGTGATTGCTAGAACTCATCCACTACTAGATACAAAGTAGAAAGAAGATAATTCTCATTCTTTTAATAATCTAAGAAAAAGCACCGAACTTGTGCCTTCCTAACTAACTAACAAAACTTGCTAGTACTAATCAACTGTCTACTCAGTCAAGCCTTGTTGATTACCCAGGCTAAAAGTTTCTTTCCCAGAACCATGTTGGAACTGGTAAAAAAATTTAGGACTCATGAAGCTTTGGTTTGACTATTTAAATTTCTTTCAACATTTAAAACTGGGTTTGAGGAATGTGGTTGTATTAGCTCTTCAGCTTGGGTTGTCCCTTGTGGATGAATTCAATGACAGACTTCAAGCAATGCAATGTCGTGAGATCAAGTAATGCTCCATCATTGCAAGAAAGATCATTTTGGAGATTGCAGTCTATAACATCTAGTATTGCGTTTGAGTGTGCCTTCCACACCCATTCCCTCAAGTTTGAGTTTTCATCAAACATGGCATCCACTGGCTTCCTTCCAGTAAAAGTCTCTAACAATACAATTCCGAAGCTATAGACATCACCCATTCTCGACACTGCTCCTGTACTCGCATATTCTGTTGCATACACAACAACAAATCAATCAATTGTATGAAGGAAAGATAATATCACCATATCATAGTTAATACAGTCGATTATCTCATCATCAACTATCCAAGCTTTGCTTTTTCTAGAATTAGGTTACTCTTGAATCGGTACTTTAAGTTGCATGTGAAGGCTACTTACAAAGAAGTCTTAGTAAGTGGTACTATTTATGACTTTTTTTTTGAGTTGACATCAATTCTTTTTGCGGTGTTATTAAACTGGGATTCTTGGGTGGGACTGAAACATTTATGAGATTTTATTTTGAGAGTGTTATTAAATTGAGATATTTTGTAGGATTTTATTTTGGGGTGTTATTTGTCATTGGGATCAAGATTGAGACTGTACTTTTAAAAGTCTCACTTTTTGTTCCACTGTATGGTGGGATAAAACTTTGTTATGCACCCCCCCCCCCCCCCCCCCCCCCCCCCCCCCCCCCGCCATCTTCTCACCCTTCAAACCCATTCTCTCTCTCTTTTTATCTCCTCCTCTCTCCGCCTCCAGTGCAGCAACAGCAGGGAGCCGCCACCACCGGCTGCAGCGGGTTGAACCAAGAAAGGCATTATTTGAATTAGATATGGAGTTTGATTTTGGATTTTTAAATTGGACCAAGAAAGGCACTTTTTTTATTTTGGATTGATATGGAATTTGAATTAGATATTTGCTTGATTCCCGTTTTTTAATTTTTCACGGGTTTGACTTGTAAATTAATGGCATCCACTGTTTAGTAAATAAAGTTGACGAGTGTGAATTTCAACATGTCTCTAATTAATAGGCGAACTCTAGTGTAATATCCCTAATTAGTAATATTTTTATTTAATTTTCTAAACATTCATTTTTGCTATAAATTTTATTTTAATTATTTATCATTATTAATTTACTTGGTTTATGGTTATTATCATATTAAATATACTAATTGTTTTGAAATATTAAATGTAAATTTAACTTTATTTATTATTAGTATTATTACTATTACCATAATTATTGTTGTTTGTATTTATCAGTAAGGGTTGTTACTATTATTACTTCATTATGATTATTATTATTTATTATAAATTTTATTAGATTTACTATTTTAATATTATTAATATTATTTTCGTTAGTATTAGTGTTATTGTTATCATTATGAATATTATTATTGTTGTTGTTATTGTTAATTACTGCTAGTAATATTGTTGTTATTATTATTAATTATTATTATGTCATGTATTAGTATAGTTGTTGTTGTTATTAATATCATTATTATTTATTATTATTAGTTGTAGTATTATTACTATTCATTTCCTTGATTCCCTATCCCCTTAGCCCATTGAGAACTTAACCCATACCCATTATCCTATTATCCTTATCCTATATCCAATAACCCAATTCCCATAATCTTATTTAAATCCTAATCTTAACTACCTAATCCAAATCCTACCTAATCTAATCCTTAACCCAACCCAAATCTATCATATTTTCTTCATCTTCTCTTTCTTTTACAGCCGCTCCCCACAGCAAGACCAAGCCTCCTCCCAACTGCAGCCAACCAAGCCCCACATCCAACCCTCCACCAAGAGCCTGAGCACCTCCTTGGCCGAGATCTCCATGTCACACCCAACACCCCACCATGCTTCCTTCCCTCCTTCTCTGACGAGAGCCGCGGTTCACGCACCCGCACCATGACCGCCCCCTTACCATGCAACAGCACCCCCCTGTAGACCCGTGCAACTCCCGCCCCCTTCCCTTGGCCGGGCTCAACTACCACTGAGCCCCATCATGCCCAGGCCATGTACCACACACCCCTTCATCCGAAACCCCATCATCAACACCCACTCAATCCTCCTCTGCCGGCGAGCTTTATCGTGTCCTCCGGCAGCCCGCGACCTCCCCGGAGCCATCCTTCCCCTCCTGCATCACTGGCATCCTCTGCCGGAGCTCTGCCGTCGACGGCCAGCCACCCATGCGTGAGTCCCCCTTTAATTCTCTATATTTGGTGTATTAATATTATGTGTATATGATAATGTGTGTGTGTGTGAGTGTTTGAGTGTATGTGCATGCATGGGTTTTAATTACAGTATATGTGTGTTTATAAATGTGTGTGTGTTGTGTTTTAATTATGAGTGCATACTAATAAATGTGTTTGCATGCATGGGTGTGTGCTGTGTGCGTGAGTGATGTGCATATGTGTATTTAAATTGAGTGTGTATATATATGTGTTTCTATGTATAATTACGTGAGTGTAATTATATGTGTGGTGTGTGTATGTGTACGGTTAAATGTTCGTGTGAGTTTCTATGTTCAGTTGTGTCTACAGCGTTACGGACCCATTTGGTGAGATCCAGACCCAATCTTGATTCGTGCTCGTTGTGGACCGGATACACTGGCGATTCGAAGACCGATCTATGGGATGATCCAAAGTTTGTACCAGCTCGTGCAATGAAGACCAGACGTCGATTCGGATCCAAAACTGCATCATTTCATGTGAGTGTTTGTTTATTGGTCTATTTCAACTTCTACATTTTATCTTATTGTTTCATACGAGTATCATATTATCCTGCATTATTTTGTTCATACTGGCAACTATTGTTATATCATGATACTCTGATATTTTCTATTGATATATCGTTACTCTGTTACCAACACTGTTATCGTTTTATTTTTGGCATTATAGGCCCAGGAGTGATAGTCATGATTTTCCTTACTAGTAATAACTAGATAATGATTTAATTGTAAATTTGAGGATTAAATAATAATATGTTGCTTCATTGATAAATTGGGTTGGTGGACTATATTAGGGTGAGGTTGGATTTGATGATGGAGAATGAAATTGATATATCGTTGATGTACACACACACATGCAGAGTTAGTATCTTACTACTGAGATGTCAGTGACTCACTTTATCGATTGGTAATATTATTTGATTTATTAGATCGTTGATGCTTGAATATATAGTTGATCCAGTACTCTGTTAATGAGATATTCTTGTCCTATCATTTCATGTGTAGATTGTTTACCATTTTGAATTCAACATTATTTGTGGTATACCTTTGACTGTGACTTGACTAGATCTAGTGATTAGCCTAGTTCGTGTTTGTGGATAGTGATATATTTCATGTTAAGTATTTATGATGCAATTATTTTGTGATTATTTAGAATCCTTTTTGGATATTGTGGACTGATAGAATAGAATACTAGTTTACTAGAAGGCTGATTCTTTCTTGATGTTTGAATCTATATATGGACTTAGTTAGAGTTAGAATTGACCTGAGATTTACACTCTTTATATTGGATTTGATCAGTGGACTCGATTGTGGTTGACTTGATCTTGGATTGAGAGTAGGCGTAGTTGGGTTGATCTGACTTGGTGCATATATATATATATATATATATATATATATATATATATATATATATATATATATATATATATATATATAGAGAGAGAGAGAGAGAGAGAGAGAGAGAGAGAGAGAAAGAGAGAGAAATGTAAATCAGCTGACACAGGAGGCAACTTCCTCCTATGTCGCACTCAAAAATCATATTTCTTGAATGAATTTTCAAGATCCGACCGCACATTATCATCTTCATGTTCTAAGATATACACATATAAAAAATTAAGTGATTTGAAGTTAATTTACTCCATTTTCTTTGGGTTCAAACATTAACGGTTTTTTAACAGTGGAACAAAATGGAACGATTAGATCAATGAGTAAACGAACTTCAAATCACTTGATTTTTTGTATGTGTATATCTTAGAACATGGAAATGATAATGTGCGGTCGGATCTTAAAAATTCATTCGGAAAATATGATTTTTGAGTGCGACATAGGAGGAAGTTGCCTCCTGTGTCAGCTGATTTACATTTCTCTCATATATATATATAATTATATATATATATATATATATAATTGATTAATTATTTGGATTTTTGGATCTTATGATTAAGCTTAATAGAAATGAGAGAGAGTGTGTGATGATGATCTTGATCGATGATCTTACTGTTATTCGATAGTAAGGAGATGATTAGATATAGCTGACTAATTATATGAGACTCTGATATATTTGTAACTAGAAGATGAATATGCGGATAATATAAAGAACTAAAGTAGATCGACGAGAATGAGATAACTGTTTATTGATTTATTGAGGTGATGGTTTACCATATTAGATACTTTAACATGAAGTGATACTTGATGTTCATGATGATTGTATAGAGACTACAGATTGATAAATTAATTACTACTGTATCTTAATATGGATTAATGAGATGTTGATCAGTTCTAGATAAGACTGTCTATTGAGCAGTATCCAGAATTATTATTGTATTAATTCATGTTACTGAAAATTATTGAAAAATATTGTCAAATTGTAGCACATGCATTATTCTATTGTTCTACCGTTTACACGGTAATATTGTTCTCATTGTTATTGTTGATCATTGATATTGTTACTGTCACCGTATCGTCCCAGTAATTAAAATAACATGGATATTGATTGATATAAATAATAATATAATCGAACAATTTATACTGAGATTGGGAAAATTAATGGAGGAGACAACGTCTGTATTTTGGGTGGATCTAGAATACAGGTTGCGCAGCTGAGATACAGTTCCACTGTAGGGTTTCGGGGGATGGATAACATTCTTTATTGTTTTCATTGTTATTGTTATTGACTACCCAGCGGTAGGACCTGGTTTAACGCCAGCGATTGGGCATTGATTTCGGGTATGTATGGAACCCACCTAAAGTATGGACAGTGTCTCTTCTATCATTTCAATAACTTAGAACTTTGATTGACACATGTGATAGATGTAGTACGGGATGCGTCTATTGTATGTGATAATTGGTGTTCGCTGACATAATAAATAATAACAAAGTTTATAATGTATTGAGACTGATTGTATTAACTCGATACATGTATACTTTGTTGGAGACCTGATTGTACACTGGACTTTAGCACTGACTGACTCTATCTACCTGATATGTATAGACTGTGATATACACCTGACTTTACCACTTAATTTTAGAGTAGTCTATTATCATCATTGTGTAATCATATGCTTATAGTGTTCTTCATGTTTGACTGTTTTATTATATATTGTACTTCATCACATCATATGCATGTTCACATTCTTCTTTATTTTACACACTCATTTGGTCGCTTTCTGACGACCTAGATTACACATCTAGATATTGGATGTTTTATTTCATTGATCAGTGTTTGATGAGACTGGACATGTTGCGAGGAACTGGAGTTTCTTTATACCATTTTGGTATTCATGCCTTCCTTTTTATTCATGTCTCTAAAGTCTCTTTGATTCCATATATATCAAACTCATCGTTATTCCATTTACGTATTTATTAATATCATGTATGGACATTTATATATGTGTATTGTAGTGATATTGATTCATTATAGATTTCTATATAACTTGTTCAGGTTACTTTAGGCTTGACATGTATACGTGGGGTATTCTCCTCGCGTATATACGTCGTCGACTCTCGTCGCGACTCCGTTTCTACGTATTTTAGAAAGCAGGGCGTGGCATCTAGTCTCAAATCTGAACATACTCAATTCTTCTTAATTAATCACAATTGTGCGTTGATAATAATATATGGATTGTTGTAGATCAGTTCATTCTGTGAGCAACTAATTACCAAATCAAGCAATTATATGTGTATATATGGATTTGAAATGAATGTGGTAGTTATGTACATGTTATAGTTATGAATATATGGATTTAAGATATAAACATTAGATAGTTAATTAAAATAGAATAATAAGTTAAAAGGAATATTAAATTGGTTAATAAAAATAATAATAATCAATATGACATGATTTGTCCCAAATAGATCTCAAATTTGTCTCGGAATCCCACAATTCCAGACAATTTCACCCAGTCCTAGTCTCAATCCTAGAAATGTTCCAGAAATTGTCTTAGTGAGACAAATGTCCTAATCCCACCTAAGAATCCCAATTGAAAAACACCCTCTTTGTGACTTTATACTAATTTATCATTTATTTAATCAAGTTTGATTATTTTATTGATTTTTGCTTTTAGTTATTCTCTGCTCTAGAATTGCTTAAGAAAACAAACACTAGAAAATTTTCATTTAGAAATCAAGGACCACTTTTCAGACACCACGTGCTTAACTGTCCACTAAAATTGATAATATAAACGAACTATAAATAAAATCAATAAAAACAAAAAACAAATTCTAATTTGGTACATATCTTAGGCAAAGTATTCAACTCTAAACAAATTTTATAAAAAATAAATAAATTTATTGAGTAATCATTTTCAGAAATTAATGCTAATTTTTTAATATTCCTTTGAACTTTCCTGGTTTTCTCATAAAACTCTCTCCACATAGAATCCCAAATAACTACATTGAAGTGTCCTTAAAATTCTAATAAATCATCTTCTATTAAATAACCATAGAAAACATCAAATGACTAACCCCCTTTCAAGTGCAACCCACATGACTACCTCAAGACAACTATTTAACGGAAGATGTTTTATTGTGAATTCATAGGATTCTTAAAAAAAAAAGTTATTTGGGATTTTCTAAATCAATGAGTTTTCTAGGAAATCTATAAAAGTTTAAGAGGATATTAAAAAAATTAGCCAGAAAATAATTATATTTGAATTCAACTAAAATCTAAACAAATTCCAAAAACTTAATGAGCTTGCCATCCAATATGCTGAATAACTTATGTTAGACTTATTATATTTTAAAGTCTAATTTAATTTGAGCCTAATCAACTCAATTGGATATTTGCACCCGCCCACATTAACCTATATTGTTTGACTCAGTAAAGAATTGATAAAACCTAAATGGCTTGAGTCTAAACGCGTTTTCAATTACGCTTAGCAATGTGTGTATGAAAACGCTTAGCAATGTGTGTATTTAAATTAAGATGTGGGACTCATCTACACGTGTGAAACTCATGTTATTAATCAAGAGCTTAGATCTATAATAAGTTGAATTAGGGTTCCTTGACGCTATATATATCATGGGTAAATTCCTTCTTCACCATAATGGCCTAATCTCTTTCTTGAAGGCCTCTCATCTTCTCTAAAGATAAAGAAGAGAACTTGGTGGCTGGAAGAAAAAAATTTGTCTCCCTCAACTTTGGCGTCCTCGAAATCGTGCAACCTTCGGCATTTCATATGAGATGGAATCAGGAATGCTTAAAACCTTCTTTCCCTTTGATCATGATAAAGAGGCTATGCATGTATGAGATTTTGCATGAAATAAAATTAGATCTAACAATTGGTATCAGTGCCTCTTCTTTATCGGATCACGGGATCTACAGAAATTTTTGATCTCGATCTATGAAAATTATGAATCTCTATATTTAATTCAATAAAGATTATTTTTTGTGTCTCAAATAATTGAATTAAATTGGAGATGATTAAACTGAATTATTTATATATATTTTTGAAATTTCTAATCTGTGTGTTATTGTTTTGGAATTTATTTTTTGAAAAAAGGGGACATTCGATACGCTGGTGCATACAGTGCATGCACCATAAAGGTGTTTCAAATCAAAAAAAAATTTACATATAACAAAACTGCATGCACGCAAGGCAAGCGCTTGCCTCGCCTGCATGCAAGGCATGCAGCCATGGGCCGGCGGCTACAAGGGCAAAACATTATTAAAAAAAGTTAATTTTTTGAGTTTTCTTGATTAAGTGGGATTATGAGATTAATTAGGATTAGAAAATTTAGAGACAAAATTTAATCTAATAAGGAAATCTAATTCTAATTAATCTCATATTAATTTCAATTGGGATTGTTTTTATTGATTTGGGTTTTAAGCTTGAGATAGAATTCTAATCTATTAAGGAAATTTTGAAGTAGAATTCTAATTGAATAAATAGACCTAATCACAATTAATCTCATATTAATCTGATCGGGTTTTATTCAGTTTACTAAACCCGACCCATTAAGGAAACTCATAACTTAACCATTGTGAGTCGGGTCTGATCCAGACTCGATAAGCACTGCAGGCCCGTTTTACCAATAGTAATTTCAATTAGCTATTATGGGCTCATCCGACCTCTGTTTTGGGTGTGCAAACAGCTGTTTCGAAGTCTTGATAAGCACTACAGTAATACAGGCACTATATACATGATAAAATAGTAGTTAGTTGACATACAGAAGGCATTGAAGTGTTTGTATATCATAATTATATATATCCTTACATGCTTCCGCTTCATCAGTATTTATTATATTGTTTTAGCATAAGGAATATTGATGATTACTACAGTTGATAACACACAGATAAAAAAAGTATACATATTCAAATTAAAGAATTTATAAAAGAGCTTATTTAATTGCGTATATAGTTCATGCGGACAATATCCAGCCCAAAGGAAGACTATTGTTTGGCCGAATTATGTACGACATCAGATACTTGTTGTGGGTAATGCAAGTGGGAGAACCTTGATGTATGGTAATCGGCCCAAAAGAAGATTGTCACTCTATAAGCCCATATTGTATTACCCTCATCAACTAGTCTGACGGTGAAACAAGAATCCAAATGCATAGATTAGTATGGCCCATGCGTATGGCAATCGGCCCAAAGGAAGGTCGTCACTTGTCATTATGGCCGGGTCATTACGTATAATTATATGATCGATATAGATAACTTAAACTTTGAGACCAATCCTATAGAGGGATAGTTGGCCCAAAAGAATGTTGTTCTCTTATATATGACCTAGATTTTAAGGTATTTATATTGGGCTAATATGGTGTTGGCGTAAAGAGATAACTTGTTCTGAAAGTTTAGCCAGCAGCTCTATCAGTTAAACTGATTGCATTTTCTAAAATTCATTTTTTATGACTATTATGTAAAATTTTATTAAATGCAATGTTTATGATGTTAAATTGATGATAAAGTGTATGCTTATGTGCTCTAAATTAAATGGTACAATCTTTAACAAGTGGTAAGACTACATAAAAGATCATTCTTGAATTTATGAACCTAAACTACATCTTAAGGACTGATGAACCTCTATTATTACTAACAAAAGTTTAGTAAAAAAATTGTCAATTATGATAAGTGAGAGAGGTCTTGTAGAACTGATGAACCTTACAAAAAGAGAAGTAATGCTCAAGAATTCAAAAAAAATATTTTTTTTTCTTGAAAGAAGCTTACAAGAGTATAGCTGTAGCGTTTACTAATCAACTTAAATTGGATTTTTTGATTACCTGGAGCCATGTAGCCTATGGTGCCCGGTGTACTTGCTGATGCAATAGACCTGCTACCATCGAGGAGAAGTTTAGCAATGCCAAAGTCACTCACATGTGCTACCATTTCTTCATCCAACAAAATATTTGTAGGCTTCAAATCGCAGTGCAACACAACATGTGGATGATGGTGGTGGAGGTACTCAAGTGCCGCAGACACGTCCACCATTATATTCAATCTTTCAAGAAGATTCAAGAAGTAGTTGTCAGAATACAACCATTGTTCAAGATTTCCTTTTGGCATAAACTCGAGAACAAGAGCTTTAAAGTCCAAATTGGAACATACACTGATGATTTTGACAAGATTTCTATGTCGAACCATCCTCAAAACTTGGCATTCTTCTTCAAAACTTTTTGAGGCCCCCTCAACTTCTAAATTCAAGACTTTGACTGCTACGAGTAACCCGTCATCAAGGCATCCTCTGAACACTGAACTGAAGCCGTCTCTTCCTAGTAAGTTAGCAACATTGAAGTTTGCTGTTGCACGAATTAGCTCTTGGTGCGAAATGAATCTGTGGTCATCCAAACTTCTTGCATCAATTTTGGCCAAAGTCGGGACCTTCTTCCTCCAACAAAATGCATATATAACACATATGCAAGTGAGAAGAACCACAAGAAAAATTGAGAGTGGTAAAGCATATTTGAGTAGCTTTAGTTTTCTTGTTGAGCCCTCATCATTTACAGTGCAAGGTGGAAGGTGTAATTGAGGGACTCCACATAGTGCTTCATTTCCAATCAGAGATGGGATGCTGAGATTTGAGAATACTCTGCCATTTGGGATTTTTCCTTCTAACTTGTTGAAAGAGAGGTCGAGACTATCAAGATGAGTAAGATTGGCCAAGGTATTTGGTATAGCCCCAGAGAGAAAGTTATGTGACAAGTTCAAATTGGTGATACTGATCAATCCACCAAATGTTTTCAGAATTTCACCTTGAAAGGAGTTTTTGGACAGGTCCAAAGTCGTAAGCATTTGAAGATCCCCTAAAGCATCAGATATGTTTCCTGATAGCTGATTCATAGATAGGTTTAAATAAAACATGACCTTCAAGTTGTTGGAGGAGAGAAGATATTAAAGGAGGTGATGTCATTGCCAAGTACTGTAGAAGATTGCCAAGTGCCGTCGAAGATCGCCAAGGAAGTCGACGATGAAAGGCAAAGAGACAGTGGCAGGAAATAGCAGCAGCAGCAGAAGACAGAAGGGTCGGTCGACCGGGCCTGTCGACCGACGTGCACAACATGCACAGAGTTTTGGCGGTCGACCGAAGTGCCTGACTGCAGGAACCCAACTCTCGGGTTTTCTGGGTCGACCGGCCGGGTCGACCGGAATGTTCTGTCTGCAAAGACTCCACTCTCGGGTTTCTTGGGTCGACCGTCACGGTCGACCGGTATAAGGAGGTCGGTCGACCGTCCCGGTCGACCGACAGTCGGGTTTTGGGTAAAATCTGCTGATCCGCTGTATGAGGTATTTAAGCCTAATGTTGATTCTAGGGTTGAAAACTCTGCGAAAAAGGATTAGCTCTGAGTTCTCTTGCATTCAAAGAGACCAAGAGCTATTGTAATCATCTTCCTAATATAAATCTCTCCATTGATTGCCCCGAGGACGTAGGCATTGAGGCCGAACCTCGTTAAATCTTGTCTTTGTGATTTGTGCTTCTTCGTGTGATTGTTTTGGGTTTGTTCTTGTGCTGGAGATCTTGGATTCTCTATTGTTTGGTTGTTGTGATTGGATTGCGCACACAACAAGTGGTATCAGAGCTTCCGGGTTGCACTTGGGATTTCTGAGGATTCGAAGGGCTCGAGATCTGATCCGGTGGAGATCGTGTGTCGATCTCAGATCAGAGGTAATGGGGTTCGTGGAGATCGTGTGTCGATCTCAGAAGGACTCAAGGAGGGCTCGTTGAATCGGTGGTGAAGTAGATCCGGAGAGAAACTCGATCTAGGGTTTCAAGGGACAGGTAAAAATCCGTTTTTTATTTGTGTCGGGATCTATTTCAAGTTGGTTATTACTTCCGCATAGATAGAGAATCAGGGAAAATCTCAATGGCAGAAGAAATAGTTTCGGCTAAGACAATGAACTCTCACCCAAGGATTGAAGTTGTTAAGTTTAATGGGACTAACAATTTTGGTATGTGGAGATGCGAGGTTATGGATGCGCTGAATGCATCAAACCTCGAAGACACTCTCTTATTGGAGAAGAAGAAGAACACGACCACTGATGAAGAGTGGGCGAAGATGAATAGGTCGTTCATGCTTGTCGCAAGACATCAAATATCTTGCACAACATGAGACGTCGGCAAAGAAGCTATGGGACACCCTTGCTAAGAAATACCTGACTAAGAGCGTGGAGTCTAGGTTGCAGCTTAAGAGTAAGCTGTATCAGTTTCGGATGAAGAAGGGGAGCACAGTAAATGAGCACATCAACCGATATACGAAGCTTCTTACAGATCTGCTAAATGTGGATGTCACGGTAGATGAGGAAGATAAGGCGGTCATCTTTCTGAATTCACTTCCTGCAGAGGAGTACGAGACATTCACACTGACCTTCATTAATGGAAGGCAGAGCTTGGATTATGATGAGGTGTCGTCTGCATTGATGAGTTATGACACAAGGAAGAATGAGAGACATCCTTCACAGTCAAGCTCAGTGGCGGAGGCACTGGAAGTAAGAAGCAGAAGTTCATCGAGGAAGGGCAAGGAGGTGAGAGGAAGATCGAAGTCCAGGTCGGGCTATAGGGATCTGAGGAAGGATCAGTGCATTTTCTGCCGAGAGATAAGGCACTGGAAAGTGGACTGTCCGAAGTTCAAGGGGAAGAAGAAGGAGTCGAAGGCTGAAACAAATCTTGCAAAAGTGACGAATACTCAGAGGAGCAGTTCACAGGCAGATGGAGCAGATTCGGACTCGTCAGGTTTCTCGTTTTCAGTCAGTTCTCCCATTATTGGTAACTCATGAAAAGATGAGTGGATTCTGGATACAGGTACAACATACCATGTGTGCCCTAATCGGGGCTGGTTTTCCAACTTTGAGCAGCTGGAGGGGTGTTCGGTCGTTATGGGCGACGATCACCCATGTAGCGTGGAGGGTGTAGGTACAATCCGAATCAGGATGTTTGATGGGATGGAAAGGGAGCTGAAAGGAGTGAGGTATGTACCTCAGTTGAAGAGAAATCTAATCTCCGTGGGAACTTTGGAAGCATCGGGCATGGTGATATCTGTTCGAGATGGCGATCTCAGGATGATCAAGGGCTCGATGGTGGTGATGAAGGGCGTCCGCCGAGGAAATCTTTACTACTTGAAGGGTAGTATGATGACAGATCAGGTGGAGACTTCGAGTTCTTCAGATAAAGATGGCCCGGAGGACTAGCAGGGAAAGGTCGAACACGAAGATGGAAGGTCTTTGCAAGCTCCTGCAAAGAAGGAATCCATGAAAGGTGCTGCTACCTGCAAGTTGGAAGGTGGACACAGCGTTCTGGACAAGAAGACGGTGAGATTCAGCACCAGTACTCACCACAATGAAGGTCTTCTTGATTGTGTTCACGTGAGTGTATGGGGACCTGCTAAGACGGCATCGCTTGGAGGTCACAGGTACTTTGTCTCGTTCATTGATTGTTCATCTAGGCAAGTTTGGATATATCCAATGAGACAAAGGGGTGAAGCCCTAAATGTGTTGAGGAAGTGGAGAGGAAAAATGGAGAGGCAGATCGGTAGGAAGATAAAGGAGCTTCATATTGGTAATGTTGGAATAGACATTAACCAATTCCTACAATTTGGCCAGAACACAGGGATTGCTACTCACTTCTTAACAGGTACAGATGGGTTGGCTAATGAGATAGTCCGTTCCTTGCTGGAGGAGGTTCGGAAGTTATTGTCTAATGCAGGATTGGACAAGTCGCTTTGGACTGAGGCGACTGAGTATGCTAGCCATCTCATGAACATATCGACTGCGATAGGAGGTAAAGCTCCATTAGAAATTTGGTCTGGGAAAGCTGCTAAAGATCATAGTTTGCTGCGGGAGTTTGGAAGTCCGGCTTACTTCAGTGCCAAGAATGGCAAGGTGAATCCGCGGGCAAAGAGGTTTGTCTACTTGGGTGTCGAAAGGAACAGCTACAGGTTGTGGGACCCCGAAGACAAGAAGATCGTGATGAGCAGGCATGTCACATTTGGAGAGGCTTCAGTGTTGAAGTCCACCGTCTCTCAGCAAGTGGAGAGGACGGAGACCAAGGAAGGATTGCAGCGGGTGGAGGTTGATACTACTCCATCATCTCCAGTTGGTTCGGCATCAGAGGAGACTTCATCGGAGGTGACACCGGGAGGAGTTCAAGATACCAAGGGTGATGCTGAACAGATTGACGACATTGTTGAGGATGTCGAGTTATTTGCAGCCATTGGAACCAAGGTGAAACCACGTTCGTGGTTAAAGAAGCATGGATCTCAAGCTTGTGATCTTGACAAGCTGAAGTTGAAGGCCGTTGTCCTCCATGATGGTCGGGAAGAGGTTCATATGACTCGGTCAGACAGGTTCGCTGCTGCAGATACAGGTACCATTGTTTGAGCTTGTTGAAGCTCATTTTGAATGAACTACGGTTGGCTTGATCCTTTTGGGCAAAGGTACGTAGGCAGCCGTAAAGCGCAGCCATTTGGTGATGTAACTCTTATGAAGCTATTTAGGTTCTCGAGATGTTATTTTGGATCTTCACGTAGAGGTGAAGAGTTGTGGCCTATTAAAGCTTCAAGTAGAGATGGAGAAACTTCACGTAGAGGTGAAGAGACTTCATGTAGAGGTGAAGTGGTGTGGCCAGTTGGATCTCACGTAGTGGTGAGATGGTGTGATCTCGATGAACAGGTTTATCTTCCGGTTAGAAGATGTTGAGCTTGCATAAGGAGTGGTGTGCATCCAGTTGAAACCAATGATGTTTGGTGTATTCTACGCAGACTTGGTTGGACCGTCAGTGGAAGACAGATAGACTAGATGAGCTAGTCAGTGGAGAGTCAGTGTTGGCTCATAAGGAAGTCTTCGTGAGGTCGTGAAGTTGCGGAGAGGGAGCCACGGTTAGTGATCGGCAGGTATGGAAATTCTCCTAAGGTGAAGTGCAGGGAAGGCATGTGCGATGTTTTCCAGGAATAGATGAGCCAAAGATTCCAAGCCGAGATCGTGTGTCGATTTCGCCGAGATCGTGTGTCGATTTCGACCGGTGCGCGCAAGCCGAGATCGTGTGTCGATTTCGCCGAGATCATGTGTCGATTTCGCCAGGTGATGGACTGGGGTTCGACAGAATTCGGCTCAGATTTAAAAAAAAAAAAATCTTCACCGAGGTGGAGAATTGTTGGAGGAGAGAAGATATTAAAGGAGGTGATGTCATTGCCAAGTACTGTAGAAGATTGCCAAGTGCCGTCGAAGATCGCCAAGGAAGTCGACGATGAAAGGCAAAGAGACAGTGGCAGGAAATAGCAGCAGCAGCAGAAGACAGAAGGGTCGGTCGACCGGGCCGGTCGACCGACGTGCACAACATGCACAGAGTTTTGGCGGTCGACCGGCCCGGTCGACCGAAGTGCCTGACTGCAGGAACCCAACTCTCGGGTTTTCTGGGTCGACCGGCCGGGTCGACCGGAATGTTCTGTCTGCAAAGACTCCACTCTCGGGTTTCTTGGGTCGACCGTCACGGTCGACCGGTATAAGGAGGTCGGTCGACCGTCCCGGTCGACCGACAGTCAGGTTTTGGGTAAAATCTGCTGATCCGCTGTATGAGGTATTTAAGCCTAATGTTGATTCTAGGGTTGAAGACTCTGCGAAAAAGGATTAGCTCTGAGTTCTCTTGCATTCAAAGAGACCAAGAGCTATTGTAATCATCTTCCTAATATAAATCTCTCCATTGATTGCCCCGAGGACGTAGGCATTGAGGCCGAACCTCGTTAAATCTTGTCTTTGTGATTTGTGCTTCTTCGTATGATTGTTTTGGGTTTGTTCTTGTGCTGGAGATCTTGGGATTCTCTATTGTTTGGTTGTTGTGATTGGATTGCGCACACAACACAAGTTTCCTATATGTGAAGAAAGCGAGCCACTCAGAGCATTTAGTGATAGATCTAATTCGAGGAGGCTTTCTAGGGTCCATAAGCCCTGGGGAATGTTTGATGACAAATTATTTTGATGCAGAGATAAGTGTTGGATCAGGCTAATGTTAGACAAGGAATCTGGTATTGGTCCAAAGAATAAATTATTAAAGAGTCTGAGGGCATTTAAGCTTTTCATTAGACCAAGCTCAAATGGAATGACACCACTTATCCTGTTGTCGTATAGGTCCAGATATTGAAGGCTATGTAACCTTGACAGAGCAGATGGTATTGTGCCAATCAATTCATTCGCACCCAACTGTAGCCAAACAAGGCCACTTAAGTTTCCTAGCCCAGCAGGAATAGTCCCTGTTACATGATTTCCTGAAACAGAAAAATATTGCAGATTCATTGAGAGATTCCCAATAGAATCTGTAAGGACACCTTCCAATTTGTTCCACCATAATTCAATGTCCCACAAGTTCCTGCAGTTTGAAAAAGATGAGAGGAATTCGAACCCTCCAGTCAGTTGATTTTCTTCCAGATGAAATTTCTGAAGCTGCTGCATTGACTTTCCTATTTCCTCAGGGACAGATCCGCTGAGCTTGTTGTCTCTAAGATCAAAAACTTGCAGCATTGAATAGTTCAGCAAAGTAGTTGGTATTGAGCCAGCTATGTTGCATTCACTCAATGAAAAAAATTGCAAATTTTGTAGGTTTCCCAATTCCTTTGGAATTATGCCTCCCAGGTTGTTCGAGCCAAGATCGAGCCAAATGAGATTTGTGAGGTTGCCTAATGAAGTTGGGATAGGTCCAGTCAGTTGGTTATCACCGAGATATAGAAAAGCGAGCTTAGGCAAACTACATATCTCAGCTGGTATGGCTCCGCTGAATCGGTTTCCAGGCAACGAGATCTTTTCGAGGTCCCGGCACTGAGCAAAGCTCACTGGGATATCACCCGAAAAATTATTAAAACTGAGAGAGATTGTTTGGAGTCGAGGGAGCATATTGGCCAAGCTATGATTTGATGGGATTGAGCCCCATAGACTGTTATGAGAAACAGAGAAAATAGTTACATAAGACATGTTGAAGATGACAGAAGGAATTTGACCGGAGAGGGAATTGTGAGAGAGGTTAAAGTAGGTGAGGCGGTGGAGCTGGGCGAGCTCTTGGGGGATGGGGCCGGTAAGCGTGTTATGGGCAAGGGAAAGATGAAGGAGAAAAGAGAGATTACCAATGTGAGGAGACACCGTGCCTTGCAATGCCCAGCGGAATAGGCGAATGGCAATGACACGTTGCCGCCTGCGGCTACAAGTGATGCCAATCCAGCTGCAGAATGAGGTGTTGGTGGTCCAGTTGGTGGCCAGAATGCCGTTTGGATCAGTGACATGATCTCTGAAGGCCAATAGAGATTCATGGTCGGTGAAATTGTTGTGCGGTGTGGATGTGGCTAGCTGAGGACAAGAAAAGGTGAGCATAAGTAGCAATGCAGCAAGGAAAAGCAAGGGCGGTAACTCCATGATAGATAAACTAAATTAGAGAGAGGGGGGGAGGGGGTTGAGCCTGAGAATGTTGCTGGAATTCTTACAATCCATTTATTTATAGCACAACGAAGAGAGTAGGTTGAAGACTTAACTCAAGATAATGAGTGAGAGAGACTGATATTCCAAATCTATGGCAATTGGCAACTCCAGAAGATGAGGGAAAGACTCTGTTTCAATTGGAATTAGTTGGGAGTTAGCAGGCAAGAGCCATAACTTCCATTGACGACTAACCACTTGGAGTAGTGACAGACCAAGTCTATTGACGACCAAGAAGTCAAATTTAGCCAAGTAAAAGTAGAGGAAAGACTAATAAATATCCCAAACTTTTGAAACTATGCAACAAAATTAAATCTACAACAGATAAATAGCATTAAGCTTGATAATTGAACTTAATTGAATATTTGATTAACCCCCACTCATCATGGATAAATTATCCAGTGGGCCTTTTGCCTACGCAGTGCATCAGAAGGAAGAGAGCTTAGAGTCCAAAATTGGACATCTTTTTGGACACCGAAGGAAGGAGCTCAGTATCTCTATCTCCTGTCATATCCTGTGCAGGTGCACTATTCTCGAGCAAACGGCAAACCAGCAGATTGGTGCATTCTATCCAACACCTGCAACGGCATGAAAACATGATCAATCAATGATAAAAGAGATGGCCAACAGTTTACATGATTTTTCAAAGTTCATTTCGGCGCAAAAAATAAAATATTGATGCCTCATTTTTAATGTATATTTACTTTGTCTCTGTTTGTTTATCCAGTGCTCCAAATTGAATTCAGAGCTTCAGATATTATGGCTCATGAAAAGAAAAAGTCCAAATTAAAGATAGAGAAGTTGCTTTCTCCTTGCAAGTACATGAATCCCATGACCATCCCAATTCAAGATAAGTTGGTCCCCTAGGATTATTCTAGTCCTTTATAAAGATAGCTTTGAAGAAAAGACTGCAGCCCTCCAAAAGCTTTGGTGACAGATGGAAGATAGTAACGACATTCAAGTGAAGACAAAGTCTGCAGACTTTGTCAAGTGAAGACCAAGTCTGGAGAATCCATGGGTGTTTCAAGTTGAGGAGTAAGCAAAATTTCAATAAATTTGATGTAGAATCTTCCCAAAAGATCCAAAAGGTCAGTGGTTTGAAGATTCAAAGCCAAAATTATGACAAATTTCAGAGGAGGATGTTAATCTTTCTCCTTGTATGTACATGAATCCCATCACATGTGCAGATATCAAGAGTTTAAATTAAATTGGTCCACTATGATTTATTATTCCAATACTCTTATAATGATAACTAATTTTAGTTTCATTCTTATACTACATGGAGTTAAACTGTTCCTATCAATTTCAAGCAAATGAGTGGAAGACTCTGAGATTCCAAGTCTATTGACAATTAAGCACTTGGAGTAGTGAAAGACTGTTTTAATCGGACATAAGAATTAGTTGAGAGTTAGCAGCCAAGAGCCATAACTTCATGATTGGAGTTAATATATCAAAATAAAAAGTAGAAGTAAAAAACCTGATTTGAAAAAGGAGTCGATGTACTTTTAGGATCCATACCTGATCCAATATGCTATCAGATATGATATTAGGGGTCCAAACCTGAAAATTCAGGTCAGATTCAAATTGGGTTACGGGGTTATTGGGTTATTGAACCCCATTGCCACCTCTAGGTGTTGGTAGTCCAGTAAACAGCCAAGGTATGTGTGGATCAATGACATTACGCTAGAAGCAAACAACTATTTGAGATCTGTGTGAGTTGTGTGGTACTAACTGGGATAGGAGTTGAACAATACTAACAATATGTGAAGTTCTTTATACATACGTACATGCATGCGTGCGTGCGTGCGTGCCTGCTCTAACTAACCAACAGCAAGATAAACCAATCCAATGGGCAATCAACCAGGTGATTAGCCTTGTCCATTTTGATCTACACAGAATTAAATGTGTATGGATAAAAAATCATGTTGTTTAAACATATCTAACCCACTAATTCAATAATTATAAATTTAACATGTGTTTAACACAGAATGAGAGACATCATTTGATGGATGACTTAGAAGCTTTCAAATTCAACAACTTTGTCCATATACATTTTACCACATGTAGATCAAAATAAATGGTTTGGAGTATTCCTTAGGTATCCCCATCATGTATCTACAGTGTTTTAAATGTTGGCCGACATTTCATTTTCAAGCCCTCACCGCCACGACATCGTTCTGGAAAATATCGGCCGACATTTCGGGAAAAATCCGATATGTCGGCTTATATTTTGGGAAAATGTCGGTCGATATTTCGGAAAACCCCAATAGTTGGTCGATCTTAAAAGTTGGAGCAACTAAAAATTTTCTATAATGAGTTAGTGAGTGTATGCAAAATGTTAAGATAAATATACCTATTCAAAATATCATATACGAAATGGAGAGTAACAAAGTTTGGATAAGAGGGGAATAGAAATCGGAAATCTTACATTTATATTATCGTAGGCCACACAACTTCACTTTAAGATAACATCCGGAGTTTGGATAAAAGACAAGTTGCTAGTTTGGAGACGAGATCTACCTGAAGAACTCGCTAATTGGGCGAATTTGACAAGTATTCCACTTTTATCTTGTGCAGTCTTGCAGCAACATCAGTCATCGGAATTCTTTCCTTCGGAGAGTAATTTGAGCACAAGAGGCCCAATTCAATGATAGACTTCAAGCAATGCAATGTCGTGGGATCAAGTAATGCTCCATCATCACCAGAAAGATCATTTTGGAGATTGCAGTCTATAACATCTAGTATTGCGTTTGAGTGTGCATTCCACACCCATTCCCTCAAGTTCGAGTTTTCATCAAACTTGGCATCAACTGGCTTCCTTCCAGTAAAAGTTTCTAACAATAGAATTCCGAAGCTATAGACATCACCCATTCTCGATACTGCTCCTGTACTCGCATATTCTGTTGCATACACAACAACAAATGAATCAATTGTATGAAGGAAAGATAATATCACCATATCATAGTTAATACGGTAGATTATCTCGTCAACAACCATCCAAGTTCTTGCTTTTTCCAGAATTAGAAAGAAGTCTAAACAAGTGGTACTATTTATGACTTTTCTTTTGAGTTGACATCAATTATTTGTGGGGTGTTATTCAACTGGCATTCTTGGGTGAGAGTGAGATATTTATGAAATTTTATTTTGAGATATGTTATTGGTTTGAGATATTTTGTGAGATTTCATTTTGAATTGTTATTTACACTGAGACTGAGATTGAGACTGCACTTTTAAAAGTCTCTCTCTCTTCAAACCCATTCTCTCTCTCTCTCCCCCTCTCTATCTCCTCTCTCCCCACCTCAAGTGCATCAGCGACAGCAGCAAGGGATACTGCCGGCAACAGCAAGGAGCCGGCGCCGCTGACACCAGCGGGTTGGACCAAGAAAGGCATTATTTGAATTAGATATGGAATTTGATTTTGGATTTTTGAATTAGCAAATTGGACCAAGAAAGGTATTTTTTTTATTTTGGATTGATATGGAATTTGAATTAGATATTTGCTTGATTCTTGTTTTTGATTTTTCATGATTTGTGTTCTTCAAGTACTGAATACAGACTACTCCAATTTGCTCGTGACTTGCATCCACTGTTTAGTAAATAAAGTTGACGAGTTTGAATTTCAACATGTCTCTAATTATTAATTAATGGGCGAATTCTAGTCTCAAATCTCAACATACTCAATTCTTCTTAATTAATCACAATTGTGTGTTGATAATAATATATGGATTGTTGTAGATTAGTTCATTCTGTGAGCCACTAATCACCAAAACAAGCAATTATATGTGTATACATGGATTTGAAATGAATGTGGTAATTATGCACGTCTTTTAGTTATGAATATATGGATATAAAATATAAACATTAGATAGTTAATTAAAATAGAATAATAAGTTTAAAGGAATATTAAATTTATTATTTTATTGATTTCTGCTTTTAGTTATTCTTTGCTCTAGAATTTCTTTAGAAAAAACACCAGAAAATTTTCATTTAGAAGAATCAAGAACCACTTTTCAAACATCACATGCTTAAATGTCCTCTAAAATTTATAATATAAATGAATTATAAATAAAATCAATAAAAAGTAAAATTAAACTCTAATTTGGTACATATCTTAGGCAGAGTATTCAATTCCAAACAAGTCTTAGAAAAAATCAAATAAATTTATTGAGTAATCATTTTCAGAAAATAAGGCTAATTTTTTAAGTATCCCTTAAAACTTTCATGATTTGCCATAAAACTCTCTCAACATAGAATCCAAATAATTGCTTTGAAGTGTCCTTAAAATTCCAATAAATTATGTTCAATTAAATAACCATAGAAAACTTCAAATGACTAGCCCGGTCTTAAGTGCAATCCACATGATTACCTCGTGACAGCTATTTAAAAAAAAGTTATTTGGGAATTTTCTAACTAAATGAGTTTTCTAGGAAATCCATAAAAAGTTAAGAGTGTATTAAGAAAATTAGCTAGAAAATAATTATATTCGAATTCAACTAAAATTAAAACCAATTTAAAAAACTTAATGTGCTGGCCACCCCAATATGCTGAATGACTTATGGTTGGATAATTGATTTTAGACTATATTGCCACCATGCATAAAGAGATTAATTTACCTTACAAAAAAGGAAGTAATGCCCAAGCATTCAAAAAATATATTCTTTTTCTCGAAAGAAGCTTACAAGAGTATAGCAGTAGTGTTTACTAATCAACTTAAATTGAATTTTTTGATTACCTGGAGCTATGTAGCCTATGGTGCCCGGTGTACTTGCTGATGCAATAGACCTGCTATCGCTAAGCACAAGTTTAGCAATGCCAAAGTCACTCACATGTGCTACCATTTCTTCATCCAACAAAATATTTGTAGGCTTCAAATCGTAGTGCAACACAACATGTGGATGATGGTGGTGGAGGTACTCAAGTGCCGCAGACACGTCCACCATTATCTTCAATCTTTGAAGAAGATTCAAGTAGTTATCAGAATACAACCATTGTTCAAGATTTCCTTTTGGCATGAACTCGAGAACAAGAGCTTTAAAGTCCAAATTGGAACATACACTGATGATTTTGATGAGATTTCTGTGTCGAACCATCCTCAAAACTTGGCATTCTTCTTCAAAACTTTTTGAGGCCCCATCAACTTCTAAATTCAAGATTTTGATTGCTACGAGTAACCCATCATCAAGGCATCCTCTGAACACTGAACTAAAGCCGCCTCTTCCTAATAAATTGTCGTCGCTGAAGTTGGATGTTGCACGGACTAGTTCATGGCGAGAAATGAATCTATGGTCATCCAAACTTCTTGCATCCGTGTTGGCCAAAGTTGAGATCTTCTTCCTCCAATAAAATGCATATACAAGACATATGCAAGTGAGAAGAACCACAAGAAAAACAGCAATTGGTAGGGCATATTTGAGTAGATTTAGTTTTCTTGTTGAGCCCTCATTAACATCATTTACATTGCAAGGTGGAAGGTGTAATTGAGGTGCTCCACATAGTGCTTCATTTCCAATCAGAGATGAGATGCTGAGATTTGAGAATACTTTGCCAGTAGGGATTTTTCCTTCTAACTTGTTGAATGAGAGGTCGAGACTATCAAGATAAGTAAGATTGGCCAAGGTTTTTGGTATAACCCCAGAGAGAGAGTTATGTGACAAGTTCAAATAGATGATACTGATCAATCCACCAAATATTTCCGGAATTTCACCTTGAAATGAGTTTTTGGATAGGTCCAGAGTTGTAAGCAATTGAAGATCTCCTAAAGCACCAGATATGTTTCCTGATAGTTGATTTGTAGAAAGGTTTAAATAATCCATGTGCTTCAAGTTTCTCACTTGAGGGGAAAGTGAACCACTCAGAGTATTTACTGATAGATCCAATTCGATGAGGCTTTCTAGGGTCCATAAGCTCTGGGGAATGCTTGATGAAAAATTATTATGATCTAGATATAAGGATTGGATCATGCTCATGTTAGCCAAGGAATCTCGTAATGATCCAAAGAATAAATTAGAATAGAGTGAGAGGATATTTAAGCTTTTCAATAGACCAAGCTCAAATGGAATGACACCACTTATCCTGTTCTCACCCAGGTTCAGCAATTGAAGGCTTTGTAACCTTGTCAGAGCAGATGGTATTGTGCCAATCAATTCATTCACACCCAAATTTAGTGAAATAAGGCCACTTAAGTTTCCCAGCCCTGCAGGAATAGTCCCTATTATATGATTTTCTGCAATATTAAAATATTGCAGATTCATTGAGAGATTCCCAACAGAATCTGGAAGAACACCTTCCAATCTGTTCTGCGATAATTCAAAGTCCGACAAGTTCTTGCAATTTGAAAAAGATGAGAGGAATTCGAATCCTCCAGTCAGTTGATTACCTTGCATAAAAACTCTTTGAAGCTGCTGCAGTGACTTTCCTATTTCCACAGGGACAAATCCGCTGAGCTTGTTCTGGCTAAACTCAAGAACTTGCAGCATTGAATCATTCAGCAAAGTAGCTGGTATTGAGCCAGTTATGTTGCATTTACTCAATGAAAAATATTGCAAATTTTGTAGGTTTCCCAATTCCTTTGGAATTATGCCTCTCAGGTTGTTCGAGCTAAGATCGAGCTCAATGAGATTTGTGAGATTGCCTAATGAAGTTGGGATAGGTCCAGTCAGTTGGTTTTCATCGAGATATAGAAAAGCAAGCTCAGGTAAACTACCTATCTCAGCTGTTATAGTTCCACTGAATTGGTTTTTAGACAAAGAAAGCAATTCGAGGTCCTGGCATTGAGCAAAGCTCACTGCGATATCACCCGAAAAATTATTAGAACTGAGAGAGATTTGTTGGAGTCGAGGGAGCATATTGATCAAGCTATGATTTGATGGGACAGAGCCCCATAGACTGTTAAAAGCAACAGAGAATGTGGTTAACGAAGACATGTTGAAGATGACAGAAGGAATATGACCGGAGAGGGAATTGTCTTGGAGGTTAATGTAGGTGAGGCGGTGGAGCTGGGCGAGCTCTTGGGGGATGGGGCCGGTGAGGGTGTTATTGGCAAGGGAAAGATAAACGAGGAATGAGAGATTACCAATGTGAGGAGGCAGCGTGCCTTGCAGTGACTGGTCGAATAGGCGAATGGCAGTGACACGCTGCCGCCTGCGGCTACAAGTGATGCCAATCCAGTTGCAGAACGAGGTGTTGGTGGTCCAGTTGGTGGCCAGAATGCCGTTTGGATCAGTGACATGATCTCTGAAGGCCAATAGAGATTCATGGTCGGTGACATTGGTGTGCAATCTGGATGTGGCTGGCTGAGGAGAAGAAAAGGTAAGCATAACTAATAATGCAGAAAGGAAAAGGCAGGGTGGTAACTCCATGGTAGATAAACTAATTAGAGAGAGATGTTGAGCCTGAGAATGTTGCTGGTATTTTTTACGATACATTTATTTATAGCACAACGAAGAGAGTAGATTCAAGAGTAACTTGAGATAATGAGTGGAAGACTCTGAGATTCCAAGTCTGTTGACTGAGTGACTGACAAGGCACTTGGAGTAGTGGACTGTCAGCAAGCACTCACTTGGTGAGTGCTTGCTGATGCCATAGAGCTACTATTATTATATCACCAAGAAGAAGCCTAGTGATGTCAATGAAACTAACGAATCACACCATTTCTTCATCCAATAAAATAGTTGTATACCCAAGACCATCTCCAGCCCGAAAGTAATCGGGTTGGGTTTGTTGAGCATAGTGTTAACAAATAGTCCTGCATCGTTTAGCCCTGGAGATGGTCTTGGGTATTCAACTGTTTGGGCTACTTCACTTAATGAACTTGTCTTTTAAGATGGTGTTCAAGCCTTATCAGTGGTATCAGAGTCATGCTTTAGATTTTGCACCGGTTGTGTTGAAGAGCGCCAAGAATGGAATGAGGGCAGGGGAAAACTGGCCAGTGGATAGGCTTGGCTGGCTTCCTCCTCTGTTGTGACGACAGAGAGGCCCGAAGAGACTATGACTTTGTTTCGAAGGGGGGATTGTTGTGCATAGAACAAATAATTGGTCTTACCCCCACCCAATCGACTAAGTCTTTTGAGATGGCGCTCCAAACCTTAAATACAAAAAATCGTTCAAAGCTAGCATGCTCTGTTTGTCCTGTTGAACAAGTTTTGCAGGCATGCTTGATTAACCCCCACCCAGCAAGGATAAAAGTATTCACTGGCCCCAGCCTATGCAGCGCATCAGAAGGAAGAGAGATATCAGAGTCCAAAATTGGGCATCTTTTGGACCCCGAAGGGGCTCAGTATTATCTCTATCTAGAGCTTCAAATACATCTCCTTATAAACAAATCAAAGAATTTATGAAAAGAAAAACAAATCTCGAAAACCCATCAACTTCAACGTCACAACTTTATAATAGTGTTTATCTCTAAATTAAATTTGAATTATGTGAGTATGATCGATTAGTTATGATATCTTATTTTCTTTATTTTATAACTCCTGGTTTGTTCCTCACTTCTTTGTTTCCAAAATTCGATTCCAAAGTATCTTAGAGGCATAGAAGTAAAACTGCATCCTGGGATACTAAATAGAAACTAGCGGGGCACCGTCTCAAAAGACACCCTGGCACGACTAAGTTCAGGGCATGACTCTGATACCACTTGTAAGGACTCGGGCACCATCCTAAGAGACTCGCCTTCTAGGTGGAGTAGCCCAAATCCTTATAAAATCAAGACCATCCTCATGTCTAGTCGATGTGAGACTATTTGTTCGACTCTAAATCCCAACAGGAATAAAATCTGGATAAGAAAGACAAATATTGGAGATCAGACACAAACTTTTTTCATAAGGAGCAGAAGAGGTATAGTGATATGGCGGCTTGATTGAGAACTTACTAATTGGAAAATTTGATGAATATTTCATTTTTATCTTTCATAGTCATGCAGCAACATTTGTCATCGAAATTCTTTCCTTTGATGAGTATCTTGTGCACAACAAGCGCAATTCGATGATGGACATCAGAAATGTATGAATAGTTGTTCTGTCTTGTAATTGTCCATTGCTAGGATGATCATTTAGGAAATTGTTGTCTATGACATCCAATATTGCAGTTGGGTGTGCCTTGAACACCCATTCCCTCAAGGTTAATCTTCTGAAAACATTGGATCTTGGACCTTTTCTGTAAATGTTTCTAACAATAAAATTCCGAAGCTATAGACATCACTCGCCCCGGATGTTGTCCACATTGTTGCAAATTCTAATGCAAACAGAACAAGTACTAAAAAATAGATAATATCAACATCAAAATATAAGTTGATTCTCATTAGTCATCGCCTAAGGTTGCATTTTTGTTAAAATTAGGTTATCTAGAGATCAATACTTAGAATAGAAACAACTAGTTAAGAATGATACACATTTAAGTCTAAAAAAAGTGGTGCTTTTTGTTTGCATTAATTTTCTTAGTCTTGGGATCAAATTTTATGAGCGTTATTGCTAGTTTATATTATTCATTTCATTTGGATTCTAGTTGAGTTTGGATCCTCTTATTGTTTTATTTTCCTATCTTTGCTATGATCTTTTGCTACTGTTAGAACTACTACAAAAGAGCAACAAAAAATTATGTAGAAAACTCAAGAACTTTTTCCTGTCATACACTTCTGTGGGGAATCCACGCAGCAGAGAAGATGCCGCCACCGGAGAGCAGTCACCAATGACACGAACAGTTCTGAGCATAAATGTAACACCCCGCTCCTGGAATACGTACTTAGTTGCGTATTCAGATTTTTCGATTGTATTTTTCGATTTACTTCCTATATTTGTTTTGTATTATGAGTTGTTTATATGATCGTTTTGCCTTGGATCTGGATTCGTGAACTCGGAGTCAGCCTTAATCTGAACCGGGAACCCGATCCTAGTGAATTGCTCGATTTGGTCTTTTCGCTATTCCGATTTGACCGATTTCAGTTTTAAACATCATTTTTCAATATTTTAGATTTTCTATGATTTTCTGGAATTTTTCTGAATTAAGTTGTAAATCTTCAAAACCGGTGTCGACCAGTGCCACTGACCGATTCCCAGATTTTTAATTTACAAACGGATTGGAATTACTAGAAGTGTCTTTTTACATTATTTCTTAAAATTACATTTCCTATCTAAATACTTTTTCTGAGGATTTTATGAATTTATGAAAATTCCACCGGATTGGGTGTCGGCCAGTATCGCTGGTTGATTCCAGGATTTTTAGTTTACAATCGGAATTGAATTTCTGAATTCCGCTTTCACTTTACTTCTTAAAATCATATTTTATTCTTTAATACATTTTCTGGGATTTTTCGGAATTTATCAAAATCCGGCCGACCCGGTGTAGACCGGTGTCAACGGTTGACTTCAAGATTTTTATTTCAAAAATGAGATTGAATTTCTGAAAACCGATTTCACCATAAATCTTTAAATAATATTTATTATTTTTGAGAATTTTTGGAAAGCTTTCCGAGTTACTTTATTTTCGGGCTTTTCTAGAGTTTTCGGTGTTTTCCCAGATACCGGAATTTTATCCAGATATTTTACTCTTTTTCCATTTTTCTCTCTCCTCGCTAAACGCGAGTTCCACCAACTCGGATTCAGCTTTTAATGCAGAGATCCTCTCCTTACTGCATTTAATGCATTTCAGATCAACTCCCATCAAGTCATTATGACTTTCTCTCTCCTCTGTTAAACGCAAAACTCGCGTTTATCCTCCTGGACGCGGATTTTTCTCCGCGTCCAGTTCATTGGGCCTGGACGCAGCCATTCCTTGGTGAGACGCAGGTCTCATTTATTTGGTGAGATGGTAATATTATATTATAATCTTTCCCTTTATATATAATCACCCCCACCTTTCCTTCTTCCTCTCTCTTTCACTTTCTTCTTTCTTCTTTCTTTTACAGCAAGTGACAGGCCACGAAAATGGCAGCCATGGGCTTGCCTTAGCCGGCCATTTCTCCACCATTTTTCCTCCATTTTCTCCACCAACACCACCACCTCATTCTCCTCCATCTCCTCCTTCATTTCAACAACAACAACCACCATAACACCATCTTTTCCACCTTCTTCTTCCTCATTTCTCCACCATGAACCCATTAAGCTCCAAAGTTTCACCACCCTCTCCACCACCATATACACCACCTTGGCCGCCAACGACCATGCCATCTTCTTCTCCTCGTCGTGCTCTTTCCGACGAGCTATTGGTTCGCTCTCCGAAACTTCTTTTGTAAAACTCCAAAAATAAAAAAATGAGCTAGACTTGCACTCTCTTTGGCTTGGGCTTGGCTACCGGATTCCGTCCACTTCCGGCCCTCTCCGGCCGCCGCCGGTGACCGCCGACCATCCTCCCTTTCCCTTTTCATTCTTTCCTTCTCTTCTTTCCTTTCCTTTTTCCTTTCTTTCCTTTGCTTTTCTTTCTTTCCTTCATTCTTTCATTTCCTTCCTTTTTCTTTTCTTTTTCTAAACAACTCCCAAAACCTGCGTCCTCTCTTTCTCCCTTTCTTGCGTCTCTCTCTTTCTCTGTTCCTGCGTCTATCTCCCCCCCTCTCCATGTACACTGTTTCCCTTCTCTCTCTCTTGCCCTGTCTCTCTCTCTCGCTTTCACTCAATTGCTAGACGCGGAGTTCATCCCGCGTCCAGGCAATTCCTTAATGCGGCCTTCGCGTTCTTGCATCGACACGACGCGGAGCTCATGCCCGCGTCTGTGTTCTTCTCGTGTTAACGTGACGCGGAACCTATGTCCGCGTCCGCGTTCTCCTCGTGTCCTGACTTGAACGCGGGTCTCGAACCTCGCGTTTGTGGTATCTACGCGACGCGACTCCCGCGTCTGCGACCCCCGCGTCTCACTCTCAAACTCGCGTCCCCCTGTACATACCCTCTCTCCCTGTACACACTCTCTCTCTTCCTCCATATACTTCTCTCTATCACTTTCTCTCTAACGCGTTGATGCGTTCATTTCCTAGAGTCCGGAGATCGGGGATTTCACTATGTTTTCTGAAGGCTTAGGCGAGTGTCCTCGCCTCCATTTGGGTTTTCCCGCTTTGTCGGGTCGACATGTATTTTATTCCATGTTAAATGTATTTTGTATTGGGCTAAGTCCCTGTATTGGTGTATGGCCGAGTGCCAATGACTGGACATGTATTGCTCTGTGACGAATGCTTGTAATAGGATAGAACAACTCGTGCGGGCCATTCAGCCTCCGGTCTCTCACTATCTCGAAAGGGAAGTGATTGGGACCGTCAGGTCTCTCAGCCCTTCAGCCTCCGGTCTCTCACTATCTCGAAAGGGAAGTGAGTTGAGACCGTCAGGTTTCTCAGCCTCCGGTCTCTCACTATCTCGAAAGAGAAGTGAGTTGAGACCGTCAGGTCTCTCAGCTCCGCCTGGTTATCATGATCAGCGTTCAGCGCTTTACCACTAGATTCGTCTAGGCGAGATGCTGCCGGATTGTCTACTCGCACTTTAAGCCGAGTTGTCCCGGTAACCTTGTCAGGCGCTCCAGTGTTAAATACTGTTTGCTGTCTGTGCCTCCAGCTTGCTCAGCTCCGCTTGGTTGTGCTCAGCTACTACTCTATCATCATGCCATGTACTTACCTGATATGTTAATACTTGACATGCTTTACTTAATATCTGTCATTTACATGTTAACCTGGCACCAGGCATGCTACTACTTGGCAATGCCCCTTGTTATGACATAACTTGCCACCGGACTAATATCAATCTCTTGACATGATTGGTCACCTGCCAAATATCATCCTCCTGTCATGCTATCACTTGACACCCGGCATGATATACTTGCCTCTTGACATACTAATACTTGACCTGTGACTATCACATTTACGGAAATACTATACTTGTTATCCTGCATTACATGCAGTGACTTGAATCTTGTACTTGTTATCCTGTATTATACATACAGTGACCTGAATCTACAGTACTCATGTACTCCTGAATTCCTGATCATGTCCTGTTCTTGTTATTTTCCCGTAAATTGATAATTACATAACAAATTCTAATAAGACAACTTGCACCCGGTTTGGGGAAAACTGATGGGCCCTGATTAATCATGTTTATGGTGGTCTTATCGAGCCGCGCGTGGCCACATACTTGAGGGATCACCTGGCGGCCACCAGGGATTCCGTGGGTGTGCTGGCACCCCTACTCCTGTTTATTCTTGCCGGGTATGCACACGGCCTAGGCCTATTTCTATGGGATTTGCGATACTCTATTCCTGTTCGGGCGTAAATAAGTCCCGGTACCTAGCGGTACGTTCCGGCTCAGCACCGGATACTCCTGAACCGTTGTCCCGGGCATGTACGGGGCCCATCCAAAACATGATTCATCGATCTTTATCAGTTTCCAAATAACTTGCTTTATAAGTTGTGAGTGAAAGTATGTGGAATGGGACACATACTGAAGCCTAGAACTTAGACGGCCCCAATTATAATAAAATGTTAGTATGCAATTTGTTGTGCTGTTCTGTAACTCAGGTTGTACGCGCTTGGATTACGGTAACATGGGATAAAGGTATATAGATGAGGGTTTCCTTATTTGGATTATTCCTTCGAGGTACTAATCTCATGGAGCCGTGGCCTAAACCTGTACAATCGGATTTGCTCATAATCGGTTTTATTCGGTTTTATCGGTTTTATGTTAGCTTAGGAGATAACTGGTGTTGCCCTATCTACTTTACTTCTCATCTCTTTACCTTCCCTTATCTTATCATACCATGGGTAGTTCCTGCTTGATATCACTTGTTTTATATCTACTTGCTCCTGCATGCTTACCTATGCTCGCCACTTGGCATTCGTATCACCACTCGCCTGGGGAGTTCTGACTCCTCTGGATCCTCATGTCCAGGTCTTGGAGCTTGGAGCATGTGGATTCTCCTAGTTGCTGATCGGAGTGGCGCAGCGGAAGCATGGACCCCCAGCAGACCATCTGGAGCCTTATCCTTCTAGGCCCCCTGTGCGCCTCTCGAGTTTTCCTTTTGTAAACTCGTGAGTGCCTTATACTGTTCACTCTTGTACATCCCTTTATATTCTCCCATTTGCGCCTATCAGTGATGTAATATTATTGTAATATTTGTCACCTCTGGTGATAACTTTGTAATTGTACTCATGTGTTGGAATGTATAATGCACCATTTGCTTCCGTACTCTGATTCTTGCCTGTCTGATGCTTAGCGTATATACGTGAGGGTATTTCTGACCTGCGTATATACGTTGCAGTAGCGTCTCCGTACCCGCCGGGATCGGGGCGTTACAGGGTGGTATCAGAGCCTAGGCTCTCACATCCTCAGTACAACCAGCCGGCAAATTAATGGTAAAGTAATTTGCAACTGGAATGCTTGAGTCCTGGTTATACAGTCCAACTACAAGTACAGAGTTATCTTTTTCTTGATCATCTTTCCTTTGATTTCTAATCCCTTCCATCTTTCCACTGTTTTGATTTTTCGTAGCCTTTATACCAACTTAAGATATGGATAGACTAGAAAGGTAGCGGCTGGCAATGAATGAAGCTATTATATGATCTCTTCGGCCAACTCTATGAAGCTCGGGCATTCTTAGAATTGATCAACGATCGAGTTATCTTTCAGAAGGCGGTATCCGGATTTTCTACGGTTATTCTATATTCTCGGCTATATCTTTCAGAGTGATCGATGCCTGGTATTTAGAATTCTTAATTATCGGTCTTCTTTATTATGCTCAGTACTATCAGGATTTCCTTTATCTTTAGTATTCTGGCTTATTCTCAGAGAGCTATCAAGTATGCAGCACGGCGGGAATTCTATTACAAAGCAATGATATCAGATCAATATTATTCGACATCGTTTAAAGATCTATACAGCAGGAAGTGCAGAAGACGTCTATATTCTGATTATTGTGCAGTCAACTTGAGAGCCCTACCTGCAGTGATTCATATCTTGATTGATATAATTTTCGTCCTTGTCCCCTTTGTGTTCATTTTACCCCTTATCGAAATTGCGAGGACGCAATTTTTTGTAAGGTGGATGGAATGTAACACCCCGCTCCTGGAATACGTACTTAGTTGCGTATTCAGATTTTTCGATCATATTTTTCGATTTATTTCCTGTATTTGTTTTGTATTATGAGTTGTTTATATGATCGTTTTGCCTTGGATATGGATTCGTGAACTCGGAGTCAGCCTTAATCTGAACCGGGAACCCGATCCTAGTGAATTGCTCGATTTGGTCTTTTCGCTATTCCGATTTGACCGATTTCAGTTTTAAACATCATTTTTCAATATTTTAGATTTTTTATGATTTTCTGGAATTTTCCTGAATTAAGTTGTAAATCTTAAAAACCGGTGTCGACCAGTGCCGCTGACCGATTCCTGAATTTTTAATTTACAAACGGATTAGAATTACTAGAAGTGTCTTTTTACATTATTTCTTAAAATCACATTTCCTATCTAAATACTTTTTCTGAGGATTTTATGAATTTATAAAATTTCTACCGGATTGGGTGTCGGCCAGTATCGCTGGTTGATTCCAGGATTTTTAGTTTACAATCGGAATTGAATTTATGAATTCCGCTTTCACTTTACTTCTTAAAATCATATTTTATTCTTTAATACATTTTCTGGGATTTTTCGGACTTTATCAAAATCCGGCCGACCCGGTGTAGACCGGTGTCAACGGTTGACTTCAAGATTTTTATTTCAAAAATGAGATTGAATTTCTGAAAACTGATTTCACCATAAATCTTTAAATAATATTTATTATTTTTGAGAATTTTTGGAAAGCTTTCCGAGTTATTTTATTTTCGGGCTTTTCTGGAGTTTTCGGTGTTTTCCCAGATACCGGAATTTTATCCAGATATTTTACTCTTTTTCTATTTTTCTCTCTCCTCGCTAAACGCGAGTTCCACCAACTCGGATTCAGCTTTTAATGTAGAGATCCTCTCCTTACTGCATTTAATGCATTTCAGATCAACTCCCATCAAGTCATTATGACTTTCTCTCTCCTCTGTTAAACGCAAAACTCGCGTTTATCCTCCTGGACGCGGATTTTTCTCCGCGTCCAGTTCATTCGGCCTGGACGCAGCTATTCCTTGGTGAGACACAGGTCTCATTTATTTGGTGAGATGGTAATATTATATTATAATCTTTCCCTTTATATATAACCACCCCCACCTTTCCTTCTTCCTCTCTCTTTCACTTTCTTCTTTCTTCTTTCTTTTACAGCAAGTGACAGGCCACGAAAATGGCAGCCATGGGCTTGCCTTGGCCGGCCATTTCTCCACCATTTCTCCTCCATTTTCTCCACCAACACCACCACCTCATTCTCCTCCATCTCCTCCTTCATTTCAACAACAACAACCACCATAACACCATCTTTTCCACCTTCTTCTTCCTCATTTCTCCACCATGAACCCATTAAGCTCCAAAGTTTCACCACCCTCTCCACCACCATATACACCACCTTGGCCGCCAACGACCATGCCATCTTCTTCTCCTCGTCGTGCTCTTTCCGACGAGCTATTGGTTCGCTCTCCGAAACTTCTTTTGTAAAACTCTAAAAATAAAAAATGAGCTAGACTTGCACTCTCTTTGGCTTGGGCTTGGCTACCGGATTCCGGCCACTTCCGGCCATCTCCGGCCGCCGTCGGTGACCGCCGACCATCCTCCCTTTCCCTTTTCATTCTTTCCTTCTCTTCTTTCCTTTCCTTTTTCCTTTCTTTCCTTTGCTTTTCTTTCTTTCCTTCATTCTTTCATTTCCTTCCTTTTTCTTTTCTTTTTCTAAACAACTCCCAAAACCTGCGTCCTCTCTTTCTCCCTTTCTTGCGTCTCTCTCTTTCTCTGTTCCTGCGTCTATCTCCCCCCTCTCCATGTACACTATTTCCCTTCTCTCTCTCTTGCCCTGTCTCTCTCTCTCTCTCTTTCACTCAATTGCTAGACGCGAAGTTCATCCTGCGTCCAGGCAATTCCTTAATGCGGCCTTCGCGTTCTTGCATCGACACGACGCGGAGCTCATGCCCGCGTCTGTGTTCTTCTCGTGTTAACGTGACGCGGAAGCTATGTCCGCGTCCGCGTTCTCCTCGTGTCCTGACTTGAACGCGGGTCTCGAACCTCGCGTTTGTGGTATCTACGCGACGTGACTCCCGCGTCTGCGACCCCCGCGTCTCACTCTCAAACCCGCGTCCCCCTGTACATACCCTCTCTCCCTGTACACACTCTCTCTCTTCCACCATATACTTCTCTCTATCACTTTCTCTCTAACGCGTTGATGCGTTCATTTCCTGGAGTCCGGAGATCGGGGATTTCACTATGTTTTCTGAAGGCTTAGGCGAGTGTCCTCGCCTCCATTTGGGTTTCCCCGCTTTGTCGGGTCGACATGTATTTTATTCCATGTTAAAATGTATTTTGTATTGGGCTGAGTCCCTGTATTGGTGTATGGCCGAGTGCCAATGACTGAACATGTATTGCTCTGTGACGAATGCTTGTAATAGGATAGAACAACTCGTGCGGGCCATTCAGCCTCTAGGCTCTCACTATCTCGAAAGGGAAGTGATTGGGACCGTCAGGTCTCTCAGCCCTTCAGCCTCCGGTCTCTCACTATCTCGAAAGGGAAGTGAGTTGAGACCGTCAGGTTTCTCAGCCTCCGGTCTCTCACTATCTCGAAAGAGAAGTGAGTTGAGACCGTCAGGTCTCTCAGCTCCGCCTGGTTATCATGATCAGCGTTCAGCGCTTTACCACTAGATTCGTCTAGGCGAGATGCTGCCGGATTGTCTACTCGCACTTTAAGCCGAGTTGTCCCGGTAACCTTGCCAGGCGCTCCAGTGTTAAATACTGTTTGCTGTCTGTGCCTCCAGCTTGCTCAGCTCCGCTTGGTTGTGCTTAGCTACTACTCTATCATCATGCCATGTACTTACCTGATATGTTAATACTTGACATGCTTTACTTAATATCTGTCATTTACATGTTAACCTGGCACCAGGCATGCTACTACTTGGCAATGTCCCTTGTTATGACATAACTTGCCACCGGGCTAATATCAATCTCTTGACATGATTGGTCACCTGCCAAATATCATCCTCCTGTCATGCTATCACTTGACACCCGGCATGATATACTTGCCTCTTGACATACTAATACTTGACCTGTGACTATCACATTTACGGAAATACTATACTTGTTATCCTGCATTACATGCAGTGACTTGAATCTTGTACTTATTATCCTGTATTATACATACAGTGACCTGAATCTACAGTACTCATGTACTCCTGAATTCCTGATCATGTCCTGTTCTTGTTATTTTCCCGTAAATTGATAATTACATAACAAATTCTAATAAGACAACTTGCACCCGGTTTGGGGGAAACTGATGGGCCCTGATTAATCATTTTTATGGTGGTCTTATCGAGCCGCGCGTGGCCACATACTTGAGGGATCACCTGGCGGCCACCAGGGATTCCGTGGGGTGTGCTGGCACCCCTACTCCTGTTTATTCTTGCCGGGTATGCACACGCCCTAGGCCTATTTCTATGGGATCTGCGATACTCTATTCCTGTTCGGGCGTAAATAAGTCCCGGTACCTAGCGGTACGTTCCGGCTCAGCACCGGATACTCCTGAACCGTTGTCCCGGGCATGTACGGGGCCCGTCCGAAACATGATTCATCGATCTTTATCAGTTTCCAAATAACTTGCTCTATAAGTTGTGAGTGGAAGTATGTGGAATGGGACACATACTGAAGCCTAGAACTTAGACGGCCCCAATTATAATAAGATGTTAGTATGCAATTTGTTGTGCTGTTCTGTAACTCAGGTTGTACGCGCTTGGATTACGGTAACATGGGATAAAGGTATATAGATGAGGGTTTCCTTGTTTGGATTATTCCTTCGAGGTACTAATCTCATGGAGCCGTGGCCTAAACCTGTACAATCGGATTTGCTCGTAATCGGTTTTATTCGGTTTTATCGGTTTTATGTTAGCTTAGGAGATAACTGGTGTTGCCCTATCTACTTTACTTCTCATCTCTTTACCTTCCCTTATCTTATCATACCATGGGTAGTTCCTGCTTGATATCACTTGTTTTATATCTACTTGCTCCTGCATGCTTACCTATGCTCGCCACTTGGCATTCGTATCACCACTCGCCTGGGGAGTTCTGACTCCTCTGGATTCTCATGTCCAGGTCTTGGAGCTTGGAGCATGTGGATTCTCCTAGTTGCTGATCGGAGTGGCGCAGCGGAAGCATGGACCCCCAGCAGACCATCTGGAGCCTTATCCTTCCAGGCCCCCTGTGCGCCTCTCGAGTTTTCCTTTTGTAAACTCGTGAGTGCCTTATACTGTTCACTCTTGTACATCCCTTTGTATTCTCGCATTTGCGTCTATCAGTGATGTAATATTATTTAATATTTGTCACCTCTGGTGATAACTTTGTAACTGTACTCATGTGTTGGAATGTATAATGCACCATTTGCTTCCGTACTCTGATTCTTGCCTGTACTGATGCTTAGCGTATATACGTGAGGGTATTTCTGACCTGCGTATATACGTTGCAGTAACGTCTCCGTACCCGCCGGGATCGGGGCGTTACAATAAATGTTATCGCTGGTATGATTCATTGGCACATTGTCTTCTTATATCCCCTCATGTCTCTTTCGTTGAGGACTCCCTTTATTTTTCTACTTCATCTCAGGATATTTATTTTCTGTCGCCACCTGATACACCATCTGTTAAATCTTCTAAAGTTTTTATTGATCTTATCCTTTAGCTCCTTTTGTGTATATTCCTCCAGCTGATCATTCTGGTACAATCTCTGCTGATATATACCAACCCCGACTCTGGACCACGAGAATTTACCAGTTACTATGCCACCACCAGCACCACCATTCCCCTTCACCATCGTCGCCGCTTCCACCTCCTCTCTGTTGCTCAGAGCGCCCCCACAAGCCACCTACTCGTCTTACGCCTGGTTATGCTGATCCTTTTGACTAGTTTGGTTTTGTTAACACCGTATTCTATGCACCACAGTTTCAGGCTTGTCTTGTCACCATACATACTAATCGTGAGGCCAGATCTTACCAGGAGGCGGTGCAATACCCGGAGTGGAGAGAGGCAGTGGCAGAGGAATTTCGGGCGTTTTAGCAGACTGGTACTTGGGATATTGTTTCTCTTCCAGTAGGTATTCAACTTATAAGTTGCAAATGAATTTTTAAGGTCAAATATCGACCTGATGGTTCCATTGAGCGGCACAAGTCTCGCCTTGTTGCCAGAGGATTTACTCAAGAATATGGGATAGAGTACGATGAGACTTTTGCACTTGTTGCTTAGATGACTACAATTCGTACTTTATTAGCAGTAGCTGCAGTTTGACATTGGCCCTTATATCAAATAGATATGAAGAATGACTTTTTTCACGACTCATTGACTGAGGATGTATGTATGCAGCTACCCCCAGGTCTTACTACACCTCCAGGAGACGTTTGTCACCTTAGTCGTGCTATATATGTTCTCAAACAGGCTCCACGAGCTTGGTTTGAGTGTTTCTAACGGGCCCTTACATCATTTGATTTTCAAAAGAGCATAATCGGTAGCTGATATTGCACATTCATTGTCACATTCTCATACTTATTATAATAAACTTTGCTTTTAATCTTAATTATTGTCTAATTTATATGCTGGCTCATTGCCAAAGGAAAGGAAAGAGAAACGAGCCCAAAGGCCCATCAAAATTCTGATTTAATTCAGTATTAATTCGAAATCAGAAAATTAGGGCAGATCATGGCAAATCAGAGAAATTGAAAGCTGGTTAAAACAAATCTTTCAAAATCAATTGGTTGAAGCCAAAGATCAAATGCAGTTTAGTCAAATCCAGGAGCTAAAACGGGAAATCCAGAACAAGATAAAGGCAAATTACTGAATGAGGAGTTGTATCTCCCCCAGTGTGGCCACCTGTCCACACCCAGGCCGCAGAAACGCGGCCAAAGCCGTGTTTCTACAGCTTTGTTGATTCAGTTGGGGAGCGTTTGCTCCCCCTATCTTCGTACGCTCCTCCCCGTTGGGTTTTACCTATAAATACTGGGTTTTTCATAGACCAAAGGGAACGACTAAGTAGAGAGTAGAAGTTAGGCTATTATGTAGTTTGTAACTTAGATTTTTAGTTTTCTTGTATGTAATTTTTATTTTCTTTATGTAACTGAGAGGAGAGGAGATTTTCATGGAGGAATGAGAACAAGCTTGTACTGAGGGTGACACCAGTGTAAGTAATCTTTTCTTTCATTGTTATTTGACTCGAATCAAAGTTTTCTTTTCTTTTCTATTCTTGTTTTTGTTTGCTTTTCTCTTCTTTGTTTGTGAATCCAAATGATTCTGATAGCCTCAAAGTTGTCATGCCCTTGCAAGCGCTATTGATGGCTTATGGTGATGGATATCTATTTCTATGGTAGAGTAGCTTACCCCTTCATTTCATAGTGTAAATCGGAAATGACGAAGATCCTATTTGTCGTGCTTCGCTCGCCTTCAAACAAAGGTACATCGTCGATACTGGTCAAAGGTAAGAAGGCGCCAAAGAGGTAAGCAAGTTTTTTAGGTTTTAGCTTTCTTTTCTTTTAATTTTAGTTTAGATCACCAACACCACAATCTCCCAACTCTTTTATCACTCTTTTCAATTTTTTTGTATATAACTATTTTCTCCACCTTCTCAATCTACCACTTTCTTCCTAACTTAATTTTAACCTATTTTTCTTTTCTTTTAAAGAACTAAAAGAAGATCCTTAACTGTTGAATGTAACTTAAAAGAGAACTTGCTAAAAAAACTTCCATCGCTAGATCCTTGTGTGCAGGTAAAAACTCAATCAAATTTTGGCGTCGTTGCCAAGGAGAGACGGTAAGTTATTTTCTTTTTAGATTTACATTTTTGGTTAACTTTTTTCTTTGTTCTTAGTGTACAGGTTTAACAACAAGAAAATTTTTGCTGCAGCGGACATATAAGTGGCCTTGAACTCTGCTCTAGAAAGTAGAGCCCAGAAGCCCTCAGATTTGCTACATTCCAGTGACAATCTGAGTGAACTACTAACATGTATTTTTATAGGTTGGCTAAATTGTAAAGCTAAAATTTTGTAGCTATTTATTGAAAAACACCTAGAGGGGGGTGAATAGGTGTAAGTGCTAATCTAGAACTAAATGCAAAACTATGTGCGCTAAATGCGGAAGCTAATGCAAATCTTGCAACACACTTAGTACAATCAACAAGTGTAGCCGAATTCCCCGTGAAGGGCTCTGGACTAACTCCTCTTGATTCCCCTTGAATGGGTTGAGGTGCTATGTGAAGCTCTTGTTGATTAGGTACAAGTGAGGCACACACAAACAACCAAGCATATACAAGATATAGCAATATGAAATATGCAAGGCACAACACAAGCAAATAGATATGGCAATATGAATTATGCTCAACACAAGCAAATATGGTATGATGATATGAATGATGCTTTGCACAAATGTAAAGAGAGAGAGTTTAGAGACAAGTGGATCAAACGCAAAGTCCAAGATATGTTTCGAGGTTTGAGCACCTTGCTCTACATCCCCGCCTACACCACCGTGTAGGACTTCCAATCCACTATCAACGTCCACCGAGGACTCCCACCGAGGGAACCTTCACCGAGAAGGATTTGTTACAACTCTAGGAGTACCAAACTCCTCTCTCAAACAACAACCTCCACCGAGGCCAACAACCAACAACAACCACCTCTACCGAAGAGGTTTACAACCAAACTCAATCACCTCACACTTGAGGGATACAAACCAAACTCCACCTCTACCAAAGAGGGAGCAAACCAATCACCCGATCACCTCTACCTAAGAGGGATACAACAAGAATAAGGGTGTTTACAACAAGTGGTTCCAAAACCACAAACTCTCTTTTCTTTTTCTCTTTTCCACAAAACAATGATCCTAATAGATTAGGATAGAAGATAGCTCAAGTGTGGAAACTAGGTGTTTTTGGAAACAAGCAACAAAGAAAAACTAATTGGGAAATCTCTTGTAAAAGATAGAAAATGAAAGATCAAATCAAAATCCCAAAACCTAGTTTTCTTTGATTTTCCAAAAAAACCCAAAACAATAAAGATTGGAAGTTTAAAGCACAAAACTCTTTTTCAAAAACTTGTTTAAAACACTGAAGAAGTCAGGAATTTTTAGCACCAAAAATCTTGGCCAAAATCCCAAAGGAATGGGGTTTATATAGGCCAAACAGAAAACTAGCCGTTAGAGCTGAGCTGGCAGTTCTGACAGGCAGCGGTCGACCGGCCCGGTCGACCGCCAACGGTCAGAAATATGACCGTTGGGCAACTGCGGTCGACCGGCCCGGTCGACCCAGAAAAACAGAGAGCAGAGCTCTCATCCCGGTCGACCGGCACGGTCGACCGTCTCAGGGACTCCAAACGTGCACAGATCTGTGCACGCCCGGTCGACCGGACTTCAGCCAAGTCGACTAATAACCTGGCTTAGTCGACTGGTTGAGTCCTGGACCTGAAAACTGGGTTTGAAAACTTGGGAAAAATATTTTATAAAAATCTTTTAATACTTCTAAAAATCACCAAAAATATTTTTATCATTTTATATCAAAACTCAAACAAGTGATAAAAGTTTCAAGACATGTATCAACATATTCAATTCATTTTTGAGTCTTGCAAATTTTATCAAAAACAAAACTTGTATTTTTCCAAACTTGATTTTTCAACACATGAATAAGGATATCAAATAAGTTTGTTTAGCAGGTTAAACCATGTATGTATATCTAGAATACATCTAATATACATAGAATTAAAGTAAACTTGTTTTGATCTACTATTCATGAAAACCAAAGTCCAAATCATGAAACGTGTGTGTATGTGTGCACTTGAGCATATCAACTATACTAAACTTTACAAATGGATCTAAAACACACTATCTAAACTATGGATACCTAAGTCTTTGTGTCATCAAGAAGACTTGCTCCAAAACTCCATCCATGGGCTAGGCAATGTGTGATCTTGAAGTTTTGGCCCTGGAATCATTATGAATAGCTTCTAAACTCCTTGTTGAAGCTAATCACCAACTAATATCTTGGTTAATGATCTGAAACTTAAACAACACAAGATTATTAGTAAACATAACTTCATGAGTTAATCATCATCAAAACTAGGGTGGAAGGCCTTTGGGCCAACAATCTCCCCCTTTTTGATGATGACAAAACTCATGGAGTTATATATGCATGGATTAGAGTTAAGCTTCAAAGAAGCTCCCCCTTAACTCATGCATAACCAAATAAACATAATAATATGCAATGAAGGCTCTTAAAAAATGAATGCATAAATATGCATAAACAATAAAGGTTCTAGATACCAATGAAATATTCAAAACAAAGCATGCTCTAGATACCAATTAACAACCAATTAACAAATAAACATTTTCTAGATGCTCTAGATACCAATAAACATACATTAAACTATTTTAACCTTAATATATGCAAAAACATAACTATGCATATATATGAAACTCACAAATAATTCTCCCCCTTTTTGTCAATCATCAACAAAGGGGTAAACAATCAAAACAATACAAGCAATGGTCTCCCCCTTTTTATCTAAAACAACAAAAAAAAAACAAAGACAAAGTCAATAAGGGGTGACTACAAACATGATATCAATTGAAAATATGTCAATGAAGCATCTTGATACCAAATGAAAATAAACAAAGATCAATAAATGTTATATGCTATATACATTCATGAAGAGGAAGACGCTAAGTTAGCTTCCCTACACATATGCATTACATGAAGGAGGGATGTTAAGCCCTAATTCACATAACACATATTATGTAATGAATAAGAGGAGATGTGAAGCTCCCCCTACACACGTGTACCACATAAAGAAAAGATGTTAAGCTTTTCAATACACAATACACTCAACATGAATCTATATGTGGGAAAGATGTTAAGCTCTCCTTGCATATAAGAAATTTAAATCAAAACTTTTGTATTTTACTTTAAACTAAATTTTTGGATACCAATTGAAAAAAAAAACAATTTTTAGATACCAATTCAAATTAGACATAATAAATTTTGAATGTCTAAACATAAATTTTGATACCAATTGTAAATGTTTTACCAATAGAAAAGATTTTACATAGAAACATTGATACCAATTGTAAGAATTATTCATTTTAAACATATGATACCAAATTCGAATTTACAATCATAAAGTATGGGAGTACAAATACCAATAGAAAGACAAAATCAAATTTTCTCCCCCTTTATGAAAAACAAACTAAAATAATGCATAGTCTTGATATCAATTTAAAAGTAATCAATTGAAACAAAATTGAAACTCAAGCACTAGCATAAACACAAACATATATATGTATGGAAAATAGATACCAATTAAAATTGATATTCTTCGAATTGAAAGCATACATACATACAAAACATATATGAGTATACAAGAAGATCAAAGTGATACCAATTGAAAGAGTTCAATGATACCAATTGACATAACAATAAGTTCAAGTGTATACATCATATTACCAATCCACCCATCTCATGCACAAGTTTAAAAGGATTTTCAATATAAACATACAAGGCATGGACTCCCATCCAACCTCCCGTAAAGGGTAGGGGTTTTCAAAAATAGATTTGAAAATAGAGTATGTTTGAAAAACTCTACCATATGAAGAATACGAACTAGTTAAAATGAAAATTTTGTTAACTAGTACGAAATCCTTCAAGCAAGGAATAAACTAAAAATAATTTTCATAAAACATGAAATCTACATGATAATCAACACTCTAATTCAATTAGGCATAAATATGACTCATGAAAACAAAACATGAGCAAGTAATAAATGTGAGTGTACAAATAAAGTGTGAATATCATAATCATGAAAATATTCAATTAAGCTCAATTATTCCTTAAGCATGAAAACATGAAAACATAAAAATCATCAAACTATTTAATCTTCATGGCATATGCATGTCAAGTATAAATTAAAATATACATACATATCCGAAACACAACGAGTCCACAAAGATATATGCATGAAGGCACGTGGCTCAAAAGGATAATCATGTATATCTAATAGTTTGGACAAGATAGACATATACATGAAGTTAAACAATTAAACACAAAATCAAGAGAAACTAAATCTTCATCAAAACAAATTTCATTTCATGGTATATGTATGGGTTGTCAACACAATAAGTATACATACATATCCCTAAACACAATTGAGTCCAAATATAGATTTGCATTAAAGGCAAATAACTCAAGGGGTGTACATGTATATCTTAAAGTTTGGCAATACAAACATATACATGAAGTGAAAACTCATAAAACAAATTCAAAAATGGAATACAAGTTTGAAATGCATGAATCATCAAAACTAGACTGTACTAGCACATCTAATGGGTTCAAATAAGCAATCAAGCCCAAACATATATAGATTTATTTGTGGCCCGCTATATGTACAAGTATAAGTCCTAGTCTTAATGAAAACTAACATCTAAACAAGTAATCTTAACATGAAGCATCAAAACACAATATAAAAATCATCATGATAAAACTAAAACATGATTACTATGTAGATTCACATGTATTAGATTCATGATGTACATTATAGCTTAAACAAAAGTGAGAACACTAAGTATGGGTTCATATAAGCATGTGTGTCTCAAATACTATACATGTATGTCAAGGATCTAATAAACATGGTATATACATACTAATCCATAGACAATTAGACATGCTATAAAACATCAAAACATGCTAATAAAAATAAACATGGAGAGCATGTAAACAATAAATGGGAGTAAAGGATTGTTACCAAAACCGAAGAAGCAACTCTCCTTGTCTCCAAAACATGGTGGTCCTCTCCACCAAACCTTCCCTTGAAAGTGATGCATCCAATTGATTTCCTTTAAATACGGAACGCATCCACTCCAAGGTGCTATCACTCTCACGTCATGTGAGAGCCCACACCTACATCAAAAATAATAGGAGGGGTGGTCTTTGGTACCCATACTCTTTGGGTCCATGGGGGTTAGTACCTTCTCTAACCCAAACAAACTTCTTTGCTAAATTTGGAGTATGTAATCTATCATAGCAAAATTTAGCAAGATGGCTCTTACGTCCACAATGTGTACAAGTGTACACATGAGCATACATATGGTGATGGGTGTGTCCGTGAGGAGCATGTGTATGCCATGGAAGGTGTGCATGCATAAAGGATGGAACTTGTTTCTTTCGAACAAAGGTTTCCAACCGTGAGTGATTCATGGCACATTAGCTCATAGTGGAGCCCAAACAATCTACCTTCTTCTTAAGCATGGATATATCATTATTAATCTTAGAAGAAGAGGTACATGCATAAGGTAGACTAGATGAAGAAGGTACACTAGCATGGCAAACATGTGCATCAATTTTATTTTTCAAACCCATATTCTTATCTAAACAAGCATTCAACTCATTTGAAATAGAAACAATTTTATTTTTCAAATCAACATTTTCTTTTAAAACAAAATCAACTTTTGAAGACAAATTTTCATTTTTCTTCAAAAGAGCACGACAATCATTTTTAGAATTTAAAAATTCATTTTCTTTAAGTGCAAGTTCTAATTGAGAGCTCAATGAATCCCTTTCATTATAGACCTCAACCTTCTCTTGCAAAACATTGTTAAGTCTAGCATGCAAACTCTTATTTTCTTGTTCAATTCCTAGACTTTTCTTTTTCAACAAATTATATTTTTCTATTAACTTTTCACACACAATAGAAAGTTCTTCATTCAAAGCATGGGCATCAATATGATCATTTGAAGAACTAGCATCATCATCACTATCTAATGGAGTTTCCGAGTGTACCTCAAGGGAGTCATTCCCTTGGACCATCAAGCAATGTGAGTCAGATTCTCCACTAGACTCCTCTTTTTGGATTTGTACTTGAAGCTCGGAGGTGGTGATTGTTGTCAACTTGTTCCACACTACAAAAGCGGAATCAAGATTAGAAACATGCATAAGATATTCTTTTGAAAGCGTGCTTCTAATGGCCTCTAGGGCTTGTGCATTGGCCCCTATATGATTGCGATCTCCAAGATAGCATTTCTTGGTGGCCGCAAGAAAAACATGCAAACCTAGGGTCTTTAGGTACATGGACATCCTATACTTCCAAACAACAATGTTGGAAGGATCAAAGCTAGGAGGGGTCATGAAGTCCATGGTATAAACTATATGAGTGTGCAAACACGCAAATGCAAACAATAGACTAGCAACCAAATGGATCTCACTCCTAGGATGTTAAGCCTAATATCAGGAGCACTAGCTCTGATACCAATTGAAAAACACCTAGAGGGGGGGTGAATAGGTGTAAGTGCTAATCTAGAACTAAATGCAAAACTATGTGCGCTAAATGCGGAAGCTAATGCAAATCTTGCAACACACTTAGTACAATCAACAAGTGTAGCCGAATTCCCCGTGAAGGGCTCTGGACTAACTCCTCTTGATTCCCCTTGAATGGGTTGAGGTGCTATGTGAAGCTCTTGTTGATTAGGTACAAGTGAGGCACACACAAACAACCAAGTATATATAAGATATAGCAATATGAAATTGCAAGGCACAACACAAGCAAATAGATATGGCAATATGAATTATGCTCAACACAAGCAAATATGGTATGATGATATGAATGATGTTTTGCACAAATGTAAAGAGAGAGAGTTTAGAGACAAGTGGATCAAACGCAAAGTCCAAGATATGTTTCGAGGTTCGAGCACCTTGCTCTACATCCCCGCCTACACCACCGTGTAGGATTTCCAATCCACTATCAACGTCCACCGAGGACTCCCACCGAGGGAACCTTCACCGAGAAGGATTTGTTACAACTCTAGGAGTACCAAACTCCTCTCTCAAATAACAACCTCCACCGAGGCCAACAACCAACAACAACCACCTCTACCGAAGAGGTTTACAACCAAACTCAATTACCTCACACTTGAGGGATACAAACCAAACTCCACCTCTACCAAAGAGGGAGCAAACCAATCACCCGATCACCTCTACCTAAGAGGGATACAACAAGAATAAGGGTGTTTACAACAAGTGGTTCCAAAACCACAAACTCTCTTTTCTTTTTCTCTTTTCCACAAAACAATGATCCTAATAGATTAGGATAGAAGATAGCTCAAGTGTGGAAACTATGTGTTTTTGGAAACAAGAAACAAAGAAAAACTAATTGGGAAATCTCTTGTAAAAGATAGAAAATGAAAGATCAAATCAAAATCCCAAAACCTAGTTTTCTTTGATTTTTCAAAAAAACCAAAACAATAAAGATTGGAAGTTTAAAGCACAAAACTCTTTTTCAAAAACTTGTTTAAAACACTGAAGAAGTCAGGAATTTTTAGCACCAAAAATCTTGGCCAAAATCCCAAAGGAATGGGGTTTATATAGGCCAAACAGAAAACTAGCCGTTAGAGCTGAGCTGGCAGTTCTGACAGGCAGCGGTCGACCGGCCCGGTCGACCGCCAACGGTCAGAAATATGACCGTTGGGCAACTGCGGTCGACCGGCCCGGTCGACCCAGAAAACAGAGAGCAGAGCTCTCATCCCGGTCGACCGGCACGGTCGACCGTCTCAGGGACTCCAAACGTGCACAGATTTGTGCACGTCCGGTCGACCGGCCCGGTCGACCGGACTTCAGCCAAGCCGACTAATAACCTGACTTAGTCGACTGGTTGAGTCCTGGACCTGAAAACTGGGTTTGAAAACTTGGGAAAAATATTTTATAAAAATCTTTTAATACTTCTAAAAATCACCAAAAATATTTTTATCATTTTATATCAAAACTCAAACAAGTGATAAAAGTTTCAAGACATGTATCAACATATTCAATTCATTTTTGAGTCTTGCAAATTTTATCAAAAACAAAACTTGTATTTTTCCAAACTTGATTTTTCAACACATGAATAGGGATATCAAAATAAGTTTGTTTAGCAGGTTAAACCATGTATGTATATCTAGAATACATCTAATATACATAGAATTAAAGTAAACTTGTTTTGATCTACTATTCATGAAAACCAAAGTCCAAATCATGAAACGTGTGTGTATGTGTGCACTTGAGCATATCAACTATACTAAACTTTACAAATGGATCTAAAACACACTATCTAAATTATGGATACCTAAGTCTTTGTGTCATCAAGAAGACTTGCTCCAAAACTCCATCCATGGGCTAGGCAATGTGTGATCTTGAAGCTTTGGCCCTGGAATCATTATGAATAGCTTCTAAACTCCTTGTTGAAGCTAATCACCAACTAATATCTTGGTTAATGATCTGAAACTTAAATGTAACGCCCCGATTCCACAAATACGGGGACGTCACTGCGACGTATATACGTAGGTCAGGAGAAGCCCCCACGTATATACGCTAAGCATAAAGTACAACAAGAAAGGATCAGAGTGCAACACAGAGCGTGGTATACACACATATATGCCAACATAAAGTACAATACAAAGTCATCACAATATATGATAAACAATACACAGTCCATATGTCTTTTATCATATAAGTCCAAAAGTGAAATATACGGCAAAAGTACAAAAGGGCTCACGAGTAGGGTGGAGATCCCGTGAGTCAAAAGAAGTCAGGCACAAGGAGCTGGAGCTGGGATGCCTGCTCGCTAAGGATGGCTCGATCAAAGAGGGGCAACTCCACTCCGATCTAGCCTCGGAATCTGAATGTGCAAATCCAAGGGGTCAAGACATATAATAATAAATGAACTGCAGCCAAGTGGCTAAGAGACATGTATGGGTCAGAGCACAAGCATAGAAGATAAGAACGGATATAACATAATCATAACACAAGGTATACAAGTAAAACTGATTACAAGCAAAAGTGATTATACATGCTTAAGTCACTGTCCCATGAGACTAGTACATCGAAGGAATAATCCAAACAAGGAAACCCTCATACATATACCCTTATCTCATGCCACAGGAAATCAAGCGTATAAAATCAGAGATGCAATGTCATACGATAGTCAAAACGAGAATACATGATAGACACAACCGTAAATCCAAGACAGGAACAAGTAATAGTTAAAACCGGAATCATCACTGGAATTACTGAAATCATAATAAGTGTCGCCAACTGGGAACCTAATTGGAACATGCCTGGAATATCAAGAATCATAACAATATCCATAACAGTGTCAATTATTATTATTATTACTCGTCTAACCCATATATCTAGGTATGTGTCTCGGTATCGATCCCGACTCACATACATCCATATATAAGAAAGTCGAGGGTCGTTATCGGAAGTAGATGGAGAACTGATAACACTTCTTATAGTAGTTTCCATACACCTGGAACCGGTTTTGGAGGCCCAATGTCCCCCTAACAGTACTCAGGATGTGGGCCCAAAGTCCCACTAACAGTCATCTAGTGTGGGCCCGAGGTCCCACTAACAGTAATCTACCATATATCATCCACCTACTATAAGCAAGGTATCATTCCGGCATCCATCACTTCCACCCATACCCCATACAAGTTGTAGTTTATTAAGGATTATCAGTTTACGGGAAAGTGAACATGACAGTATTGGCCCTTCAGATTCAAGAGGTGGCCCCCATGGGTTTCAAGAGGTGGCCCCCACCGTGAGGTGTGGCACTTTGTTCCATGTGGCACTTTGTTCTGAGGGAGTGGATTCTAGAGGTGGCCCCCATGGGTTTCAAGAGGTGGCCCCCACCGTGTGGTGTGGCACTTTGTTCCATGTGGCACTTAGTTCCATAAAACAAGGCAGGGTTCCCGCAAATAAGATAATCATAAAGTCAAGTGTATCATGCTTGGTTTAAGGGATAGCATGACAAAGTGGTGAGGTCTAACAAGCAATAAAACATAACAATAAATGTAGAATGGGCCGGGTCAATCATGACATAACAATCGGGTCTAACAAGGTGGTGGCATGCCAGTTGGTCAAGTGAGTACGTGTTAGGTGTCATGTGATATACATGTGTTAAAAGAAATAAATAATTAACATAGCTATGTTAAAGTAAGGCAAATGGAAACATAGATCAACTTAGGGTTCAACGACCTCGAAGGGTCTGCCACACATGTTATGGAATAGTGAAGTAATAATATCACGGCAGTGCACAAGCATGGGAATGAAATAAGAAATTGCAATGGTCATACATAACTTGATAAGATGAGGTGACTAGGGTGATGTGACACGAGTAATAGGTCCTTAAGTACAAGGTACATCCACATGATCCAAGTACGAGATGAACGTGTCATGCAGCACAAGTATGAAGCATAAACAAGACTAAAATATCCTATATGTATCCGGGAAGGGTCAAAATCAGAAAGGAAAAGAATCAGAAATTCTGGTCCAGAATCAGGCTGTCGGTCGACCTCCGGTCGACTGGGGATTGAACTAACGGTCGACTCCCGGTCGACTGCCGGTCGACCGGGCAGATGCCGTGAGCTCCAGGTTTGGCCGGTCGACTGCCGGTCGACTGGTCCACATCAATTCCTAAGGCCGGTCGAGTCAGCGGTCGACTGCCGGTCGGCCGCCAGCTCAAAGCTGTGCACGTTGTGCACATCGGTCGAGTGATCGGTCGACTGCCGGTCGACCGATCCTCGGGAACCTGCTGCTGTTAGGTCAGAAAAATCAGATTTTTATGGGGTTCGGTTTAATGGTCCAAAGATAGGATTTTTATGGTATGAGGGGACCTGATCTACCAATACAAGTACACTAGAAGATGGTCTAGCCTAGTGAGTAAGTATATGCACATGGGGGGTTGGATTTGAGTTTTGGTGACCTAAAGATGGGATTTTTAAGATACTAGTGTGTAAGAATTTCCATTACAAGTAAATAGAAAGTTATCTAGGTCTTGGTGAGTAAGGTACTCACTAGGATGGGTCCAATTGGAGGCTTGATCAAATGGAGAAGATGATGGCTTCAATCCACCAAGTGTTGTTGAAGCTTGAAGTGGAGGAGGTTGATCTTGATGTTGTGGTTGAAGGTGGAGTTCTTTGATGAAGCCCTTGATGAATCCTTGAAGTCTTGAGATGGAGGTGAAGAGTTTAGGGGAGTTCTTTGGGTTAGGGTTTGGTGGAGGAAGAAGAGGGATTTTGGGAGAGAGTTTCTCTCTTGTTGAAGTGGAAGAGAAAAGGGTGATTTGCAAAAGGAAATGAATAAATATGATGGGGATTTTGTGAAGTGGGTGCAAAAAGGATAGATGCAAGGGGTTTTCTTGCAAAAAGGGAGGTGAGGTGTCCCTCACAAGGCCACTTGGCCGGCCATGGGAAGGAGAGAGAATGAGTGGGGTTAGGTGAAGGGTGAGTGGGAAATGAGGTGGCAATTTTGGTGGAAATTGGAATTTGCAATAATTGGAAAAATGCCCGAAATTCCAGTATCTCGGAATGATCTGAAAATTTAACCAAAAATCAAGAATAATATATAAAGACCAATAGTGAAATCCGTTCGAAGAAATACCGTATGGTTTTAAAATTAAAAATCCCGGAATCAGTGATTTACCGACTCCGAAAGAATTTTCATAAAATCATAAAATTCTCAGAAAAAGAATATAGACAGAAAATATGATTCCGAGAAATAAAGTCTAAAGAACCATTATGAAATTCTAAACCGTTTGAGAATTAAAAATCCGGAAATCGGTCAGCGGCACTGGCCGACACCGGTTTTGAAGAAATTCAATTTAATCCGAGAAAAATCCAGAAAATCACAGAAAGTCTAATAAATTGGAAAATAACATTTAAAGTTGAAATCGGTCAATTCTACACGTCAGAAATACCAAATCGAAGAATACACTATGATCGGGTCCTCGGCTCAGACTAGGGCTGACTCCGAGTCCACGAATCCAAATCCAACATAAAATAATCGTGTAAAGAATTCATGATACAGAATAAAATACAGGAAACAAATCGAAAAATACGATCGAAAATCTGAATACGCAACCAAGTACGTATTCCAGGAACGGGGTATTACAATCTACCCACCTTACAAAAATTGCGTCCTCGCAATTTCATCAAGGGGTAAATTGAACACAAAGGGAACGAAGGCACGAATAAGGCATCATAAAACCAAAACAGGAAATAAGATGAACATAGGGAGCACCAGAATGAACGGTGATAGAATGACAATGGAAGAATATTAAGAAGGATAACCAACTCAAATACGAGAAATGGGGTAGCGGTTACCAAGAAATCCTAAGGCTCCTGATCTGGATACTGATCTTCCCACTCTGCTGCAACACCTGAAGCCTCTGCTGCCTTGACGTGAACTTGGCCTCTGCCCTGATCTGCTCTAGCTCTCATCCCTCTCTGCTGATGATCATACCGTTGGGGTGGAAATGGGGCTCTCCGGTCAACGGGCTCTGGGTTTCTCCTCAGTGGCGGTGCTGGAAGTGCTGGGACTGGATGTGCTGGATCTGGAAGAGCTGGTCTAACTGGTGCCGTATGCTCAAACCTCCTGTACCGGCAATCCCTTAGTGCATGACCTCTTGCCCCACATGCCAAACATAATCCATTGGCTACCCGACAATCTCTCTTGTAATGTCCGGGCCTGTGGCAGAAATTGCATGTGATCTGAGGAAGAGGGGTCTGGAATGGTCTCTTCATCATCGGGCCCTGGGTTGCCCTATCCTCATCCTCCTCATCCATCAACTCAAAAGGCCTCTTCTTGGCTTGGCTCTTCATCTGATTCTCCTTCTTCTTCTCCAGTCCACGCTCTACTTCTCGAGCTATGGTGAGAACCTCAGAATACGTCTTCAGCTGCTGGGGCACCAGGAATACCTGTAGGTCCATCCGCAGGCCCTGCTGAAATCTGCTTGCCCGCTTCTCTTCATCCGTCACCATGTACGGGGCAAAGCGGCTCAATCTGAGAAACTCCGCGGCATACTCATCCACGGGCTTACTCTCCTGCCGAAGTCTGATGAATTGTTCTTCCATGTCCTTCTGGGCTGTGACAGGGAAGAATCTGCTGTAAAAACTCTTGGAGAAGGTGTCCCAAGTGACAGGCTTCTCCAATCTTGCCTCCTCAGCTAGCCACCAAGTTCTAGCTATATCCTTCAATTGAATCTTGGCAACCTCCACTTGGTTCTCCTCTGGGACACGGGCTGCCTTCAACAAGTCCGATGTGTCCGTTAACCATTGCTCAGCCTCCAGGGGTTTCTCTCCACCCGTGAATATGGCTGGCTGCAGCCTCCTGAAGTCTGATATGTTCCCCGGCCTCTGTCCCTTAGGTGCTGCTATCTCTTGCCGGAGAAGCTCGGTCTGCTGCTGCTGATTTTCCATCTGCTGTTGCTGGTTTTCCATCATCATCTGGATAACCCTCAATATATCCACACTCTCTCCCGCTGCTCCATTCGATGCTGATCCCGAGTTGCTGCGACCCGATCTCCTCTCCATCGATACTAGGTATGGGCAGACTGGAAGGAGCTGGAACATGGAATGGAAGGATTTCAGGATATGAAGGAAGGAATCAAGAAGGACTAAATGTGGAGTCAAGAAGGACTAGATAAATCAAAAGGACTAGACAACTTTGTACATTGATGTTGGCATCCGCAAATTACTAGAATTTGTTACTTGTTTGTACTATAGTGGTAAGAGCCTAAGCTCTGATACCAACCTGTAACGCCCCGATTCCACAAATACGGGGACGTCACTGCGACGTATATACGTAGGTCAGGAGAAGCCCCCACGTATATACGCTAAGCATAAAGTACAACAAGAAAGGATCAGAGTGCAACACAGAGCGTGGTATACACACATATATGCCAACATAAAGTACAATACAAAGTCATCACAATATATGATAAACAATACACAGTCCATATGTCTTTTATCATATAAGTCCAAAAGTGAAATATACGGCAAAAGTACAAAAGGGCTCACGAGTAGGGTGGAGATCCCGTGAGTCAAAAGAAGTCAGGCACAAGGAGCTGGAGCTGGGATGCCTGCTCGCTAAGGATGGCTCGATCAAAGAGGGGCAACTCCACTCCGATCTAGCCTCGGAATCTGAATGTGCAAATCCAAGGGGTCAAGACATATAATAATAAATGAACTGCAGCCAAGTGGCTAAGAGACATGTATGGGTCAGAGCACAAGCATAGAAGATAAGAACGGATATAACATAATCATAACACAAGGTATACAAGTAAAACTGATTACAAGCAAAAGTGATTATACATGCTTAAGTCACTGTCCCATGAGACTAGTACATCGAAGGAATAATCCAAACAAGGAAACCCTCATACATATACCCTTATCTCATGCCACAGGAAATCAAGCGTATAAAATCAGAGATGCAATGTCATACGATAGTCAAAACGAGAATACATGATAGACACAACCGTAAATCCAAGACAGGAACAAGTAATAGTTAAAACCGGAATCATCACTGGAATTACTGAAATCATAATAAGTGTCGCCAACTGGGAACCTAATTGGAACATGCCTGGAATATCAAGAATCATAACAATATCCATAACAGTGTCAATTATTATTATTATTACTCGTCTAACCCATATATCTAGGTATGTGTCTCGGTATCGATCCCGACTCACATACATCCATATATAAGAAAGTCGAGGGTCGTTATCGGAAGTAGATGGAGAACTGATAACACTTCTTATAGTAGTTTCCATACACCTGGAACGGTTTTGGAGGCCCAATGTCCCCCTAACAGTACTCAGGATGTGGGCCCAAAGTCCCACTAACAGTCATCTAGTGTGGGCCCGAGGTCCCACTAACAGTAATCTACCATATATCATCCACCTACTATAAGCAAGGTATCATTCCGGCATCCATCACTTCCACCCATACCCCATACAAGTTGTAGTTTATTAAGGATTATCAGTTTACGGGAAAGTGAACATGACAGTATTGGCCCTTCAGATTCAAGAGGTGGCCCCCATGGGTTTCAAGAGGTGGCCCCCACCGTGAGGTGTGGCACTTTGTTCCATGTGGCACTTTGTTCTGAGGGAGTGGATTCTAGAGGTGGCCCCCATGGGTTTCAAGAGGTGGCCCCCACCGTGTGGTGTGGCACTTTGTTCCATGTGGCACTTAGTTCCATAATACAAGGCAGGGTTCCCGCAAATAAGATAATCATAAAGTCAAGTGTATCATGCTTGGTTTAAGGGATAGCATGACAAAGTGGTGAGGTCTAACAAGCAATAAAACATAACAATAAATGTAGAATGGGCCGGGTCAATCATGACATAACAATCGGGTCTAACAAGGTGGTGGCATGCCAGTTGGTCAAGTGAGTACGTGTTAGGTGTCATGTGATATACATGTGTTAAAAGAAAATAAATAATTAACATAGCTATGTTAAAGTAAGGCAAATGGAAACATAGATCAACTTAGGGTTCAACGACCTCGAAGGGTCTGCCACACATGTTATGGAATAGTGAAGTAATAATATCACGGCAGTGCACAAGCATGGGAATGAAATAAGAAATTGCAATGGTCATACATAACTTGATAAGATGAGGTGACTAGGGTGATGTGACACGAGTAATAGGTCCTTAAGTACAAGGTACATCCACATGATCCAAGTACAAGATGAACGTGTCATGCAGCACAAGTATGAAGCATAAACAAGACTAAAATATCCTATATGTATCCGGGAAGGGTCAAAATCAGAAAGGAAAAGAATCAGAAATTCTGGTCCAGAATCAGGCTGTCGGTCGACCTCCGGTCGACTGGGGATTGAACTAACGGTCGACTCCCGGTCGACTGCCGGTCGACCGGGCAGATGCCGTGAGCTCCAGGTTTGGCCGGTCGACTGCCGGTCGACTGGTCCACATCAATTCCTAAGGCCGGTCGAGTCAGCGGTCGACTGCCGGTCGGCCGCCAGCTCAAAGCTGTGCACGTTGTGCACATCGGTCGAGTGATCGGTCGACTGCCGGTCGACCGATCCTCGGGAACCTGCTGCTGTTAGGTCAGAAAAATCAGATTTTTATGGGGTTCGGTTTAATGGTCCAAAGATAGGATTTTTATGGTATGAGGGGACCTGATCTACCAATACAAGTACACTAGAAGATGGTCTAGCCTAGTGAGTAAGTATATGCACATGGGGGGTTGGATTTGAGTTTTGGTGACCTAAAGATGGGATTTTTAAGATACTAGTGTGTAAGAATTTCCATTACAAGTAAATAGAAAGTTATCTAGGTCTTGGTGAGTAAGGTACTCACTAGGATGGGTCCAATTGGAGGCTTGATCAAATGGAGAAGATGATGGCTTCAATCCACCAAGTGTTGTTGAAGCTTGAAGTGGAGGAGGTTGATCTTGATGTTGTGGTTGAAGGTGGAGTTCTTTGATGAAGCCCTTGATGAATCCTTGAAGTCTTGAGATGGAGGTGGAAGAGTTTAGGGGAGTTCTTTGGGTTAGGGTTGGTGGAGGAAGAAGAGGGATTTTGGGAGAGAGTTTCTCTCTTGTTGAAGTGGAAGAGAAAAGGGTGATTTGCAAAAGGAAATGAATAAATATGATGGGGATTTTGTGAAGTGGGTGCAAAAAGGATAGATGCAAGGGGTTTTCTTGCAAAAAGGGAGGTGAGGTGTCCCTCACAAGGCCACTTGGCCGGCCATGGGAAGGAGAGAGAATGAGTGGGGTTAGGTGAAGGGTGAGTGGGAAATGAGGTGGCAATTTTGGTGGAAATTGGAATTTGCAATAATTGGAAAAATGCCCGAAATTCCAGTATCTCGGAATGATCTGAAAATTTAACCAAAAATCAAGAATAATATATAAAGACCAATAGTGAAATCCGTTCGAAGAAATACCGTATGGTTTTAAAATTAAAAATCCCGGAATCAGTGATTTACCGACTCCGAAAGAATTTTCATAAAATCATAAAATTCTCAGAAAAAGAATATAGACAGAAAATATGATTCCGAGAAATAAAGTCTAAAGAACCATTATGAAATTCTAAACCGTTTGAGAATTAAAAATCCGGAAATCGGTCAGCGGCACTGGCCGACACCGGTTTTGAAGAAATTCAATTTAATCCGAGAAAAATCCAGAAAATCACAGAAAGTCTAATAAATTGGAAATAACATTTAAAGTTGAAATCGGTCAATTCTACACGTCAGAAATACCAAATCGAAGAATACACTATGATCGGGTCCTCGGCTCAGACTAGGGCTGACTCCGAGTCCACGAATCCAAATCCAACATAAAATAATCGTGTAAAGAATTCATGATACAGAATAAAATACAGGAAACAAATCGAAAAATACGATCGAAAATCTGAATACGCAACCAAGTACGTATTCCAGGAACGGGGTATTACAATCTACCCACCTTACAAAAATTGCGTCCTCGCAATTTCATCAAGGGGTAAATTGAACACAAAGGGAACGAAGGCACGAATAAGGCATCATAAAACCAAAACAGGAAATAAGATGAACATAGGGAGCACCAGAATGAACGGTGATAGAATGACAATGGAAGAATATTAAGAAGGATAACCAACTCAAATACGAGAAATGGGGTAGCGGTTACCAAGAAATCCTAAGGCTCCTGATCTGGATACTGATCTTCCCACTCTGCTGCAACACCTGAAGCCTCTGCTGCCTTGACGTGAACTTGGCCTCTGCCCTGATCTGCTCTAGCTCTCATCCCTCTCTGCTGATGATCATACCGTTGGGGTGGAAATGGGGCTCTCTCGGTCAACGGGCTCTGGGTTTCTCCTCAGTGGCGGTGCTGGAAGTGCTGGGACTGGATGTGCTGGATCTGGAAGAGCTGGTCTAACTGGTGCCGTATGCTCAAACCTCCTGTACCGGCAATCCCTTAGTGCATGACCTCTTGCCCCACATGCCAAACATAATCCATTGGCTACCCGACAATCTCTCTTGTAATGTCCGGGCCTGTGGCAGAAAGTGCATGTGATCTGAGGAAGAGGGGTCTGGAATGGTCTCTTCATCATCGGGCCCTGGGTTGCCCTATCCTCATCCTCCTCATCCATCAACTCAAAAGGCCTCTTCTTGGCTTGGCTCTTCATCTGATTCTCCTTCTTCTTCTCCAGTCCACGCTCTACTTCTCGAGCTATGGTGAGAACCTCAGAATACGTCTTCAGCTGCTGGGGCACCAGGAATACCTGTAGGTCCATCCGCAGGCCCTGCTGAAATCTGCTTGCCCGCTTCTCTTCATCCGTCACCATGTACGGGGCAAAGCGGCTCAATCTGAGAAACTCCGCGGCATACTCATCCACGGGCTTACTCTCCTGCCGAAGTCTGATGAATTGTTCTTCCATGTCCTTCTGGGCTGTGACAGGGAAGAATCTGCTGTAAAAACTCTTGGAGAAGGTGTCCCAAGTGACAGGCTTCTCCAATCTTGCCTCCTCAGCTAGCCACCAAGTTCTAGCTATATCCTTCAATTGAATCTTGGCAACCTCCACTTGGTTCTCCTCTGGGACACGGGCTGCCTTCAACAAGTCCGATGTGTCCGTTAACCATTGCTCAGCCTCCAGGGGTTTCTCTCCACCCGTGAATATGGCTGGCTGCAGCCTCCTGAAGTCTGATATGTTCCCCGGCCTCTGTCCCTTAGGTGCTGCTATCTCTTACCGGAGAAGCTCGGTCTGCTGCTGCTGATTTTCCATCTGCTGTTGCTGGTTTTCCATCATCATCTGGATAACCCTCAATATATCCACACTCTCTCCCGCTGCTCCATTCGATGCTGATCCCGAGTTGCTGCGACCCGATCTCCTCTCCATCGATACTAGGTATGGGCAGACTGGAAGGAGCTGGAACATGGAATGGAAGGATTTCAGGATATGAAGGAAGGAATCAAGAAGGACTAAATGTGGAGTCAAGAAGGACTAGATAAATCAAAAGGACTAGACAACTTTGTACATTGATGTTGGCATCCGCAAATTACTAGAATTTGTTACTTGTTTGTACTATAGTGGTAAGAGCCTAAGCTCTGATACCAACCTGTAACGCCCCGATTCCACAAATACGGGGACGTCACTGCGACGTATATACGTAGGTCAGGAGAAGCCCCACGTATATACGCTAAGCATAAAGTACAACAAGAAAGGATCAGAGTGCAACACAGAGCGTGGTATACACACATATATGCCAACATAAAGTACAATACAAAGTCATCACAATATATGATAAACAATACACAGTCCATATGTCTTTTATCATATAAGTCCAAAAGTGAAATATACGGCAAAAGTACAAAAGGGCTCACGAGTAGGGTGGAGATCCCGTGAGTCAAAAGAAGTCAGGCACAAGGAGCTGGAGCTGGGATGCCTGCTCGCTAAGGATGGCTCGATCAAAGAGGGGCAACTCCACTCCGATCTAGCCTCAGAATCTGAATGTGCAAATCCAAGGGGTCAAGACATATAATAATAAATGAACTGCAGCCAAGTGGCTAAGAGACATGTATGGGTCAGAGCACAAGCATAGAAGATAAGAACGGATATAACATAATCATAACACAAGGTATACAAGTAAAACTGATTACAAGCAAAAGTGATTATACATGCTTAAGTCACTGTCCCATGAGACTAGTACATCGAAGGAATAATCCAAACAAGGAAACCCTCATACATATACCCTTATCTCATGCCACAGGAAATCAAGCGTATAAAATCAGAGATGCAATGTCATACGATAGTCAAAACGAGAATACATGATAGACACAACCGTAAATCCAAGACAGGAACAAGTAATAGTTAAAACCGGAATCATCACTGGAATTACTGAAATCATAATAAGTGTCGCCAACTGGGAACCTAATTGGAACATGCCTGGAATATCAAGAATCATAACAATATCCATAACAGTGTCAATTATTATTATTATTACTCGTCTAACCCATATATCTAGGTATGTGTCTCGGTATCGATCCCGACTCACATACATCCATATATAAGAAAGTCGAGGGTCGTTATCGGAAGTAGATGGAGAACTGATAACACTTCTTATAGTAGTTTCCATACACCTGGAACCGGTTTTGGAGGCCCAATGTCCCCCTAACAGTACTCAGGATGTGGGCCCAAAGTCCCACTAACAGTCATCTAGTGTGGGCCCGAGGTCCCACTAACAGTAATCTACCATATATCATCCACCTACTATAAGCAAGGTATCATTCCGGCATCCATCACTTCACCCATACCCCATACAAGTTGTAGTTTATTAAGGATTATCAGTTTACGGGAAAGTGAACATGACAGTATTGGCCCTTCAGATTCAAGAGGTGGCCCCCATGGGTTTCAAGAGGTGGCCCCCACCGTGAGGTGTGGCACTTTGTTCCATGTGGCACTTTGTTCTGAGGGAGTGGATTCTAGAGGTGGCCCCCATGGGTTTCAAGAGGTGGCCCCCACCGTGTGGTGTGGCACTTTGTTCCATGTGGCACTTAGTTTCATAAAACAAGCAGGGTTCCCGCAAATAAGATAATCATAAAGTCAAGTGTATCATGCTTGGTTTAAGGGATAGCATGACAAAGTGGTGAGGTCTAACAAGCAATAAAACATAACAATAAATGTAGAATGGGCCGGGTCAATCATGACATAACAATCGGGTCTAACAAGGTGGTGGCATGCCAGTTGGTCAAGTGAGTACGTGTTAGGTGTCATGTGATATACATGTGTTAAAAGAAAATAAATAATTAACATAGCTATGTTAAAGTAAGGCAAATGGAAACATAGATCAACTTAGGGTTCAACGACCTCGAAGGGTCTGCCACACATGTTATGGAATAGTGAAGTAATAATATCACGGCAGTGCACAAGCATGGAATGAAATAAGAAATTGCAATGGTCATACATAACTTGATAAGATGAGGTGACTAGGGTGATGTGACACGAGTAATAGGTCCTTAAGTACAAGGTACATCCACATGATCCAAGTACGAGATGAACGTGTCATGCAGCACAAGTATGAAGCATAAACAAGACTAAAATATCCTATATGTATCCGGGAAGGGTCAAAATCAGAAAGGAAAAGAATCAGAAATTCTGGTCCAGAATCAGGCTGTCGGTCGACCTCCGGTCGACTGGGGATTGAACTAACGGTCGACTCCCGGTCGACTGCCGGTCGACCGGGCAGATGCCGTGAGCTCCAGGTTTGGCCGGTCGACTGCCGGTCGACTGGTCCACATCAATTCCTAAGGCCGGTCGAGTCAGCGGTCGACTGCCGGTCGGCCGCCAGCTCAAAGCTGTGCACGCTGTGCACGTTGTGCACATCGGTCGAGTGATCGGTCGACTGCCGGTCGACCGATCCTCGGGAACCTGCTGCTGTTAGGTCAGAAAAATCAGATTTTTATGGGGTTCGGTTTAATGGTCCAAAGATAGGATTTTTATGGTATGAGGGGACCTGATCTACCAATACAAGTACACTAGAAGATGGTCTAGCCTAGTGAGTAAGTATATGCACATGGGGGGTTGGATTTGAGTTTTGGTGACTAAAGATGGGATTTTTAAGATACTAGTGTGTAAGAATTTCCATTACAAGTAAATAGAAAGTTATCTAGGTCTTGGTGAGTAAGGTACTCACTAGGATGGGTCCAATTGGAGGCTTGATCAAATGGAGAAGATGATGGCTTCAATCCACCAAGTGTTGTTGAAGCTTGAAGTGGAGGAGGTTGATCTTGATGTTGTGGTTGAAGGTGGAGTTCTTTGATGAAGCCCTTGATGAATCCTTGAAGTCTTGAGATGGAGGTGGAAGAGTTTAGGGGAGTTCTTTGGGTTAGGGTTTGGTGGAGGAAGAAGAGGGATTTTGGAGAGAGTTTCTCTCTTGTTGAAGTGGAAGAGAAAAGGGTGATTTGCAAAAGGAAATGAATAAATATGATGGGGATTTTGTGAAGTGGGTGCAAAAAGGATAGATGCAAGGGGTTTTCTTGCAAAAAGGGAGGTGAGGTGTCCCTCACAAGGCCACTTGGCCGGCCATGGGAAGGAGAGAGAATGAGTGGGGTTAGGTGAAGGGTGAGTGGGAATGAGGTGGCAATTTGGTGGAAATTGGAATTTGCAATAATTGGAAAAATGCCCGAAATTCCAGTATCTCGGAATGATCTGAAAATTTAACCAAAAATCAAGAATAATATATAAAGACCAATAGTGAAATCCGTTCGAAGAAATACCGTATGGTTTTAAAATTAAAAATCCCGGAATCAGTGATTTACCGACTCCGAAAGAATTTTCATAAAATCATAAAATTCTCAGAAAAAGAATATAGACAGAAAATATGATTCCGAGAAATAAAGTCTAAAGAACCATTATGAAATTCTAAACCGTTTGAGAATTAAAAATCCGGAAATCGGTCAGCGGCACTGGCCGACAACCGGTTTTGAAGAAATTCAATTTAATCCGAGAAAAATCCAGAAAATCACAGAAAGTCTAATAAATTGGAAAATAACATTTAAAGTTGAAATCGGTCAATTCTACACGTCAGAAATACCAAATCGAAGAATACACTATGATCGGGTCCTCGGCTCAGACTAGGGCTGACTCCGAGTCCACGAATCCAAATCCAACATAAAATAATCGTGTAAAGAATTCATGATACAGAATAAAATACAGGAAACAAATCGAAAAATACGATCGAAATCTGAATACGCAACCAAGTACGTATTCCAGGAACGGGGTATTACATTAAACAACACAGATTATTAGTAAACATAACTTCATGAGTTAATCATCATCAAAACTAGGGTGGAAGGCCTTTGGGCCAACATTTATTTCCTTATTTGTCCAACTGTACATACTTTCTAATCTCAACAATAAAATGATGTTTGTTAAATGCTAAAAAAGGTTTAGACTTTGCATTTAGGCACGTGTCTAATTCGTTTACATTTTATATTACTGTTGAAGAGTGTTGGAGCAAAAGGTACGTATGCATAGCATATAGTTTAGGAAACATTCTTGAGTGATTATTTGCTTGTTGAATGTTACTTTTCTATATCCTGCACACTTTGCATAAACAATCTTAAGGGCTTGTCATATAAACAAGATAAGGTGGGGAAGTCATTACCCTCTCTTAGCCCACAAGCAATCTCCTCACTCACTAACCCAAGCCTAATTAAAACTGAGTAGACGTTGGCTGTAGGGACATCTTAGACTCAATAGGAGACTGACCTAAGGGGGAAGTTGATTAGAATTTGACTCTTGCCAAATTGGTGTTAAAGGTTGGGGATTGAGGGGCGAAAATCCGAAGGTTGGTGTTTTAGCATAATTAGGCCCGTTGCTTAGACTCGGATACCTCCCACTGATCTTGCCCCTACCTGGTCGATTAAGTTGTGGTTAGATTCGGCAATATACCCCTTGTGGACAGTCTAACCAGTTAGGAGTCGTCTAGGTTTAAGGTTTACCCTAACTTAGATTAGATTTGTTGCTTTTTGTTTGTTTATTTGTTTGTTTCTCCTTGTTTGATTTTGATAATTCTTGTGTGATGTGGCTTATAACAACGATTTTTTTCAATTTTAATGGTAATACATATTTCACCCCATTTAACTCGGATAATTCCAACCAGATTTTTTACAATATGAACCAACCAAATACATTGGGTTAGACTTATCTGAATCAATACAACCCATATCCCCAATCTTATGACCATAATTTCTAAAATAATTCCAACTCTTCATAGAGTCAATGGGGATTCACCTCCCTCGAGTCCAATTTTCAACCAACTTGTCCTCCTTATCCACCTTGTCCACAATTTTCATAATATTCATTCCCTGATTTTGCTTCATATACTCCTTTTCTAAATCAATCCATTAAAGAAAAACCCGAGCTAGAAAAGAGTATAGAAGCCATGCAGGAGGCCGAACGAAAATTTCAGGCCTCCCCAATTCCACAATATTTCCAAGATTCATACTCATTTTCACCAATTCAAAATAGAAAACCATCAATCTTGAAAATGAGTATGTGTGAGTCAGAGCAACAATCACAAAATCTGATGGACTGACGATATAACACAAATTCTAAAATAAAACTTCATCTTTTCAAGTCCAATCACAACAAAACAATAAACCAATCGACTATGAAAAGATGCTTGAAGCCATGACTCAGGCTCAAATCACTCATAATCATGACATAGATATAATGGTCAAAACTCTTCATTCTTACCCTTTGACCATTCCTGATGTCGCTATCCATTCTGTTAGAGCCAAAGAATCATGTTGTTTTAGAAAATAAGATTTCATTTCAGCACACCCATTTGAACTTACCCAAACTCTAAATATTGAAAATCACATTGACATTTTGACAAGTTATCCCTTCCCTGAAATTGAACTTGAGAATGAATATGATCCTGAACCTCAACTTGGTAATTCAATTCTACTTTCAGATGCAATAATGACTCCGGTATCTTCACCTGATTTCAATTCTTCTCCAGAGTCCACATTGGATCCTGTGTCTGTCCATTGAGAAATTGAATCACCAATCTTTTATAATCATCATATTGAACTTGACCAATTTCATGCTTTTGTTAGACCTATTGGTTGGCAAGTTCTCATTTTTATGAAATTGAACTCAATGAGGAATGTGACCTTGAGTCTCAAATTTATGATCCAGTTTAAATTTTTGAATCAATGTTGACTCCTATTTTACTACCTGATTTGAGCAATATTTTAGAGTCAGTTTTGATTCCATACCTATCATTCTTGAACTTGAATCACCAATTTAGAAAGTCACATTCCATTGTGGGAAAATGAATGTGGACTTGAGTTTCAACTTCTTGATTTGGACCCACTTCCTGAATAAATTTTGACTCCTGAACCTTTACTTGACTTGAGTCATTTTCCTGAGTCGATTATAGTTCATATCCTTCCTGATTTCAGATCAATCATTTCATCTTTTCATACTCCATTTTGGGACAGAGGTGTTGATAATAATGATTCTGAAATTAGTTTGAAAATTTAAAAATTAGATGGGTAAAATTCTTAATAAAAATAATTCATATATACATCATTTTAGTGGGCTATATTAGAGAGGTTTCTTGTGGGTTCCTCCGAACTCCACGCAAATTAGATTGGGGCGCATTTCGTGGAACAATCAGACCACCACCTTAAGATAATATTTTTCTTCCCTTTCTTCTTTTTCATACATCTATGCATTAATTCATACATTGAGGACAATACATGAGATAGGCGTGGGGAGAGTTCTAACATAACGTAGGTTTTCCTTTTAAAAAAAATTATTAACATTTTTTTTACTTTTAAAAAATTTTTAAAATAGAAACAATATTTTAATATATTTTTTGTAAGAAATTAAGTCAATTTTAAGGAATAGGAGAATCATAATTAGGATTTCTTATACTTGATCAAAAAAAGATTATTTGTTTAATTTCTAAGGTTAGGAAGAAAATTTGAAAAAGTAATTTAATCTTGATTTTTACCTTAATGATATATGCATATTTTATACACTTACACACTTAGGGTTCAAAAATAAAGATTCTTATGCCTTATAAAAAAGAATATATATATCCTCTGATTAAGCTGGGTATTTGTGCCTCATAAAGCATAAGTATTCATGCCTAAAAGCGGTTCATATAATAAAATCCTTAGTTTTTTGGCCTTATTTGCTCAAGTTCTTAAGTCCTTAGGTATTTTCTCACCCGTTACCGTAAGATCGTTTGGTTTGGGAGTCATCGATTAAAGGCTCGTTACATGAGCAAATTAAAAAGCCTAATAGAACTAAGGAATATTATCACCAAAAATAAAAAAATGTTAGAGGTAAAGAAAAGAAAATAAGGCATAAGAGTTAGAGTTAAAGAACCCGAGTCAAAATTTCACGGTCACAATGGTGCATATGACTTGGGGTAAAATAATAGATTAGATGAGAAATACAGTTTGGCGCCATGCCTTGATTGATAACAAGTTTTTGAATTAAGACTAAACTTAAGAATGAAAATTTTAATTTTCCTATAACTTATAGATTACTTGAACTCTTACAATAATATTTCAAATATTTTTTTCTTTCAAAATGTGCTTTCAAAATAGTAACATTTTTCTCTTTTTTTATGGATTTTGTGGGTGCAATCCACTGAAAACTCTCACGAGACAAAACTCGTCCGCTAGGGGGAACCTAGAGGTTTAACAGCTTGTTGCACATGTTCAGTGCAATCGCGTGACCTACGAAAGTGGTCTAATAATTTTTGGTTTAGTTTTGTTATTCTGCTGAGGACGAGCAAAAGATAAGTATAAGGGTGTGATCGGTCGCTGATATTGCACATTCATTGTCACATTCTCATACTTATTATATAATAAGCTCTGCTTTTAATCCTAATTATTGTCTAATTTATATGCAAGCTCGTTGATAAAGGAAAGAATAGAGAAACGAGCCCAAAGGCCCATCAAAATTCTGATTTAATTCAAAATTAATTTGAAATCAGGAAATCAGGGCAGATCATGGAAAATCAGAGAAGTTAATGACCGATTAAAATCAATCTTCCAAAATCAATTGGTTAAAGTCAAAAATCAAAGGCAGATTCGTCAAATCCAGGAGCTAAAACGGGAAATTCAGAACCAGATAAAGGCAAATCGCTGAATGAGGAGCTGTACCTCCCCAGGTGTGGCCACCTGGCCACACCCAGGCCGCGAAAACGCGGCCGCATTTTCGCAACTTTGTTGAATCAGTTGGGGGAGCGTTTGCTCCCCCTACCGTTGGATTTTGCCTAAAAATACTGAATTTTTCAGAGACCACAGGGAATGACCAAGTAGAGAGTAGAAGTTACGCTATTCTATAGTTTGTAACTTGGGCTTTTAGTTTTCTTGTATGTAATTTTTATTTTCTTTATGTAACTGAGAGAAGAGGATAATTTCATGGAGGAATGAGAACAAGCTTATACTGAGGGTGACACCGGTGTAAGTATTCTTTTCTTTCATTATTATTTGACTCGAATTGAAGCTTTCTTTTCTTTTCTATTCTTATTTTTGTTTGCTTCCCTCTTCTTTGTTCGTGAATCTAAATGACTCTGATAGCCTCGAAGTTGTCTTACCCTTACAAGTGTCGTTGATGACTTATGATGATGGATATCTATTTCTATGATAGTGTAGCTTGCCCCTTCATTTCATAGTGTAAATCAGGAATGGGAAGGATCATATTTGTCATACTTCGCTTGCCTTCAAACAAAGGTACATCGTCAATACGGATCAAAGATAAGCAGGTACCGAAGAGGTAAGTAAGTTTTTTAGGTTTTAACTTTCTTTTCTTTTAATTTTAGTTTAGATCACCAACACCACAATCTCCCAACTATTTTATCACTCTTTTCAATTTCTTTGTATATATCCATTTTCTATTTTCTCCACCTTCTCAAATTACCACTTTCTTCCTAACTTAACTTTAACCTTTTTTCTTTTCTTTTAAAGTACTAAAAGAAGATCCTTAATCATTGAATGTAACTTAAAAGAGAACTTACTAAAAAAACCTTTCATCGCTAGTACCTCCTTGTAGATCACGACCCACATAGTCACTTGCTATAGTGGTAATATTGAGTTCTTGCACATTCTATTTTTAATTTCTGAAATTCTTTATTCTTGTGTGCAGATAAAACCTCAATCAGAGCACAGTGGCTGATTTTCAGGATAGCATTCATGATCACCCAAATGATGGTTTTCAGCAGAGTTTTCTGGATCACTCTTTGTTTGTGCGGACCTCGCCGTGGAGGCGTGTTCTTCTATTGTTCTTCTATCTGTGAAGAAAGCGAGCCACTCAGAGCATTTACTGATAGATCTAATTCAAGGAGGCTTTCTAGAGTCCATTAGCTCTGGGGAGTACTTGATGACAGATTATTGCTACCTAGATACAAGTATTGAACATGTCATGCTAGACAAGGAACTAAGTATTGGTCCGAAGAGTACATTAGTTTGTAGATTCAAGAGATTCAAGTTTTTCAGTTGACCAAGCTCTAACGGACCTGAACCACTTATTGTAGGCTAGGCTCATCCATCGACTGCAGTTTGTTTAACCTTGTGAGTGCAGATGGTATTGTCCCAATCTGCTTATTTTGATTGATATTTAGCTTAATAAGGTCACTTGAGTTCCCTACACTAGAAGGAATATTTCCTGTTATATGATTTTCATAAGCAAAAAGGTATTTCAGATTCTTTGAGAGATTCTCAATTGAATCTGGAAGAATACCTTCTAACTTGTTTTGTTCTGTACCAACTTGCTCCAAGTTCTTGCAGTCTGAAACAAAGATGAGAAATGCAATCCCTCAAGATATAAATCAGTGATCTCAGATAAACTTTCAACCAAAGTAGATATGCTTCCAGTGAACTAATTTGATGTCAAAGAAAGTATTTGGAGGGCCTGACAACGAGCAAAGCTCGTAATATAATCACCGGTAAAATGATTAAAACTGAGAGAGAGGACTTGGAATCGAGGGAGCATAATAGAACTGTCATTTTACGGCAGAGAACCTGATACATTGTTGTCAACAACATAGAGATTGAGCATGAAGACTTGCCTGAGGGTTTGGGGAATGGGGGCAGTGAGACTGTCATTGGCTAATGTAGACAGAGGACTTGACATAACCCCGGCAACAAGTTTAGTGTCCACAAATCCTCAGAAAAAGTGTTCAGATTTTAGAAATTCTTCAGCAAAGGTACAGAAAAAGAATGAAAACAGTTAGGAAAGTACGAGTAGACACAATCTTTGATTCGAACCATTCCACAAGTTAATGATTTGACTAATGCACACACATTAGCCAGCTTGCCTTGTAGAGTAAAAGATGTTTACACTTTTTGAATTCTTGAGTCTCTCCATGCTTCACTGTCAAAATATTACGTTCATATGAGAGCTCAAGGAATGTACTAGCTAGTTATTCAGAGATTAATAACAGGGACGTATGCGACAAGTCTGCTGACTCCATGGGACTTTAAACTGGAAGAAGAAACAAATTTCGAGAAATTAGATGTGGCATCTGCCCAACTATTATGGCCTATGGAAAGAAAACATAGTCCAATTCAATCTCTCATGTGGATGCAAAAGATCAGAGATTTGATGTTTCACAGCTAAATATGGGAATGAATGACCTCTCCTTTCTGAATATTTGATAGAAGCTGGCAAGCCAATCCTATGGCCTATGGGGATGGGTAGATAAATGAACTATGAACGAAACAAAGTTCTTTATTGAAATCACAGATTTCAGCAATGGAACAAAATTCTTGACTTGGGGCACCATCCCAAAAGACTAGTTTTTTAGATGGAGTTGTCCAAATCCTTATATATTGAAGACCATCCCCACGTCTATCCGATGTGGGACTATTTGTTCGACCCAAATCCCAACAATCCCCCCCTCGAACAACGAACAAAGAGTCTCCCTGCAAACTCAACTATCTTCACACTGGAAGATCAAATGCTCAATCGACATTCAACTCTTCACTGCGTGAGGTGACGGCACGCCTTATGTGAAGTATCAACTGTAGTCGGTCACTCCTCTACACCGCGTGATAGACCGCATGACAGGTACATTGCGTGACAGACCGCATGATAGGTGTGTGCCCATTGCAAAGGAGCATCACTGTCAAATTTCTCGAGAGCCCAACATTAGCTTCACAGGGGCCTATTGCGTCTTTTTGCGCCCGTGGGTGGGGGGCAGGCTAATTGCGCCTTTGCGCCATTGAGGGATTTACATCGTCGAACATCACCCACACACACGACTTAGTTCGGGGCATGGCTCTGATACCACTTGAAGGACTTGGGGCACTATCCAAAAGACTAGCCTTCTAGGTGGAGTAACCCAAATCCTTATATACCCAAGATCATCCCCACGTCTAGCCGATGTCGGACTATTTGTTCGACCCAAATCCCAACAAACATCCATGACTAAGCTTGCTCTACTAGTTCACTAGGTACCTTTGTGTCTGGCTTAGTACTTTCGACGAGTTAAGGAGGTGACACACGGTCCACTAGGTACCATCTTGCTCCACAAATTCACTAGGTAAGACTGTAGCTTGCTCTTCCAGTTTACTACATTTTAATTCTATGATTCCCTCAACCACCGCAGATGAAGAGAGTTGAATCCATTACCTTTCACTAGTCAAGGAGGTGGAAATGCTGCTTGAGCTAAGCTCGATTGACAAGTTACGTTGATATGAAAGGTCCTTAAAACATCTCAGAGTACGTCCACCAATAATAGTTCCCTAAAGTTGAATTCAGTCATTTGATGGTTTTCTTATTTATACATTCATCTGCACTAGAAAACTGTTTTTAGCTACAATATTATATGATGCAAAGTATCTAGAGAAAGGAAATGAGTAAACAACATGAAACGAAGGAAAAATAAGTGTGAGGCCATTGTGTATATGTTGAAAAATGTAAGAAATTTAGTCGACTAACAAAGACTATTAGTCGACTAAGCCTAAGTACTAGTCGAGTAGGACAAATAGAGAGAAAAAGCAGTTTACAGTAGTCGACTATATAAACCTATTAGTCGACTAATGAAAGGGATTAGTCGACTAGGCCTAAGTGCTAGTCAACTATACGGGACATTTTCTGAAGTAGAATCAGTTTCCTTTTCAGACGCTAATTTCCTTTTCTAGTGGAATACGCATAAGACTCAGTTTCAATTCAATAAAGGATTTGTTTTTAAAGATTAAAGGGTCTATAATCCTTCTAGATCAAGAAAATCAACTCTTAATATGATTGTTCAAGATTCTTCAAGCATCCAAAGGCCAAGATAATCTCATAGTCCAAATAAAAGTTGCATTATAAATCCTATAAATAAAAGTTATAACCAAGCATTGTAACACACAGAAAAATACTGATATCAAGGAGAAAAAGATGAAGAACACTAAGGAGATCAGAAGGAAGCCAAGAAAGGGAGGAGCAAGGTGAAAGTACATAAAGATAAGATAATTGTAATATCCCCTATTTAATAATACCATATAATTATTTAAAAAAATTATCTTATTATTATTAATTAACTTAATTTAGTATCATTATTAATATTATTATTGTTTTCGACTTGTAGACTCTTATTGCTTATATTTAGTTATTTTAAATTATATGGGTAGTATTATTATTTTCATCCAAGCCTAATAAACTCAACCCATTCTCCTTTTCGTTTTGTTTTCTTCTCCTTTTTATGCTAAGCCCGCCAGGCCCACTTCCTTATTTTCATCTTTTTTCTATTTTTCTTTTAGTCCAAAAACTAAGCCCACAAGCCCACTATCTATTTTTCTTATCCTTCATATTATTTATTTCTCTTAACTAAAGCCCAATAACCTCTAACTCATTACCATTGAGATCCTTACCCATTAACCCAAAACCCAATCCTAATCCAAATCAAAATCCTATCTTATCAAATCCTTTCATAAATATTCATTAATCCTAATCTAAATCCTAACTACTAAATTAAGCAATCCAAACCTAATTAGAATTCATGTTTCTAAATTATTTAATAACCTATATAAAGCCCCAACCTCCTTCTTTCTCTTCTACCTCAAGAGAAAAATCTAATTTAAAATCTCCCCACTTCCATCTTTCCCTTCTCCTCAAGATTCCATCTTTCCCTTCTAATCAAGAGGATCGTGCTTCGATGCCCAGGGATTGAGGAGCAAATACAACTCAAGTAAGCAGATCTAACCTTGTGAATTAAATTTTAGTTCTTGTTTCAAAGAAAAAAATAAAAAATTTAATTAAAGTGAAACCACAAGATTAATTTATTTATTTCAAAAAACTCATTTTTTTCCCGTAATTAATATGATACAAGTAATCTAATCAATATCGTGTCTATACAAGGGTCTTCCATGAAATTTTTTTGTATACATCAAAACTCAATTCAAAAATTCAACAAAAATGCATGTCGTAATATATATATATATAAATTTATACACCCTTCTTAAAAATTTCTACAATTTAGAAAATTGAAATTTCAAAAAAAAATTAAATTACAAGAAAAAAAAACCCGCTGCCCTGCTGCACAGACCAGCAGCTGGTCTGTGCAGCCTGGCCTGGCTAGCCCAGGCCAGGGCTGGCCTGCCCTGGCCCGGGCCCGGCCTGGGCAGGGTCGGCCCAGCTCGGCTGGGCCAGGCCGGCTGCAAACGGACAGGGCCTTTGGGCCCTATTATAAAAAGAAAACAAAGAAACAAAAAAAGAATTCAGGACCAGGCCTGGGCTAGGCCTGGTCTGGCTTATTCCAGCCCGGGCCTGGACATGGGCCTGGGCCTGGGCTTCTGCTGGAATATTAGAAACAAAAAAAAAAGAGAGAAAGAAATAAAAGAAAGAAAGAAAAGAGTATATGCATATAAAAAATAAAAAAATAAATATATAAAAAAAATTGAGAAAAATATAAACAGTAATATACAATTTTTCTACTTTCTATGTTAAAAATTTTAGATCAATAACAATATAAATTAATTCAAATCAACCACTTTAAAACCATTTCTCATTAATGGTAAATCTAGGCCCGTTAAGTATTTTAATGATTTAAAGCTTATTAAAAATCTAACAAAAAATAAGAAATTAGTTTAAATTAAACCTACTAAATTCACTAAACCTAAAGAATCATATATCTAACTCCCAAACTAATTAATCAAGATTTAAACTCCTTAAAATATTCTTTTAAAAAATCTAACAATTCCTATTAAAATAATTTATGTAGATTTATTGGGATCCTAGAATTTCAGTGCTCTGGACTTGGGATGGATCTCAGGTGAGTGTTCTTTATTTTCTCTTTGAGTATTTTAGTATTATTTAATTTTGTTGTCAGTGTTTCACTTCCTTTTTTAATTTTATTTAATTTTATTGTGAGTGTTCTCTTTCTTCTTGAAGTAAATAAGAATTTTGTGAGTGTTTTCTTTTCCTTCTATAATTTTATTTTGTGAGTGTTTTACTTCTTTATTAAATTTTATTTAATCGTGTTGTGAGTGTTTACTTTTGTCTTTTTCGTTATTTACCGTTGTCAATAAATACTTGTGTTTCACTTTCATCATTTCATATGGCTGTCTGAGATATTTTATTAGTATTCTCACTTGTATCATTTCATGAGATATTATTGATTGATCCACTTATTTGTGTAGTTGAATGAGCTTGTATCAGTATCATTTCATATGTTGGTGATCGTTGTTGTTGGCTTAGGTCTAGTATTGATATACCTTAGACCAGACTTGACCTTATAACTGATCTAGTGGTAATAAATCTTAGAATATAGTATATTGATCTTGAGGCTGATTGATTGATTATACATGATATCTACCTGATACTATTGTCCATGTTACTTAACTACTGGGAAAATATTGTTACACGGTAACAACACCCTCATATTGTACTTGTTACATATTCCTGTTATACCGGTATCCTGTTTCACTGATATTATATATTCCTGTTATACCGGTATCCTGATTACACATGTAGATATTGTTACCATGACTATCACAGAATTATTCCAGTGATGCAAGTAACATGCACATTAAGTAATCTTAATAAACTAATAACAAGACATAATATTAAACAATTTACACTAGGATTGGGAAAATTGGTGGAGGAAACAACGTCTATATTTTGGGTGGACCTAGAATTTAGGTTGTGCAGCCGAAAGAGGGTTCCACTGCAGGGTTCCCGTAGGGTGAGTGGCACCCCGTCCTGTTCCTGTTATACATGTTATACATGTACCTGTTCCTGTTATACATGTTCCTGACTACCTTGCGGTAGGTCCTGGTTCAGCGCCAGGAGTCTGGGCCGTGATCCCGGTATGCACGGGACCCACCTAAAACACAGACAACATTTCCAAACGATCAATTTCAATAACTGAGGACTTCGATTGGCATGTGTGGTAGGCGTAGTATGGGATGCGTCTATTATATGTGGCAATTGGTATTCGCTGATATAATTAATAATGATAAACTCTTAATGTATTGTGACTAATCGTGATCACCTGACTGTTTATACATGTATAAAATATGATAGATATAGGATTGTACATCAAACTAGTGACATATGCTAGGTTATACCTTATGACATCAGTTGTTTGTCTACAGTTGTTTTACTTATCTTTTATCTGCACGCTTATTCATATTATTGTTATTCAGTTGTTTGTTTATCATGTTAATTAGTTATCTTATGTTTGCAGTTATCTTGTTATTATTTTGTGCAAATTGCACGAGTACTCCTCTTTACACACACACTCATTAGGTCGCTTCTGACGACCCTACATTCGCACGTCCAGAGTATTGGACATTTTCTTATATTGTTCAGGTTTCATTGAGCTCGTACGCGTTACGAGAAGCTGGAGTCTCTATTTTCTTAATTATAGGTATTCTTGTTTTTTATTCATGATATTTCCTGATTCTATCTTTATCGCATCATGTTGCCATTTTCTTTCCTTTATTCATCTGTTATCATTGTGTTAGATATTTATATGTCATAGTGCAGTGATATTGATTTACCGTAGTAGATTTTGTAGCTTGTTCAGATTACTTTAGGCTTAGCGTGTATGCGTGGGGTATTTCCTCGCGTATATACGTCGCCGACCTTCGTCGCGACTCCGTTTTCACGTATTTTGGAAGCGGGGCGTGACAATAATACTCTTGTAATTTAAGTCTAGATTAAAGAGGAAGGTGAATCTCTGTTGCATCAAAGAGAAAATTAGATCTCTTTGTATCAAGTTATTAATAAAGCTCTCTCAAGTTCTCTCTCCGCGGACATAGTCTAAGTTTGGGCTGAACCACGTTAAATCTTCATGTTTTTTCTGATTGCTCTTTTATTTAGGCATTATTAGTTTACTTTACAATAGTTTTCTTTTATAAGTACTGATCATATTGTTAAGTTCTGCATACGTCGATCCTAAAAATAACAATTGATATTATAGCATATCAATTACGACTCAACAGTGGTATCAGAGTTAAAAGTTGACGAGGGTAATATGTCAAAGATAGGAAGTTTTACGACAAAGATTGATGTTGAGAAGTTCAATAGTAAAGGAAACTTTGACTTATGGCAAAAAAGGGGTGAAGGCGTTGTTGATGCAACAAGGTCTTCACAAGACCTTCCAGGGTAAGTCATCAAAATCTACAAGTATGTCAGATGAGAATTGAGAGGAGATGGATCTAAAGGCGGCAAGTACGATCCGACTATGTATCACAGACGAGGTGATGTACAACGTGAAAGATGAAGAAACGGCTACATGAATATGGTCAAGGTTAGAGACGTATATAACGAAAAACCTCTCCAACAAGTGGTATCTCAAAAAACAACTATATGGGCTACGAATGAACAAAGAATAGCGGTATTGGAGCATCTAAACTTTTTCAACAAGTCATCAGCGAGTGATCGTACACGTATATTGCATTATTTATTAGTACATTTCTACACTTATCTTATAATAAATCTGCTATTCACCTTATCTTAATATTTAATTCATGCAGAATATGATTAATAAAGGGAGAAAGAAAATACAAAATAAATACTAGTTAAATCAGATTTATATAAATCTATTTGGTTAGCTGAAGATCATCACAAATCTAATCCAACTAAATAGATTTAGTTAGATTTATTTTATTAGCTGAGAAATTAAAGAGATACAAGCAAATTCAGAAGTCCAAAGGCAATCTATCAATATACAAAGGGATATCTAAAAGATTGTGATGTATATTCATAAGATTCAAATATATAAGACACAATCTAACTGAAAATTAAGGGAAAATAAAATGTTATCTCCAACCTTATCAGAGGATCTTTTTGTTGGGCAAGAGACTTTTCTCCTATCTTCGTATGCTCTCTCTTATCCAGTTTTGACTATAAATACCTGCATTTCTGAAGGCAAAGGGCCACCACTCCAGCAGAGAATCATGAGTAGGCTGTTGCTTTAGTTTAGATTTCTTTTTCTTTTTACATGTAATTTTAATTTTTTTATAGCTTAAATTAGAAAGCTTCATGAACAAAAAGAGAGAAAGTATTGTATTTAGAGTGACATTAAATGTAATCTTTATTAAAGAGAGTTGTATTAAGCGTGACAGTCAATGTGATTCTCTCACTTTTCTTCATTGTTGCTCAACTTAATCGATCGCTGCTTTTACGATATTTTTTTCACTGGCTTTACTTTAATTATTCCAAGGTACGTTATTCTTTCTTCCCTTTCTTATTTATTAAATGACTTCACTTGCTTTACTTTAATTATTCCAAGAAGACAAAGGTAGCCCCTAGTTGGATGATCAGGCCGATTGCGCTTCTCCCTTCATCTATCGTAGGTTCTAGAAAGGGGAAAGCGGGGGCCATATATAGTGGTCAATTTTCAAAGCATGTCGAGATCACGCCACACGTTCCGCCATCTCAGCAGCGCCCCAAGCAACCATTCGCCTTCCCGCTAGTGGGCACAACACGCTTCCAACTCCAGCATGGACCTGAAAAGAAAGCCTCAGGTCCTATCCCGAGCCTACATCAATCCAGTGAAGCTTAACCAGTTCCTCAAATCAATCGGATTTTGGAGGTTTCCTCCGAGACTCCAAACATCAGTACAAAGACTACCACCGAAGCTACTCCGCCCTCTGATACGAAGACCCTTCAAAGCCTGCTGCTCCTGCATTAGTTACAGCTGGACGACATGACTCCCGTGATTTATGGATTCAATCATGCTCAGGTCATTCCCGCGTTCAAAATATTACAACGCTCCTGCTTTAATGTGGTTTGTTATGGATAATGGCGGAAATCTTTGCATGGCAATTCCAATAGTCAAGCAGCGCAATCCTTGTAGTTACGAACAAATCATAACATGCAAATCATGCAGTTATGAAAATTCGCCATACATGCATCCTCAACGGCATCCCTGATAGGTATTAATACTTCTTCTACACCAAGGAGGAGAGCTTTTAATTACTACTAAAAATACTAATTATACAGTATTCTCTGCTTTCTTCAAACAATAATACTTATTCTCACGCCATGGGTCTTCGACCAGCACTACACCAGTGCTCCTAACCTGAAAGACGTTCTCTTGTTTTGTGTTTTTGGCAGGATCAATCAGGAGCGTCAATTGTTTGTAGAGAAAAATCCCCACCACAAGGACTTAGTGACAGTATTAATAAAGTAATATTTTTTCTAAGAAAAGAAGAAAGAAAGCATGTAATCAAGTTATGAAATGGATCCCCATATTTAGGCCATCATTTTTAGTAATTTTACTTACTCCTAAATAACAACTCAACCCAAATTTTCAGCCCCATGAGCAATCGGGTTGGGCTAATCTTCGGGCTGAGAACCTCCTACCGAAAGTAATCGGGTTGGGTTGAGATTTGGGCAAGCAACCCGAAAGGCTACCATGCTGTGTTATACTCTGAACAATTTTGGCAGGCATGCTTGCCTACTTGGTGCATGAGAAGGAAGAGAGACCAGAGTCCAAAACTGGACATCTTTTGGACCCAAAGGAGCTCAGTATTGACCACTACATATACACAGTTCCATCCATCTAAGCCACCGAGGATCAAAGCCTTTGCGGGGTAATGCTTTCATAACACAGTCCCAGCTCACGCTATCATAAGCCTTCTCAAAATCAATCTTGAAACGGAAACTGACCACGTTCTTCTTTTTACAATGGAAGATAACTTCTTGCGCGGCAGCGACACTATCAAGGATACACCGCCGCTTAATGAAGCCACTCTGCTCCTCTTGTATGAGTAGAGATGGGATGAGGTGTTGGTTGTCCAGTTGGCGTCCAAAACACTTTTGGATCAGTGGCATGAGCTTTGAAGGCTAATAGGGATTCGAGGTCAGCAAACTTGTTGTGTGGTCTGGATGTGACTGATTGAGGATATGTGGAGGCAAACGTTAACAAGTATGGTGAGTGCAAAAAAGGGTGAAATTTCCCTGAATTCAGAGTGTGAAGAGGTTGAGGATGTTGCTTGATTTTTTTTTTTTTTAAAAGAATATAGGATGGGAGCATAAGCTTCAGCACTAGAATGTGTGTGTGAAAGATTTTAATGCACCTAGGGTGTAACATAAGAGTTTACACCCGCCCATTAAAATACATCATATGTCACTCATATCCATGACCCAAATCATTGATTATGATCTACATGATCTAGAGCTCATATGGATCAAATTCATGTGTATTGAAACTTTTTAGGCTCTCATCTCATGATCTAAAAATGGACGGTTTGTAGCGGTATTAAAAGTTGATTTTTTTTATCTACTTGATTTGTCGGATAGAATGATTTATTTCACATGAAATTGATCTATATGAGTTTTAGAACATATAAATGACAATTAACTGTTTGGATAATGAATATCAGTGACATACAGTGTATTTTAATAGATGAGCACCCTGGGGTAGAAGAGTTCAATACAACCACCCTCCTAAACCACCAAAAACTACCAACAACAGAAAACATCATATCGCTGAAACAAAAACAACACGGATTCCGAAAGTCTAAGCAAAAAAGAAGCAACATCCCCACTAGAACTACAAAAGAGTAGACCATCAGACTGTCCAAGCAGAATACCACCTCCATCAACACACACTGAGAAGAACCCCCTGCAGCAGCCAGCATTCAATTCCCTGCACTTCTTTCTTGCATAAGTAATATCTGTTGTATCCACCTTCCATATGACCTGCCCAAAAATCCACAAAATGAAAAACAGAAGTAATTAACACATGGACAGATGAAGCTTGTTGATTAAAGATTCTATCATTCCTCTCATTCCACAACACCCACACTATATATATAGCCATCATAACCATATCCCATAACATAAGGTTTCTCCTCTCCACATGCTTCCTTCTCCAATTAGTCTACCAATCATACAAAGATTTAGGCCTGCCTCTAACTTTAAACAATCATTAAACAAACTCCAAATAACACCAAATGTTAGGACAAGAAATAAACAAATGATAAGCTGTTTCATTATGTCTATTACAGAAAACACAAGTCGAGCGAATTATCAACAGAAAACACAAGCCACATTAAAATTCTAATCTCTACAGGGTTATGTTTTGCCAAATAACCTTTCTACAGGTAACTAAAACTTCACCATTGTTAATAAAATTGTAATAAGACTTAACTAAAAAAGTACCAGAAGAGTTCCAACGCCAAATAACTGTATCATTTTCAGATCACAGGGATAAGGTAACATCAATAGTTCTAGAAAACTGAATATTCCAATTCCTGATTGCTTCTACTATTAATTGTAAGATCTAATGGTTTAAATTTGGTTTCACGTGAAGATTATTTAAAAAAAAAATCAGATGATCAGAAGTTGAGAATTTTTTCAAATTATAAAATTACTCAGTGAGATGGCTAGTAAAGAAAATGGACAACATATAGGCAGTAATTAAGAAGTCCAAGAATGAATTAATTCGTACAACAGTAAAAGGAATGGAGACACAGCTCAAGAACCAGGGAGTTGACGTATTCCAATTTAAACTTTTTCAAACTTGTGACTGCACTCATTCTTGACATTTTCTTTTGTAGAACCGACGCGAAATCCGTTTCGCGTTGGATGAATCATCGACCTTTCGTGTCTCCTGAATATGCGTCGGCACCTATCCGGATGCAGTTTCTTTTCTAAAGTACCTTTCACAATAAAGTCAGTCTCTTTGTGTGTCAATTCCTTGAATCTCCATTCATTGTGGGGGATTGTTGGAATATGAAGAATATATATGTGAATCTTTGAATTGAATTACGGCGAGACGTTGATTGAATCAATTGGATGATGGTTGGAGTGTGTTCTCCTTCCATAGGGGATGAACGTGGTATATTCACATGTTCAATTCCGACTTCTAATGAATGAGATATTCAAGTCTAAAGATTGCCTAATTCAAAACCAAAATGGGACTAAAGGTAGCTAAAAGCATTTAGTCCCACATTGGCCATGGGATGGAAGCTCGTAGTGTTTAAATAGAGAAAATTGAGAACAAAGGGCGTGCCTTTTGGGTACTTGGAGTTTTCGCGCGCGATTGGGAGGTTACCATGCCCGATCATGCGCGCGCGAGCGTCGCCGCTAACGGCGGCGGCAACGGCGCCGGGCCGGGTCTGGGTCCGGGTTCCCTACCCGGCCTGGTTCTTTTTGAATCAGGTCTCACGGGTATGGATTGTGAGCACCCGCTCCGCTATCCGAACCGGCCTGCCAACGGACCCGCTCCGCTATCCGGATCCGAACTGCCCCGCCAACGGACCCGCTCCGCGTCAGTTGGACAGCCAACAGTTGCGATTGTTGGGTCGAACCATTGCAACGGTTCAGACAGAACCGTTGCAACTTTTCGTTGGGTTCGGACCCGTTGGCCTCTCCTAGAGCGCTATAAATAGCGCTTCGAATTCTCAATTAAACACAACACCAAGAACAACAACAGTAAGACTTCTAAAGGAGATTCTCTTTCTCTCTCTCTTTCAGTCTTGAAGTGACTTCCAAAAGGGAAGTGGTTCTAAAGGAGATTTTCTCTCTCTCTCTCAGTCTTGAAGTGACTTCCAAAAGGGAAGTGAGAAATCAGTAACTCGGTTTCCGAAGCGACTTTCAAAAGAGATTCTGCAAAATTTGTTCTGAAAGAAGACTCAGAAAATTCAACAGATTCTTTAATAGAATTGTTGTCTAAATCTGGGACTTCTAAAGAAGAATATTTTTCAACCTTCCTTCTTCCTCTGCTTCACAATCCTGTGAAGGTATTGGTTAACTACGGTTCGACCGTACGGTGATTTGGTAGTGCTATCCAAATACCGTGAAGGAGTGTTTTATCTTGGAAGATCAGCGTCCAGTAACCCGTTAGCACCGGTGCGGGGGACGTAATTGTCTTAAGGAGATTCGCTTTAAGCGTACCTCACTCCAAGTACTATATAAGTGAATTATACAGGGGATATACTGATATTCAGTATATTGAGACTGATTTATATCAGTCTAATTGGTGTTTAACCAAGGAAGAAAATTGAAAGGTGGTTCTTAAATTAAGGAACGTTCTATTAAACGGAAAACCTCCCACCTGATATTTGCCGACCTGGTCAATTAGATCGGTGATATTTTCAGTGATCTTGATTAGTTGTCAGATTGATCCCAGATTCCAACAATCTTAAGACAATTAAGTATTGAAGTTTCTTACTTCTATTCTGCTTAAATCTGCAGAAAATATCTGAGACTAATCAAGATAGCTCTAGAAAGGCACCAAACATGCTGCTACAAGCTTTGATGCCTACTCCACTTCCTAACCCAAAGCCAGAGAAGCCAGGAAAATTTGACGGCACAGAATTCAAGAGGTGGCAACAGAAGATGCTCTTCTACTTGACCACTCTTCATCTGGCCAGATTCCTGCAAGAAGATCCACCAAAGCTCGCAACTGATGCATGGACTCAATGTGACTTCCTTTGCCGAAATTATATTTTAAATGGACTGGATGACTCTCTTTACAATGTCTACAGTCCTATCACAACGGCAAAGAAGTTATGGGCTAGTCTTGACAAGAAGTACAAGACTGAGGATGCTGGTACCAAGAAGTTCGTCGTAGGACGATTTCTGGAGTACAAAATGGTGAACAGCAAGACTGTAATTAGTCAGGTGCAAGAGTTCCAACTTATCTTGCACGAGATAGAAGCCGAAGGTATGTTTCTACCTGAAACCTTTCAGGTTGCTACTATCGTGAAGAAACTCCCACCTACGTGGAGAGATTTCAAGAACTACCTGAAGCACAAGCGAAAGGAGCTGAAGTTGGAAGATCTCATTGTGAGGCTTCGAATCGAGGAGGACAACAGAAAGTCTGAGAAAAGGAGCAGTAAGAACTCTATGAAGCAAAAGCCAATGTAATCGAAGACTCAAAGGGAAAAGCGTCTACTTCCAAAGCTTAAAGCGGAAGAAGACTTCTCAGGGGTACAAAGGCAAGGTCCAAGAAGGCAAGAACATGCGCTTCAAGGAAACCTGCTACATCTGCAACAAAGAAGAGCATAAGGCGAATGAATGTCGCAGCCTTCTCGAAAAGAACAAGAAAAGCCATCCACGGGCAAACTTGACCAACCATGAGTCGCCAAGCCTTTCAGCTGTGGTGTCGGAAGTGAATCTGACAACCAACAATAAGAATTGGTGGGTAGACATTGGGGCTACTCGGCACATCTGCTCTGAGAAATTATTATTCTCTGAATATCAAATACTAAAGCAAGATGAGCAACTATTCATGGGAAACTCAGTCGTCTCAAAGGTTAAAGGAAAAGGTAAGGTCATCCTGAAGTGGACATCTAGAAAAGAGCTTACTCTGAACGATGTGCTACATGTTCCAGATATCCGCAAGAATTTGATCTCTGGATCAATACTTAGTAAGAAAGAATTTAGAAAGGTTTTTGAATCAGATAAATTTGTACTTACTAAGGGAGGGATGTATGTGGGAAAGGGTTATCTTGTTGATGGACTTTTTAAAGCCAATGTTGCAGTGGTAGATAAAAAGTCTGTGTATTTGTACCCGAAGCTTATAAATAAACGAAAAACTTCTATTTATTTGCTTGAGTCTCCTATTTTATGGCATGCTAGATTAGGGCATGTAAATTACAAGTCTTTAAAGAACTTGTCTAATTTAGGATATATTCCTAAACTCAACTTGGAAGAAATTCGCAAGTGTGAGGTTTGTGTTGAGGCCAAGTTGGCGAAAAATTCATTTCACTCAATTGATCGAAATACAGAACCTTTAGGATTAATTCATAGCGATCTGTGTGACTTGAAGTTTATGCCAACTAGAGGCGGTAAAAAGTATTTTATCACTTTTATTGATGACTATACAAGATACTGTTATGTGTATCTTTTAAACAGTAAGGATGAGACAATAAATATGTTTATAACATATAAAACCGAAGTTGAGAATCAACTCAACAAGAAAATCAAGATTCTAAAATCTGATAGAGGCGGAGAATATGAATCAAATGATTTTAGTGAGTTATGTACTAAATTTGGTATAATCCATCAAACTACAGCACCATATACTCCTCAGCAAAATAGAATTGTTGAACGGAAGAACAGAACTTTGAAGGAGATGGTCAATTCCATGCTCGTAAGTTCTGGAGCTCCGCAGAACTTGTGGGGGGAAGCTCTATTAACTGCAAATTATATTCTAAATAGAGTACCCCACAAGAAACTTGGTCTTATACCATTCGAGTTATGGCATGGAAGGACACCTTCCTACCATTATCTCAAAATGTGGGGGTGCCTTGCAAAGGTGCTAGCACCATTACCTAAAAAGACTAAGTTGGGAGCAAAAACTATGGACTGCATATTCATAGGCTATGCCTTGAATAGTAGTGCCTACAGATTTCTGGTTTATAAATCAGAAATACCAGATATTCATATAAACATGATTATCGAATCTAGAGATGTTGTGTTCTTTGAAGATATTTTTTCATATAAACGGGAAACAGATAAGACTTCTGGGAAAAAAACACATGAGATGGCGTTCAGGGACGAAAGCCCCGAGGAACCAATTGTTAATGCAGAAATTAAACCAAGAAGAAGTCAGAGATCTAAAATCTCAAAATCTTTTGCTCCAGATTTCATAGCATACGCTATTGAAAGCGAGCCTCAAACATTTAAAGAGGCTATGTCAATCCCCAGAAGCACAAATGTGGAAAGAAGCTATAAATAGCGAAATAGAATCCATACTAAGTAATCATACTTGGGAATTGATAAACTTACCTCCTGGCAGTAAACCAATTGGGTGTAAGTGAATTTTCAAAAGAAAATTAAAACCCGATGGATCTATCGATAAGTACAAGGCTAGATTAGTAGCCAAGGGTTATCGACAAAAAGAAGGACTTGACTACTTCGATACTTATTCACCAGTAACAAGAATAACATCCATTCGGATGTTGATTGCAATTGCAGTATTATATAACTTAGATATCCATCAAATGAATGTCAAGACTGCATTCTTAAATGGTGAATTAAATGAAGAGATATATATGGAGCAACCTGAAGGATTTATAGTCAAGGGCCAAGAACACAAGGTGTGTAAATTGGTAAAATCCTTATACGGTCTAAAGCAGGCTCCAAAACAGTGGCATGAGAAATTTGGTAGTGTCATGATCAAAGATGGATTCACTATCAATGAATGCGATAAGTGTGTTTACACTAAAACAGTTGAAAATGCATGTATCATTGTTTGTCTTTATGTAGACGACATGTTGATACTTAGGACTAATATTGAAATTATTAAGTCCACTAAAAGAATGTTATCCAACAGTTTTGACATGAAGGATCTGGGGGTTGTTGATGTAATTTTAGAAATTAAAATCACCAGAACACCAGATGGAATCAGTCTATCTCAATCTCATTACGTGGATAAGATGATAGAAAGATTCAAGGATTATGGGATAAAGGAGAATACAAATCCTTTTCTCCCACACGTCCACCTTCATAAGAATACAGGAACTAGAATACGCCAGTTGAAGTATTCTCAGATTATCGAAAGTCTAATGTATCTGATGAATTGCACTAGACCCGATATTGCTTACGCTGTAAGCAAGTTAAGCAGATACACTAGTAATCCTAGTGATCTACATTGGACCGCTCTACTACGAGTATTAGGTTACGTATCACATACCAAGAAATATGCCTTGAGATATGGACAGTATCCACCTGTACTTGAAGGATACAGTGATACTAATTGGATTGCAGATTCTGAGGAATCAAAATCAACTAGCGGATACGTATTTACTCTAGGAGGAGCAGCGGTATCTTGGAAATCTTCTAAGCAAACATGTATTGCCCGTTCCACTATGGAATCAGAATTCATAGCCTTAGATAAGGCAGGAGAAGAAGCAGAATGGCTTCGACAATTCTTGGAAGATATACCATTATGGCAAAAGCCAGTGCCCGCTATATGTATACACTGCGATAATCAAGCAGCTATATCTAGGGCACAAAATGTTATATACAACGGTAAGTCTAGACATATTCGTCGTAAACATAATACCGTGAAGCAGTTGCTCTCAAATGGAATTATCTCTATTGACTTTGTATCGTCAAAAGATAATTTAGCGGATCCGCTTACTAAAGATTTAAGTGGAGAGCGTATAAACTGCGCATCGAGGGGAATGGGTCTAAAAGCCTAACCTTACCGAGTTAGCTTAATGGAAACCTCACTTAGCGACTGGAGATCCCACGGACTAAGTTCAAGAGGAAAAACTAGTTATGATTGACTCAGCAAGTAAGCACTTGGGAGCTTGACTCCAACCCATTCCTAAGGTGCACATAAGTGCTTTTCTACAAGTGGATTAAGGATAAGCTTAACGCTTAATGATGCCTATATCTTGTTACTAAACAAGTGGAGTAGAGTAGACTACTTTTAACAGGACGATCACCTATGTGAGTATAGAGTTGGGTCGGCTCTTTGGGAATTTCTATGGAGGCTGTTATTCCCTAAAGATACTCTCTGAAACTAAGAATGTCTGTAGGCTGTCTAAAAATCATTAAAAGACAAGCCATTAAAAAGGCAGAGTTTCAGGTTCTAGACGCAGGACTAATGATGGCCATCCGCGTCTCAGCATCAAGGCGCGTGGGCTCAACACCCGCGTCTCAACATCAAGGCGCGTGGGCTCAACACCCGCGTCTCAACCTCAAGGCGCGTGGGCTCAACACCCGCGTCTCAACATCAAGGCGCGTGGGCTCAACACCCGCGTCTCAACATCAAGGCGCGTGGGCTCAACACCCGCGTCTCAACATCAAGGCGTGTGGGCTCAACACCCGCGTCTCAACATCAAGGCGCGTGGGCTCGACACCCGCGTCTCAACCTCAAGGCGCGAGGGCTCGACACCCGCGTCTCAACCTCAGGACGCGAGGGTCCAAGGCCCACGTCTCGGTTATGACCGCCCTGGTTATGGGGCCAGTCACCGCCCATATAGCGGGAAAGTTAGCCCCTCATTGTGGAGCATTTTTAGGGGGCACGTTCACCCCTGAAACCTCTATAAATAGCCCCGCCGCTATGAGGAATGGAGAAGAGAGAAGAAACAAGAGATAGACAATAAACTACACACAGGCAGACAGAGAGAGAAGCAAGAGAGAGCTCAACTCTTCAGCAAGCTTGCTGCGTACAAGTTGCTCTTTGCCTACCTCCCTTTGAGTGTTTTGGTAGACAGAGCTGTGCTACTCCTTCTACCATCCGAAGAGAAGATCCCCGAAGGTCTAGACGGTCACCCGGTCAACGGAGAACAAGATTCACTCTCCATCGCCACTTGAAGAACCCAGCCTTAAACAAAGGGAGGATTCAAGACTCAACATCCTCCCTCCCTTGTAACCGGAATACTAGTCCGTTGTAATTTTTCAATTTGATTCAAGAAAATCTTACTTCGAGCTCGTACCCTCTCCGTGTGCGTACAAGAGATGGCGACTCCGCTGGGGACTTCATTTGTTACCGACGAGCAAATCGTGGCGCAAGGTGACGTCCTCTGTAAGGGGAAGATGGTCGAATCGCTCGTTGTCGAGTTCGACCAGGCGAAGTACGAAGAGTTTCTCTCTTCCGGCTCCAAAAGCCCAAAGACCCGCGTCTGCCGCAGGGTCTCGACGGGGAATGGCCCCGAAGCCCGATCTGAGGCTCTCTCGGACGCCGCTGCCAACTGTGCCAAGCAGGATACACGCGCCAACGCCTCTCGGGAGGCCCGCGTGGTCTCAGGCACAACTGCCGTTGCGACCAACCGCGCCGCGCGGAACACACGCGTCAGCGTCTCTCAGGAGACCCGCGTGGTCAAATTCTCTGGTGTCCAGCATCAGGTCGTCGTTGGTCTCTCTCCACCTCCACGACGCAACCGAAATGCTGAGCGTCGTCAGAGGAGGCGTGCGCGTCAGCTTCAAGTTGGAACTTCTGATTGCCCAACTGAGGCTACACGCAACGCACAAACTGGCGTTTTAGTTGTGCCGCATCCAGCGCGCGAAGTCCGCGTTTGGCGGCCCAAACGTGAGACTCCCTAAGTTAGGTCCTCTGAAGACCAACTTATCAAACGCCAAGGTGAAACCTCTGCGCCTCGTCAAGCGCAGCAACCCACTCTCTCTCAAACTCTTCTGCCCCGGCGCACTAAGCGGCAACGCGACAATCGCGTCTCGTCTCAACAGAGACGCCAGACGCGTGTCTTACAGCCGCGGCGCGAAAGTCGCGCCCCTGAAACCCGCGTCCAGGCTGTACAGCATATGGATGCCTCCCGTCTTCGACGTTGCGAGGTTAATCTCTTCGATCCCCCTCCCGTGGATCTGAGGGATTACTTGACGAAGAAAAGAAGTGTCAATCAGGTCACTTCATCATGTTGCTGCCAACGGCTCATCTCTATGCTCTCCGAGTGCCGTTGTGGTTCAGGTGTGCACCAGCAGTCTTTAGTTAGACAGCTGACCCTGATACCCCCGTCAGCCAAAAGGAGACGCTCTCATAGGCGGAGGATGTTCTCTGACGCTGAATACCCAGAGCTCACTGCGAATATTGTTGGCCCAAGAGGTTACACTCTCCAATTGTTTTGTGTTTTGATGATGACAAACCAAATATGAGCTATTTGGTACTAACAAGTTTGTTAAGATAAGTTTCAGGTTTGTACCATGTTTAGAGACCATTCGCTTAGCTATTGCAAGAACTTCTAAGTTCCACAAAGCAAGGAAGGCAAATTGCACATCAAGGAAGGATCATAGAAGAGAAGGCACTAGCAAGGCATTGGATGGCTCAAAGACTTGAAGATAGCACAAGAAGTCTTCATGTATTTTGTTTTTTAGTTTATAGTTTGTTAAAGAATAGTGGATAGGTTTGAAGCTCTATCACACACGTTTTTGCGCACATGCTCATTCCAAAATAATTTCTTATAAATTATACAAAAATATTTTGCATACAAGATTTTGTCTACAGATATATATTTATGTTTTATACTAATCCCTGTTCAAAAGTATTTTTGTTAAAATCAAAATCCTCTTTGTTTTCTTTTTAAAATTGACTTTTTGACCTGATCCGGTCGACCGGGCGGTCGACCGAGTCTGTGTCAGTCTGGTCCGGTCGACCGGACCAGTCGACCGTAGTCCTGGCAGATGCACGTATCCGTGTGCACGTCTGTCGGTCGACCGGGGCGGTCGACCGGACTATTATTTTTTGCTCACAGGTTTTACCGGTCGACCGGGTCGGTCGACCGCTAGACTTTAACGGTCAAATTTTTATACTACCGGTCGACCGGCACGGTCGACCGATCCGACCGTTTGAACAGTAACGGGCAGATTTTTAAGAGCTGTTTATTTTTGTCTTTTGTATTTAAAAATTCGTTTAAGGATATATTTTGATCTAATTACCTCCTAAACATCAGTAAATATGTTTTATCCCTAAACCCTAGCCCTCTCCTATAAATAGGGGTGTTTGGGGAGAGATTGGTTACAACATCTATTATTGCTAAAAATTCAAAAGTTTAAGGCTTTCAAAGTTCTTGGTTTTTGAGCTAAATTCTCTCAATTTCTGAAGGGTTTTCAAAAGTTTTTCTCTGATTTCAATTTCTTTTCCTTACACACAAAAGAGCTTCATTCCTACTCAATATTCTCTAAGGACCTTTGTAAGGGAAGAGATATTTGAAAGAGAGAGTTTGTGGTCTTTTGACTACCAAGGAAATCACTTGTTCTTGAGATTGTAGGAGTTGGGTACTCCATTGTATTTGAGATCTTTGTGATAGTGGAAGTGGTCGGAATCCTTCTGGGGAAGGCGGGGAGTAGAGCTGGGTGCTCGAACCTCGATAACATATCCTTGTGTTTGCGATTGGTTTACATTCTTGCAATTATTCTCTACTTTGCTTGCACTTATTACTTGCTCATCATACTTACTTGCTTGCATTCATCTTGTGATTCTTGATTGTGAGTGTTATAACTTTAATTTATTGAATTGCCCTTTGATTAGCATTATCACCTATTCACCCCCCCCTCTAGGTGATTTTCAATTGGTATCAGAGCTTGGACTCTAGGTTTGGCTTAACATCCATAGAGAGATCCTTAAAATATTACTAATCAACATTTTCATTCATCCATTCATACACTAGTAAACATGGCCGACAACATTAAATCCCCACCTAAATTTGATGGCCTAAATTTTCCCATTTGGAAGGTTAGGATGACTATATTTTTGCAATCACTAGGTAGCTTGGTAGCTAAATCCTTGACCAAACCCTACATAGCACCCGATAGTGATGAAAGTACATGGACCGACTTCAATTTTAGAGAATATGAGGCTAACTCAAAAGCCCAAAAAACCCTATTAACCGCCTTGAATGAGGATGACCTTACACGGGTAATTCATTGCCAATCCGCCTATGAGATTTGGCAACACTTATTGGTCACACATGAAGGGACTTCACAAGTCAAGAGAGCTAAGATAGATCTCTTGAGGTCTCAATATGAATCTTTTAAAATGCTTGATGATGAATCCATTGATTGTATGATTACTCGTTTCACTAAAATTACAAATGGTCTTTCTTCATTAGGTGACGTCATCTCCAACGATCAAAAGGTGCGCAAAGTGATACGGGCTCTTCCTTCTTCATGGGAGATCAAGGCCACCACCTTAAAGGAGTTGAACGACAAGGACGAGATGGACATCATTAGTCTCATTGGAAACCTAAAGACCCATGAGATGGAGAAGAAGGCAAGAGAAGAGGCCACTACTTCAAAGAAGAAATCTATAGCCTTCAAGACTTCATCCACCAATGATGACGATGATGAAGACGAAGAAGAAGATGAGGAGCTAACTCTACTTGTGCGGAATGTCAAGAGGTTGTACCGAAAGAATAAGTTCAATTTCCGGAGAAGATTCGAAGGCAAAGAGGAGCGGAAGATCATATGCTACAATTGCCGCAAACCCGGACATATCATGGCGGATTGTCGGAGTTCAAGAAGAAAATGACTTCCTCCTTCAAGCCAAAGAAACGGAGGAGAAGAAAGCCTACAAAGCAACATGGGATTCGGAAAGCGAGTCCGAAGAGGAGGTGGATCAAGCTAATATGTGTTTCATGGCAAACACACCTAAGGTAACCCCTCAATCCCTTGATGATGAAGATGATGAACTAAGTAAGGAAGTTCTAGTTCATGCCTTTGTAGAACTTTCTGAAACTTATGATAATAAGAAACTTGAATGCTTAAAATTACAAAAAGAAGTTGCTTTTCTTAAAAATCAACTTGCTTTGGTTTCAAAAGAAAAAGATGATCTTTCTTCCAATCTTGTTTCTATTCAAAATGATTTTGACGCTTATAAGATTTCTTGTAAGGGTAAAACCCCTATTGTTGATAATAAAGAAATTTCTTCCTTAAAAACCAAAATGGTTGATTTTGAAAAGATTTTGAAAGATTGTGCTTTTAACACCAAGAAGCTTAAAGAAAAGTTTTCCAAAAAGCACACTTCTCATGTTAAAGATTCTCATGCTAAAATTCCACATGCTCACACTTCAAATAATACTTCTCATGATAAATCTTTTCATGCTCACAATGCCCATGCTCACAAATCACACACTCACTATGCTTTTAGATATGGTAGAGTGTATAGATGTACTTATTGTGGCAAAAATGGACATTTAGCTAAATTTTGTTATGATAAATTGCATAGTTCAAATAATCTTGTTTGGGTTAATGGCTCTAACCCTCATGGACCCAAGAAAATGTGGGTACCAAAATCAAGTCCTAAAATGTTTGATGTAGGTACACACCAAGGCTCCAAGACGTAGGGAGCGGTGGTACCTTGATAGTGGTTGTTCGAGACACATGACGTGGGATATCAACAACTTCACAACCCTATCAAGGTACATGGAAGGTGGCACCGTCACCTTCGGGGATGACTCCAAAGGAACTATCATCGGTATAGGTAACATTCAAATTGGTGCATCTCCTATTATTGAGAATGTTGTTTTAGTAGATGGTTTAAAACATAATTTGCTTAGCATTAGTCAACTTTGTGATCGTGGACTTAAAGTTGTTTTTGATCATTCCTCATGCAAGATTTTTGATGTTAAATCCGATGTTTGTATTCTTACCGGTTTTCGTGATAATAATGTTTATATTATTGACATGCTTAATTTAGATTGTTCTACTAAATGCTTAAATGCTTTTGATGAAAATTCTTGGCTTTGGCATAGAAAATTAGGACATGCATCTTTTGACCATATCTCTAGGATTAATTCAAAGGAATTGGTGAAGGGTATACCTTGCTTGGATTTTGAGAAAGACCGCATTTGTGGTGCGTGCCAACTTGGGAAACAAACCAAGTCTTCCTTTAAACCCATCAAGGATATCATGTCAACTAGGCCTTTAGAATTAATTCATATGGATCTTTTTGGACCAACTAAAACTAAGAGTTTAAATGGAAGTAGATTTGCATTTGTTTTGGTTGATGATTTCTCCCGTTTTACTTGGGTTTTCTTTTTACAAAATAAAGATCAAACTTTTTCTCATTTTAAAATTTTTCGAAAAAGAGTTGAAAAAGAAAAGGTTTTCCGATTTTGAGAATAAGGAGTGATAGAGGTAGTGAGTTTATTAACCAACTCTTCATGACTTATTGTGATGAAAAGGGAATTAAGCATGAAACATCTTGTCCTAGAACTCCACAACAAAATGGAGTTGTAGAAAGGAAAAATAGAACACTTCAAGAGATGGCTAGGACAATGATAAGTGAATATGACCTCCCTCAATATTTATGGGCCGAGGCCGTAAACACCGCATGCTATATATCGAATCGTATTTATTTATGCAAAAATTCTTCAAAAACTTCTTTTGAAATGTATCATGCTAGAAAACCAAATGTTGCATATTTTAAAGTTTTTGGATGCAAGTGTTTTGTTTTAAATACTAAGGATAATTTGGGTAAATTTGATGCTAAGGCTTATGAGGCCATCTTTGTTGGATATTCCTCTACTAGCAAAGCATATAGAGTTTTCATTAGATCTTCTCAAACCATTGAAGAATCCATGCATGTTAAATTTGAAGAATCTAATGTGGTTGTTGAGAATGTTGTAGAGATTGAACCACTAAGTGAAGACATGGAGAGACTATCCTTGAAGGACTCACCCGCTCAAGAAGAAAAGCTAGATCCTATTGGTGAAGTTCAAGAGGATAAGGAGGAAAGCACTCAACCGCTTCCTAAAGCTTGGAGATACGCTACAAATCATCCTAAGGAGCTCATCTTGGGTGATGCATCTAAAGGAGTCACAACGCGCTCCAAACTCCATGACATATGTGGTAACTTTGCTTTTATTTCTCATTTTGAACCCAAAGGCATTCTCGAAGCCGAGACGGACCCATATTGGTTGCTTGCCATGCAAGAGGAACTCAATCAATTTGAGCGCAACCAAGTTTGGCACCTTGTTCCTAAGCCCCACGATAGACCAATAATTGGTACTAAGTGGATCTTTAGAAACAAGATGGATGAGTCCGGAAATGTCATTAGGAATAAAGCTAGGTTAGTGGCCCATGAAATACACCTAGAGGGGGGGTGAATAGGTGTAATTGCTAATCTAATGATCTTTTAAACTTATGAAATGAGTGATGCAACAATCTCTCAAAAACTCGACTAAGAGCCGAATACCCCTTGCGAGGTTCTGAACTCCTTCCTCCCAATTCCCCTTAAATGGGTTAGAGGTGCGCAATGCAACCGAGTTGTATGAGATATGATCGAACAAGTAAAGAATGAAATGCTATGATGAAACACACACACAAGCAATCCAAGCAATCAAGGATATAGCAATACAATGCACACAATTAAGCCAAGCAAGTATAGATGAATTGCAATAGAAATATATGCAAGGCAATATGAAACAATGCTCAAAACACAAGCAAGTATATATGATGATATGAATGGATGATGCTTGCACAAATGTAAAAAGAGTAGAGTTGAGAGAAATTGGATCAAACGCAAAGACCAAGATGTGTTTCGAGGTTCGAGCCCCTAGCTCTACATCCCCGCCTACACCACCGTGTAGGATTTCCCAATCCACTATAGGAGTACCAAACTCCTCTCTCAACCTTACAAAGCCACCGAGGCTATACAACCACAATCCACCTCTACCGAAGAGGGATACGGCCCGTAGCCAAATACAACAACAAATACCTCTACCTAAGAGCTCACAAACCAATCACAATACCACTCCGATCACCTCTACCGAAGAGGGATTCACAAAAGCAAGGAGGGTTTACAACAAGTGGTTCCACAACCACAAACTTCTCTTTTCTTTCTTTTTCTCTTATCTTTTTCCACACAAAACAAAGATCCTAATAACTTAGGATAGAAGATATAGCTCAAGTGGAAACTAGGTGTTTTTGGAAAACAAGCAACAAAGAAAACACTTGGGAAATTCTTGTAAAAGATGGAGAATGAAAACCAATACAAATATCCCAAATTCCTATTTCTTTGATTTTTCCAAAAACCCAAAACAATAAAGATTAGAAGTTTAAAGTACAAAAACTCTTTTTAAAACTCTTTTAAACTCTACTGAAAACCAGAATTTTTCCTCTTAAAAACCTTAGCCAAAATCCCAAAGGAATGGGGTTTATATAGGCCAAAACAGAAAACTAGCCGTTAGGCTGATGTGGCAATTCTGACAGCCACCGGTCGACCGGCCCGGTCGACCGCCAACGGTCAGAAATATGACCGTTGGGCACTATCGGTCGACCGGCCCGGTCGACCGAAAACTTCCAGAGAGCAGAACTCTCACATCGGTCGACCGACCCGGTCGACCGGATCTGTGCCTAACAGACGTGCACGTCTGTGCACGTCGGTCGACCGGGTCGGTCGACCGGCCCCTTGGTGCGGTCGACCGGCACGGTCGACCGACCAGCCTGTCAGCACAAATCAAGGTCAGAATTTTTGGAAAAAATATTTTATAAAAATCTTTTATCTTTTCTGAAAATTCCATAAAAATTGTTTTGTCATTTTATATTGAAACATAAACCTGTGATAAAAATTTCAAGACAATATATCAACATATCAATTCATTTTTGTGTCTTGCAAATTTTATCAAAAACAAATCCTGTATTTTTGTCAAACTTGATTTTTCCAAAACATGAATAGGATAGTCAAAATAAGTTTGTTTACCAAGTTAAAGCATGTATGTATAAATAGAAAACATCTACTATAGATATAACATATGTAAACTTGTTTTGATCTATTATTCATGAAAACCAAATACCAAATCATAAAACGTGTGTGTTTTGTGCACTTGAGCATATCAACTAAACTAAGCTTTACACATGGATCTAAAACTCATAATCTAAACTAGATACCTAAGTCTTCTTGATGATCTTCATCTTCAAGTAGACTTGCTCCAAAACTCCGTGATTCTCCAAGTGCAAAGGTATGATCTTTAAGCTTTGGCACCGGAATCATCATGATAAGCTTCTAAACATCTTGTTGAAGCTAATCACCAACTAATATCCTGTTAATGATCTGAAACTTAGAAACACAAGAATATTAGTAAACATAACTACATGAGTGTTGATCATCATCAAAACTAGAGTGGAAGGCCATTGGGCCAACAATCTCCCCCTTTTTGATGATGACAAAACTCATGGAGTTATATATGCATGGATTAAAGATAAGCTTCAAGGAAGCTCCCCCTTAACTCATGCATAGGAAATAAATACTAATATATGACAATGAAGCTCATAAATATGTATGCAAATGTATGGAGATAAAACATATCAAATCCTTTTTCTCCTATTTGCAAAACACAACATATATGCATAAACCTAAAATCTTACTATGTATATCAAATTGCTTATTTATTGTGATGCATGAGAAAACTAAACACAAATATGCATATAAACTCAAAATCTTCTCCCCCTTTTTGTCAATCATCAACAAAGGGGTGAATAATCAAAAAATAAATAAAATGAGGGGTAAAAATCTTACTTCCCCTTTTTGTCTAAAACAAAAAACAAAATCAATAAGGGGTGACTACAAACATGATATCAATTGAAAATATGTCAATGAAGCATCTTGATACCAATAAACAAACATCAATAAATGTTATATGCTATATACATTCATGAAGAGGAAGACGCTAAGTTAGCTTCCCTACACATATGCATTACATGAAGAAGGGATGACAAGCCCCAATTCACATAACACATATTATGTAATGCATAAGAGGAGATGTGAAGCTCCCCCTACACACGTATATCATATAAAGAAGAGTTGTCAATCTCCTCAATTTATAATATACTCAACATGAATCTATATGTAAGAGAGATGTTAAGCTCTCCTTGCATATAGGAAATACAAATCAAAACTTTGAATATTTTCTTTAAAACAAATTTTTTTTTTTAGATACCAATTGTAATTAAACATACCAAATTTTGAATTTCTCAAATGTGATACCAATTGTAAAAATTTTACCAATTTAAAAGATTTTACATAGAAACATTGATACCAATTGTAAGAATTATTCATTTTAAATATATTTAACCAAATTTGATGTTGATATCATATAATTAAAATAACAACTTTTAATCATAAAGAGTGGGAGTACAAATACCAATTAAAATACAAAATCAAATTTTCTCTCCCTTTATGAAATACAAACTAAAATCATGCATAGTCTTGATACCAATTCAAAAGTAGTCAATTGAAACAAATTGAAACTCAAGCACTAGCATAAACAATTATTTGTGCTCTAAGATATAGGAATATAGTAGGCACAAATAAAACAAGTATATGTGTATGAAATGGAATGAGTATCAATCACCAATGGATGATACCAATGAAAACATACATACACAATAAACATATGAGTATACAAAAGGTCAAAATGATACCAATTGAAAGAGTTCAATGATACCAATTGACATAATAATAAGCTCAAGTGTATACATCATATTATCTACCACCCAATCATAATTCAAGATTTAAAGATTTTCAATTTAGGGCATACATGAACATGATCTCCCATCCTACCGCCCTTAGAAGGTAGGGATTTTCAAAGATAGATTTGAAAATGTAGTTTTGTTTGAAAATCACTACCAAAATGAAGAACGCCGCAACTAGTTAAATGGAAAATTTGTTAACTAGCACGAAATCCTTCAAGTAAGGAATAAAACAAAATTGAAATTCACATGATAATCATCACTCTAACCAATAAAGCATAACTCACGAGAAACAAAACATGAGCAATAGATATGAGTGTACAAATAATATGTGAAGATCATAATCATGAAAAATTATTTCATTAAGCTCAATTATTCCTTAAAAACACGAAATCATCAAAACTATCTAATCTTCAAGGCATATGTATGTCTAATACAAACTAACGTATACATACATATCCAAAACATAAAGAGTCCACAAGATATATGCATTAAGGCACGTGGCTCAAAAAGGATACTCATGTATAGTCAATAGTTTGGATAAGATGTACATATACATGAAGTTAAATATTGACACAAAATCAAGAGAAACTAAATCTTCATCAAGACAAATTTCATTTCAAGGTATATGTATGAATTGTCAACACAAGAAGTATACATACATATCCCTTAAACACACTTTGAGTCCATAATAGATATTTGCATGAAAGGCAAATGACTCAAGGGGTATACATGTATATCTTAATGTTTTGGCAAAATGCACATATACATGAAATGGAAACTCAAATTCATCAAAACAAATTCAAAAATGGGAATACAAGTTTAAAATGTATGAATCATCAAAACTAGACTATACTAGCACATCTAATGGGTTCAAATAAGCGTTCAAGCTCAACATATATAGATTTATTTGTTACCCACTCTATGTACAAGTATATAACTAGTCTTAATGAAAACTAACATCTAAACATGTAATCAAGTCATGAAGCATCAAAACAAACACGAATACCATATTTCTAACTAAAACACATACAAAATTCATCATAATTCTTTTATTTTAAATGAACATGATCTAAAAACATGACAATGGGCATAACAAGTAAGAATGAGCAATCACCAAAACTAGCTTATACGTGTGCATATAGTGAATACAAATGAGCATGAAGTTCAATTACATAAGAAACAAATGTAGCTCACTATTTGTACATGTATAACACAAGTTTTAATAAAATCTACATTCAAACATGTTATTACCACAAGAAGCATCAAAGCATGATAAAAGAACATCATGATAAAACTAAAACATGATTAATATGCAAATTTACATGTATTAGATTCATGATGTACATTATAGCTAAACAAACGGTGAGAACACTAAATATGAATCAAATAAGCATGTGTGTCTCAAATACTATACATGTATGTCATGGATCTAATAATCATGGAATTTACACACTAATCCAAAGACATCAAAAATATGCTTAAACAAATGAGACATGCTATAAATAATGAATCATAAAGGCATGTAAACAAATAATATGAGAGTTAGAGATTTATACCAAAACCGATGAGGGCACTTCTCTAATTCTCCAAAATAAGGTGGTCCTCCCACCAACTCTTCCCTTGAAAGAGATGCATCCAATATATTTCCTTTAAGTCCGGAACGCATCCACTCCAAGGTGTCATCACTCTCACGTCATGTGAGAGCCCTCACCTACATCAAAAATTGGAGGTGTGGTCTTTGGTACCCATTGTCTTTTGGGTCCATGGGGGTTAGTCTCATTTCTAACCCAAACATATTTCTTAGCTAAATTTGTAGTATGTAGTCTATCAAAGCAAAATTTAGCTAGATGGCCTTTTCGACCACAATGTGTACAAGTGTACACATGAGCATACGTGTGATGGTGTCCGTGAGGAGCATGTGTATGCCGTGGAGGGTGTGCATGCATAAAAGTTGGGACTTGTTTCTTCCGAACCAAGGATTCCAAGCGTGTATGGTTCATGGCACATTGGCTCATAGTGGAGCCCAAACAATCTACTCTCTTCTTTAACATACAAATATCATCATTGATTTTAGAAGAAGAGGTACATGCATTAGGTAGTCTAAATGATGAGGCTACACTAGCATGGCAAACATGAGCATCAATCTTTTTATGCAAAACCTCATTTTTCTTCAAACAAGCATTTAATTCATTTGAAATGGAAATAATTTTGTTTTTCAAATCAACATTCTCTTTTAACACAAAATCTACTTTTGAAGACAAGTTCTCATTTTTCTTCAAAAGAACATGACAATCATTTTTAGATTTTAAAAAAATTGTTTTCTTTTAGTGCAAGATCAAGTTGAGATTTTAATGAATCCCTCTCATTAGCAATCTCCTCTTTCTCTTGCAAAACAATATCAAGTCTAGCAATCAAATTTTTATTTTCATTATTAATGCCTAGACTCTTCTTTTTCAACAAGTTATATTTTTCAATCAATTTTTCACAAACAATTGATAGTTCTTCATTTAAGGCATGGGGATCAATATTATCATTTGAAGAACTAGAACAATCATCACTATCATAGTGGGTTCCGAATGTACCTCAAGGGAGTCATTCCCTTGGACCATGTAGCATTGTGATTCGGACTCTCCACTAGTCTCCTCTTCTTGTCGGATTTGTGCTTGAAGCTCGGAGGTGGTGGTTGTAGTTGACAATAGATTCCACACTGCAAAAGCGGAATCAATATTAGAAACACGCATAAGATAATCTTTAGGTAAAGTGCTTCTAATAGCCTCAAGGGCTTGTGCATTGGCCCCTATATGATTGCAATCACTAAGGAAGGATTCCTTGGTAATAGCAAGATAAATTTTATGACCTAGGGTTTGTAAATAAACAGTCATCCTAATCTTCCAAACATGAATGTTGGAAGGGTCATACATAGGTGGGGTCATGAAGTCCATGGTATAAACTAAATGTGTGCAAACAAGCAAATGCAAAAGAGATTAGCAAGCAAATGGATCACTCCTAGGATGTTAAGCCTAATATCAGGAGCACTAGCTCTGATACCAATTGAAATACACCTAGAGGGGGGGTGAATAGGTGTAATTGCTAATCTAATGATCTTTTTAAACTTATGAAATGAGTGATGCAACAATCTCTCAAAAACTCGACTAAGAGCCGAATACCCCTTGCGAGGTTCTGAACTCCTTCCTCCCAATTCCCCTTAAATGGGTTAGAGGTGCGCAATGCAACCGAGTTGTATGAGATATGATCGAACAAGTAAAGAATGAAATGCTATGATGAAACACACACACAAGCAATCCAAGCAATCAAGGATATAGCAATACAATGCACACAATTAAGCCAAGCAAGTATAGATGAATTGCAATAGAAATATATGCAAGGCAATATGAAACAATGCTCAAAACACAAGCAAGTATATATGATGATATGAATGGATGATGCTTGCACAAATGTAAAAAGAGTAGAGTTGAGAGAAATTGGATCAAACGCAAAGACCAAGATGTGTTTCGAGGTTCGAGCCCCTAGCTCTACATCCCCGCCTACACCACCGTGTAGGATTTCCCAATCCACTATAGGAGTACCAAACTCCTCTCTCAACCTTACAAAGCCACCGAGGCTATACAACCACAATCCACCTCTACCGAAGAGGGATACGGCCCGTAGCCAAATACAACAACAAATACCTCTACCTAAGAGGCTCACAAACCAATCACAATACCACTCCGATCACCTCTACCGAAGAGGATTCACAAAAGCAAGGAGGGTTTACAACAAGTGGTTCCACAACCACAAACTTCTCTTTTCTTTCTTTTTCTCTTATCTTTTTCCACACAAAACAAAGATCCTAATAACTTAGGATAGAAGATATAGCTCAAGTGGAAACTAGGTGTTTTTGGAAAACAAGCAACAAAGAAAACACTTGGGAAATTCTTGTAAAAGATGGAGAATGAAAACCAATACAAATATCCCAAATTCCTATTTCTTTGATTTTTCCAAAACCCAAAACAATAAAGATTAGAAGTTTAAAGCACAAAAACTCTTTTTAAAACTCTTTTAAACTCTACTGAAAACCAGAATTTTTCCTCTTAAAAACCTTAGCCAAAATCCCAAAGGAATGGGGTTTATATAGGCCAAAACAGAAAACTAGCCGTTAGGCTGATGTGGCAATTCTGACAGCCACCGGTCGACCGGCCCGGTCGACCGCCAACGGTCAGAAATATGACCGTTGGGCACTATCGGTCGACCGGCCCGGTCGACCGAAAACTTCCAGAGAGCAGAACTCTCACATCGGTCGACCGACCCGGTCGACCGGATCTGTGCCTAACAGACGTGCACGTCTGTGCACGTCGGTCGACCGGGTCGGTCGACCGGCCCCTTGGTGCGGTCGACCGGCACGGTCGACCGACCAGCCTGTCAGCACAAATCAAGGTCAGAATTTTTGGAAAAAATATTTTATAAAAATCTTTTATCTTTTCTGAAAATTCCATAAAAATTTTTTTGTCATTTTATATTGAAACATAAACCTGTGATAAAAATTTCAAGACAATATATCAACATATCAATTCATTTTTGTGTCTTGCAAATTTTATCAAAAACAAATCCTGTATTTTTGTCAAACTTGATTTTTCCAAAACATGAATAGGATAGTCAAAATAAGTTTGTTTACCAAGTTAAAGCATGTATGTATAAATAGAAAACATCTACTATAGATATAACATATGTAAACTTGTTTTGATCTATTATTCATGAAAACCAAATACCAAATCATAAAACGTGTGTGTTTTGTGCACTTGAGCATATCAACTAAACTAAGCTTTACACATGGATCTAAAACTCATAATCTAAACTAGATACCTAAGTCTTCTTGATGATCTTCATCTTCAAGTAGACTTGCTCCAAAACTCCGTGATTCTCCAAGTGCAAAGGTATGATCTTTAAGCTTTGGCACCGGAATCATCATGATAAGCTTCTAAACATCTTGTTGAAGCTAATCACCAACTAATATCCTGTTAATGATCTGAAACTTAGAAACACAAGAATATTAGTAAACATAACTACATGAGTGTTGATCATCATCAAAACTAGAGTGGAAGGCCATTGGGCCAACAGCCCAAGGTTACACTCAAGTTGAGGGAATTGACTTTGAGGAGACCTTTGCACCCGTAGCACGGCTTGAAGCCATACGGATGACACTAGCTTTTGCATGTTTTAAAAATTTTAAACTTTTTCAAATGGATGTAAAAAGTGCATTTTTAAATGGTTTTATTAATGAAGAAGTTTATTTTCTCAACCTCCCGGCTTTATTGATCATGTTCATCCCGATTTTGTTTTTAAACTTGATAAAGCTTTGTATGGATTGAAACAAGCTCCAAGAGCTTGGTATGAAAGGCTTTCTAGTTTTCTCATTTCAAATGATTTTATTAAAGGCAAAGTAGACACAACTCTTTTTACTAAGCATGTTGATAATGATATTTTAATTGTGCAAATTTATGTTGATGATATAATTTTTGGTTCTACTAATGAGCTTTTATGCAAGGATTTTGAGAAGGTAATGCAACTAGAATTTGAAATGTCTTCCATGGGTGAGCTCAATTTCTTCCTTGGACTCCAAATCAAGCAATTGCAAGACGGAACCTTCATTAACCAAGCCAAGTACGCAAAGGAGCTAGTAAATAAGTTTGGGCTTGAAGGATCAAAGGCTTGCAACACTCCAATGGCAACTACTACCAAGCTTGATAAGGACGAACAAGGTAAAAATGTTGATATTAAATTATATAGAAGCATGATAGGAAGTCTTTTATATTTGACGGCAAGTAGGCCGGATATCATGTTTAGTGTGTGTCTTTGTGCTAGATTTCAATCGTGTCCTAAAGAGTCTCATCTTATTGCGGTAAAACGCATTATTCGTTATATTAAGGGCACTATTGGAATGGGTCTTTGGTATCCGAAAACTATAGATTTTTCAATGACTAGTTATTTGGATGCCGACTATGCGGGTTGTAGAGTAGATAGAAAGAGTACTAGTGGGACATGTCAATTTCTTGGTAATTGTCTTGTTTCATGGTCCTCTAGGAAACAAAATTCCGTAGCTCTCTCAACCGCCGAGGCGGAGTATGTTGCCGCGGGGGCTTGTTGTGCACAAGTCCTTTGGATGAAACATACTCTCCTTGATTTTGATTTGCACTTTGATCATATAAAAATATTTTGTGATAATACTAGTACTATACACATGACCAAAAATGCAAATCAACATAGTAAGACCAAGCACATTTAGATTAGATATCACTTTCTTAGAGATCATTTTGAGAAAGGTGATATAGATATTGATTATGTTTCCACGGATTTACAACTAGCCGATATTTTCACTAAACCCCTTGATTTTGCTAGATTTTCGTTTATTTGTGGAGAACTTAATGTTTGTATTATTGAATAAACATGTTGTTCATAACCCTTTTTGATGTATGACAAAAAGGGGGAGAATAAGTTTACATGGACAAAAATAAGTTCATTTGGTCTTGGTTCCATATGAATTTATATGTTTTGTTTTTATGAATTTTTGTGTTTTAAATAAATTCTTGTGTTTTAGTTGTTTTTGGTATTATTGGTATCTAGAGCATATTCTTGTGTTTTATGTATAGCATAATTTGAGGGGGAGTTTTCTCCTACCCTATATTTTTGTTAATAGCCTATTTGTTTTGTCATCATCAAAAGGGGGAGATTGTTGGCCCAAGAGGTTACACTCTCCAATTGTTTTGTGTTTTGATGATGACAAATCAAATATGAGCTATTTGGTACTAACAAGTTTGTTAAGATAAGTTTCAGGTTTGTACCATGTTTAGAGACCATTCGCTTAGCTATTGCAAGAACTTCTAAGTTCCACAAAGTAAGGAAGGCAAATTGCACATCAAGGAAGGATCATAGAAGAGAAGGCACTAGCAAGGCATTGGATGGCTCAAAGACTTGAAGATAGCACAAGAAGTCTTCATGTATTTTGTTTTTCAGTTTATAGTTTGTTAAAGAATAGTGGATAGGTTTGAAGCTCTATCACACACGTTTTTGCGCACATGCTCATTCTAAAATAATTTCTTATAAATTATACAAAAATATTTTGCATACAAGATTTTGTCTACAGATATATATTTATGTTTTATACTAATCCCTGTTCAAAAGTATTTTTGTTAAAATCAAAATCCTCTTTGTTTTCTTTTAAAATTGACTTTTTGACCTGATCCGGTCGACCGGGGCGGTCGACCGAGTCTGTGTCAGTCTGGTCCGGTCGACCGGACCAGTCGACCGTAGTCCTGGCAGATGCACGTATCCGTGTGCACGTCTGTCGGTCGACCGGGGCGGTCGACCGGACTATTATTTTTTGCTCACAGGTTTTATCGGTCGACCGGGTTGGTCGACCGCTAGACTTTAACGGTCAAATTTTTATACTACCGGTCGACCGGCCCGGTCGACCGATCCGACCGTTTGAACAGTAACGGGCAGATTTTTAAGAGCTGTTTATTTTTGTCTTTTGTATTTAAAAATTTGTTTAAGGATATATTTTGATCTAATTACCTCCTAAACATCAGTAAATATGTTTTATCCCTAAACCCTAGTCCTCTCCTATAAATAGGGGTGTTTGGGGAGAGATTGGTTACAACATCTATTATTGCTAAAAATTCAAAAGTTTAAGGCTTTCAAAGTTCTTGGTTTTTGAGCTAAATTCTCTCAATTTCTGAAGGGTTTTCAAAAGTTTTTCTCTGATTTCAATTTCTTTTCCTTACACACAAAAGAGCTTCATTCCTACTCAATATTCTCTAAGGACCTTTGTAAGGGAAGAGATATTTGAAAGAGAGAGTTTGTGGTCTTTTGACTACCAAGGAAATCACTTGTTCTTGAGATTGTAGGAGTTGGGTACTCCATTGTATTTGAGATCTTTGTGATAGTGGAAGTGGTCGGAATCCTTCTGGGGAAGGCGGGGAGTAGAGCTGGGTGCTCGAACCTCGATAACATATCCTTGTGTTTGCGATTGGTTTACATTCTTGCAATTATTCTCTACTTTGCTTGCACTTATTACTTGCTCATCATACTTACTTGCTTGCATTCATCTTGTGATTCTTGATTGTGAGTGTTATAGCTTTAAATTATTGAATTGCCCTTTGATTAGCATTATCACCTATTCACCCCCCCTCTAGGTGATTTTCAAATATGACAAGAAGGATCAGAGGAAAACAGCCTGCAGTCAGCTCTGACGAGTCTGACTCTGAACCGGAAGGAGTGTATCGACACACTCGTACCCGGACCGGGGCCATCCCCCGATTGATTATAATGCCCTAGCTCGGGGCATCGAAGTGAACGACTCTCACTCTGCAGTAGCAGAATTGCAGGCCTCAAACTCTTCCATAGAGAAGGAGGCCTTCATCTACATGACAAGCACTCCTGAGGAGACGGCCCGACGCCTAGATCAGCAAGCCCAGGTTCAGAAGGAACAACTCGATATGATTCTTGCTCAACGGGAATCTATCGACTCTCTCAAGCAGATGCTTGCGCAGTTGCTCGAAGACAGGAAGAAATCTCCCCTAAAAAGTCTAAGGGCAAGAAAAAAGAGGGAGAAAGCTCGTCTTCTGTGCACCCTGATGGAGAGAAGCCCACCTCGACCTCGTCCAAATCCTCGTCGTAAGGGAAGGACGACCAAAATCAGGGGAAGATTCATTCCAAGAGAATGAATCAATTAGAGCAACGCCTTGAGGCCCTCACCAACCGTAAAGGCCTCCAGGAAGCGGGAGTGGTCCGACCTTATCCGGCCGAGTGGGACTTGGTTCCATACCCGCCCAAGTTTAAGGCTCCAACCCTCCAAGCATTCGATGGGAAGGGGTCACCCAACCAACACCTCTACTACTTTAAATCCCAAACAGGGAATGTAGTAGACAATGATGCCATCTTGGCACGTCTGTTCATTGGCACCCTGAAAGGGCTCGCCTTCGAATGGTTTATGAAACTCCCAGAGGGCTCCATCAAGAACTGGGGTGATTTGGAGAAGTTATTCCTAACGCGCTTCTTCGAAGACGACTCGGAAGTCACAATGCCCACCCTTTTGGCCACCAAACAGCGAAAGGGAGAGTCCGTCAAATCTTTCGTGGAAAGATTTCGGAATGTGGCACTCCGATGTCCGAGCGGCATGACCCAGGTCACCCTGGTGGAAACATGCCGCCACAATCTCCAAACCTCACTCCTTGCTCAAATAGGAGTTGCCGAAAGCCGCACCTGGAAGCAGTTGGTCAAACAAGGTGAACAGGCTGAGGAGATTGTTGCCCGCGTCAGGGCAGAAGAAGAGAAGCCACGGCCAGAGAGGTCAACCAGGCGTGCGCCAGACACATCCCTCCAGACAAAGCGGAAGGATAATTTGGCAACGGAGACCAAATCTCCCGCCAAACCTCAACCGGTCAAGGCGAGTGGCTCTTCAAGCCAGCCACGCGCCAACAAGCAGTATTCTTTCAAGGAGGAACATGTCGATTCGCTCTTTAAGCTACTCAACAAGAGCAATAGACTGAAGCTCCCTGAAGCCAGGCGCCCTGAAGAAGTCGGTAAAACCGACAATCCCAATTACTGCTTATACCACAGGATGTTGGAACACCCCACCAAAAGCTGCTACGTCTTCAAGGACATCCTTCAGGCCCTGATTGACGCGGAGGTATTAAAACTCCAACCAGAGCAGAAGAAGGTGACGGCTAACATGACGTCAGTTCTCCAGTTCGGAAGACAACCCCCAACGCCTTCGGGGGTGGCCCCTGTTCCGAAAGGAGAGCTAAGAGTGGTCAACACAGATCCTCACCAGCAACAAGAGAAAGGCCTGATACCTGTTCCCACACCTCGAGGGGAAATCATGTGGGTCCACCCTGACCTTGTTGACGCCCAGCAATGGACTACTGTAACTAATAAGAAGTCCAAGGGTAAGGCAAAGGCGTCATCCTGCAATGTGGTGTGTGCCTCTTCTCGAGAAGCGGATACCGATATTCCTTCGCTAACCGACTCGGAAGAGGAGACAATAGTTCTGGCCGCAGAACCCGGTCGGCTGGTGGCGGAAACCCGCTCAGGACAGCCCTACTTGAAGCAGTATGTGTCACGCCCCGCTTCCCAAAATCCGCGAAAACGGAGTCGCGACGAAGGTCGGCGACGTATATACGCGAGGAAAATACCCCACGTATACACGCTAAGCCTAAATTAACCTGAACAAGCTATGAATCAGAAGCATAATATTAAATGATCACTGCAATAATACATATAATGACAATCACAATGATAGCAGCGTAAATGATGGCAAGAAAAATGACAGCTGAAGCGATAAAGGTAAAATCAAGAAATGACAGGAATATAAAAGAGGTGAGGATACCAGAACAGAAGAAAGAGCGTCCAGTACCTCGCAAGATGAACAGTCTCGTCGAACACCTGCACATTAGAACAAACGTCTAATATCTGGACGTGCAAATCCAGGGTCGTCAGAAAGCGACCATGGTGAGTGTGTGTGTAAAAGGGGAAAGAGCTCGTGCAGAAGAAACAATGTGCATAAATAATAATAAGAACAACTGCAGATATAAGATAATCAAATAACATGTTACATAAGCAACTGAATAACAATGCAATAATATACATGATAGCAACACGAATAAAGATAGCAAGAATAATAGTACAGGTACAAGACAAGTAAAGCAACTGTAGCAAACAACGGATGTCTAGATGTATATCCTAGCAATATCACTAATCTAGTATATAATCTGGTCCTGGTTATAATCAAGTGTCTATCATAGTGATATATATAGATATACAATTAGGTGATTACAGTCAGTCACAATACATCAACAGTTTATTATTAATTATGTCAGCGAACACCAATTGTCACACGTAATAGATGCATCCCATACTACTCCTACCACACATGCCAATCGATGCCCTAAGTTATTGAAACTGATCGGTTGGAGACATTGTCCATGCTTTAGGTGGGTCCCGTGCATACCCGGGACCACGGCCCAGACTCCTGGCGCTGAACCAGGACCTACCGCAAGGTAGTCAGGAACATGTAAATAGGAACAGGTACATGTATAACATGTATAATAGGAAACATGACGGGGTGCCAGTCACCCCACGGGAACCCTGCAGTGGAACCCTCTTTCGGCTGCGCAACCTAAATCCTAGGTCCACCTAAAATACGGACGCTGTCTCCTCCATCAATCTCCCCAATCCCAGTGCAAGTTGTTTGTTATCATGTTTTAGTTTATCAAGATTATTTAGTATACATGTTACTTAAATCTCTGGGATGACTCAGTGCTGGTCACGGTAACAATATCAACATGTGAAAGTCAGGGTACCGGTATAACAGGAGTATAAAATATCAAGGAGCAGGACACCGGTATAACAGGAATACAACAAGTGAACATGCAGGTGTTGTTACCGTGTAATAATATTCCCAGCAAATTACAGTAACATGAACATGATAGTTGGGTAGATGCCAAGTAGTCAGTCAGGTTCCACAGGTAAATCAATATATACAAGGTGATTAAAGTGAACAATCATACATATCTCATGAACGAATACAAGTAATGAAACTGGTAAAATATAACAGGAAATCACATGAAATGATAAAAGTAAAACATAATACATGTAGACAACGGTAAATAGGAAAAATGAGACAAAAGCAAACACTCACATGAAATGACGCGGTTTCAGAACCGAATCGCCATCTGATCTTCACTGCATGAACTGGCACTGATCTACGGATCATCCTATGGATCGGTCTTCGAATCACCATTGTATCGGGTCCACAACGGCACAAATCTGAATCATGTCCGAATCTCCTGCAACGGTCCGGATCTCACCGAACAAATTCGAACACTGTAGCACGTGATCAACACATAAATATATATAAATACACTCTAAACACCCACACAAGCACACGGACACATACGTGTACACCCATGTACATACACATGCAAGTATGCACATATACTCATACACATTAATTTAATGCATACATATCCAATTTAATAAATACCTATTATTAACTATAAATATCTATACATTAATTTAATTCACATCCATGCATGCACATATACATCATGCATACACATGCATGCATATCACAACTACACTCCCGCACACAACCATACACATTAATTTAAAGTTCTCAATTATTACAAGATTGCCCCCCATACAATAAAATGTAAAACTAACCTCGAGCCGATTTGCGGCGCACCGACGGAGGCTCCGACGGAGGCGTACGGGGCCGCGGAGGGTGTCGTTGGATAGAGCAACTCGCCGTGAAGAGCGTGGGGTGCGTTCACGCTCACCGACGTCGATCAACAGCATCCCGCGGAGAGCCCGAAAATGGTTCGGAGTAAGGATTTGCCGCACATGAAAATAACCCACAAGAAAACATACACATTGAATTAATAAACTTACATTCATATTTCTCCCAAACCAAACACAGATAATTTAAAGTACACGTTAATGTAAAGAGTGAGGGAGGGAAGCTTCGGCTATGGATTTAATTAACAAAAATGCCATAACCAAGAAAATGACTAAATAAACAGTAGAGCAGAGATAAAAAGATCACCCTAAGTTCTGAGCAGCAGATGCGGCAAGCAAGATTTATCAATCAATACCACCGAATCCAACCAGAACTCCAGCCCTAGCTAATGTTAGAAATCTAGGGAGGCGGCGGGTCTGGTTGCTGTGCTCGGCGGAGGTCTCATGGTGCTCCGGAATGTTCCGGTGACAGCGTGGAGGAGATCCGACCATGGGGAGAAGGGAAGGATGGTTGGCACGGCCCGGATCTCGACGCCGGGGGAGAAGTGGGCGGCCACCAACAAGGGGCGCTGGCTGATCTCAAGGTGAAGGAGACGGGTTAGCTTTATGATAATTAGGGATTAGGTTTAGGGTTTGTGATTGTATATAGGGTCTAAATTGGGTTTGGGTTATAGGGTCATGGGCATGAGTAATAGGGTAATGGGTTATGGGCTAACGGGCTAATGGGTATGGACTTTAGGAAAATAAATGAAAATGAAAAGGAAAAAGAAAGGAATAAGAAAACAGAAGAATGGGCTTTCATGAAATGAGTAGTTGGGCTTGTGAAATTGAAAGAAAAAGGATGAAAATAAATAGACGGGTTTGGGCCAAGAACTTTAGGCTTGGGTTGGGCCAAGGCAAAAATAAAAAGATTGAAGAAGAATAAGTGTGACATGGTAGGATGGGCTAATGGACTTGACTAATGTGTATAGAAGAGATAATGGGTTAGGATCCAATTAGGTTAGGTGGGTCTTGGTTTGGATTTGGGTAATGGATCAAGGAATAGACTAATGGGTAGAGGGTTAGAATCAAGGAATAAGACATGTATGGAAATCAAGGGAAGAGGAATATAACAAACACCTCTACAAAATAATAACCCAACATTAGTAGTAACATTACTTAACCAAAATAATAATATTAATAATACCAATACATTACATGACCAATCTATTAATAATAAATAACAGTAACCATAGCAACACTAATAGTATTAATAATAATTACAAGAAAGAAAATAATAGATTAAGTTGTTAAAATAATTTGTAAATTAAAATAAATACTTCAGGAAAATAAAAATACAGTAGTTTAGATTAGGGATATTACATTCTACCCACCTTAATAAAAATTTCGTCCTCGAAATTTCGATAAGGTAGGGAATGCTTAAAAATCAAATTAGGAAGAAGATGAAGCTTCCACACCACTTCTCACTGTATCAAGACTTCACCACACTTCCGCTACGCGCTCTGATTTCTGGTACCAGCTTTAAAATGAAGTGGAAAATTTGAAAAATAGATTCGAAAGGAGGATAGAAATCAAGATAGAACCCAGATTACTCTAGAAAAAGAGTTGGAATTAGGGATATTAAAAGATTCAAGAGATGGATTCCAAAAGAGAGAACGATCAATTTCAAATGGAGTCAATATCATCGTATGGATAGTATATGTATATTGCAGTGTAACTATAACTTGTTCAAGTTACCGGTAAGAATTAGGTCATCTTGCGAATATCAAAATTCAAAATTTCAACATCGCAAGTCGAAAACCTAGGCTCTGATACCAAAAAAACCCTGTCACGCCCCGCTTCCCAAAATCCGCGGAAACGGAGTCGCGACGAAGGTCGGCGACATATATACGCGAGGAAATACCCCACGTATACACGCTAAGCCTAAATTAACCTGAACAAGCTATGAATCAGAAGCATAATATTAAATGATCACTGCAATAATACATATAATGACAATCACAATGATAGCAGCGTAAATGATGGCAAGAAAAATGACAGCTGAAGCGATAAAGGTAAAATCAAGAAATGACAGGAATATAAAAGAGGTGAGGATACCAGAACAGAAGAAAGAGCGTCCAGTACCTCGTAAGATGAACAGTCTCGTCGAACACCTGCACATTAGAACAATCGTCCAATATCTGGACGTGCAAATCCAGGGTCGTCAGAAAGCGACCATGGTGAGTGTGTGTGTAAAAGGGGAAAGAGCTCGTGCAGAAGAAACAATGTGCATAAATAATAATAAGAACAACTGCAGATATAAGATAATCAAATAACATGTTACATAAGCAACTGAATAACAATGCAATAATATACATGATAGCAACACGAATAAAGATAGCAAGAATAATAGTATAGGTACAAGACAAGTAAAGCAACTGTAGCAAACAACGGATGTCTAGATGTATATCCTAGCAATATCACTAATCTAGTATATAATCTGGTCCTGGTTATAATCAAGTGTCTATCATAGTGATATATATAGATATACAATTAGGTGATTACAGTCAGTCACAATATATCAACAGTTTATTATTAATTATGTCAGCGAACACCAATTGTCACACGTAATATACGCATCCCATACTACGCCTACCACACATGCCAATCGATGCCCTAAGTTATTGAAACTGATCGGTTGGAGACATTGTCCATGCTTTAGGTGGGTCCCGTGCATACCCGGGACCACGGCCCAGACTCCTGGCGCTGAACCAGGACCTACCGCAAGGTAGTCAGGAACATGTAAACAGGAACAGGTACATGTATAACATGTATAACAGGAAACATGACGGGGTGCCAGTCACCCCATGGGAACCCTGCAGTGGAACCCTCTTTCGGCTGCGCAACCTAAATCCTAGGTCCATCCAAAAATACGGACGTTGTCTCCTCCATCAATCTCCCCAATCCCAGTGCAAGTTGTTTGTTATCATGTTTTAGTTTATCAAGATTATTTAGTATACATGTTACTTAAATCTCTGGGATGACTCAGTGCTGGTCACGGTAACAATATCAACATGTGAAAGTCAGGGTACCGGTATAACAGGAGTATAAAATACTTAGTCTTTTTGGCTTAAATAAAATCCCATAAAATACTTAAAATCTACAAAAATAGTTTAACCAATATACTTTGATATACAAACTTGCTTGCACAAAATCAAGGCATGTTATAAAAGATTGGACTATTTTTGTAACTTGGAAATATTTGGCTCATATTAAAAACTGTTTTTCCAAAACAATATTTTTCCAAAACATGTTTTTCCAAATCTTCATCAAATACAAAAACAAGATATATTTTTTTAAAGCATAGTGTGTATGGATATGATCCACTACACAATCAAGATGAAATATCTATGTTTTTGTCATTAAGCTCTAAATATGTGATTTTTATATAGTCTTTAACCAAAACCATATTTTTCAAAATAAAAGTCTTTTCTAAACTGAAAATTCTTTTATGAAAAGATAACTAAATCAAGAGTGTGTGTGTGATATATACTTGAGCAATCCACCAACTATTCTATCCTTTACATTTTATCTAAAACAAAAATCTTATACCTAGACACAAGCCTTGATCTTGAAGTCTTCCCTTGAAGTCTTCTCATCTTCTTGACTTGGTCCAAGCTTGATCCAAAAACTCCTTGGATCACACCGTGCTAGCTCCAATCTTGACATATTATCCTTTGTTGAGCTATGCACCTACTAAGATCTTGATAATGAATCTGTCACTGATTAAACACAAGATCATTAGTAAACATAACTTCATGAGTTGATCATCATCAAAACTAGGGTGATAGGCCTTTGGGCCAACAATCTCCCCCTTTTTGATGATGACAAAATTCATGAAGTTATATATGCATGGATTAAAGTAAAGCTTCAAAGAAGCTCCCCCTTAACTCATGCATAGACATAAATAATAATATATGACAATGAAGCTCATAAATATGTATGCAAATGTATGGAGATAAAACATATCAAATTCTTTTTCTCCTATTTGCAAAACAAAACATATATGCATAAACATAAAATCTTATTATGTATATCTATTGTTTATTTGTTATGCATGAGAAAGCTAAACACAAGTATGCATATAAACTCAAAATCTTTCTCCCCCTTTTTGTCAATCATCAACAAAGGGTTCAAAGTGAAATCAAACAAATCTTTCTCCCCTTTTTTGTCAAAAGCAAAGAAATCAAGGAGGGGTAACCAATAAAGATGTATATGCGATATACATTCATGAAGAGGAAGACGCTAAGTTAGCTTCCCTACACATATGCATTACATGAAGAAGGGATGACAAGCCCTAACTCACATAACACATATTATGTAATACATAAAAGGAGATGTGAAGCTCCCCCTACACACGTATATTATATAAAGAAGAGTTGTCAAGCTCCTCAATTTATAATATACTCAACATGAATCCATATGTAAGAGAGATGTTAAGCTCTCCTTGCATATAGGAAATACAAATCAAAAATTTTGAATTTCTCTTATCAAACAAAATTTTGAATTCTCTCGATAAAACAATTTTGAATTTTGATATCAATTTTGAAAATGATCAATTGTAAAATAGTGATCAATAGTAAGGTAATGATTAACCATATTGATACCAATTTAAAAACTAATGCATAAGCTTGAAAAATAAGATTTGAATTTAGCTTAGCATTAATAACCTTTGTGCTTTAAATATGTAAGACAATTTTAACTAGGCACAAATATCACATATATGTATGAAAAAGGGAATACCAATAGAAATTGATATAATTTGAATTTGAAAGCATACATACTTATAATCAAAACATGAGTATATACAAAAAGAATAATCATATTGATACCAATTGAAATGATCCAATGATACCAATTGACATAAGGTAAGTTCAAGTGTATATCTCATTGTGTAATCTACCACAAAAATTTTTAAAAAAAATTATATTTCAAGGTATATGTATGTTTTGACAACACAAGAAGTATACACACATATCCCAAAACACAATTGAGTCCATATATATAGATTTGCATGAAAGGCAAATGACTCAAGAGGTATACATGTATATCTTAAAGTTTGGCAAAATACACATATACATGAAATGAAAAACACATGAACATAAATCAAATCCAAAAAGTGGGAATACAAGTTTAAAAATGTATGTATCATCAAAACCAAGCAATACAAGCACATTTCATGGGTTCAAATAAGCATTCACGCACAAATATAAATAGATTTATTTGTGGCCCACGATATGTACAAGTATAAATCCTAGTGTTGACAAAAACTAACATATAAACTAATATTCAAATCATGAAGCATCAAATTTTGAGAAAAATAGAATCATGTGTCAATCTCAAAAATTATTTGAAGAATAAATAACTAGTATAAATTGTTTTTGAAAAACTAGTTAAAGATCCTTCAAATATATCAAATCTTATGTTTTTCATAAACATAACTAGATACATAAAAATTTAATCACTCATGGTCTATAAGGCTCAAAATGTTTTTAACAAAAGTGTGAGTGTTAAACGATCATGTAAATAGCATTTTTATGAAAATAGTCAATGAAGCTCAAAAAGATCATAAGTCACATATTTAAAAAAATCATTTTTCATTAAAACACTAATGGTATATGTATGATTAATCCAATCCTAACAATACACATACATATCCCAAATATAAAAGAGTCTATCAAATGTATTTGCATGAAGGCAAGAGACTCACGGGTATACATGTATATTTATTAGTTTTGAATTAAAAATACATATACATGAAGTAAAGCATAAAGTAGGTAAAACATATATAAAAGAGAATCATCAAAACTAGTTTATACATATGCATATAGTGGATACAAGTGAGCATGAAGTTCAAATATATATGAGTCAATTGTAATTCACTATTTGTATAAGTATAAATGCAAGTTTGACACATTCTACATCTAAGCATGTAAATACCATATGAAGCACGCAAAAATATGAACATGCTATGAATATGACAAATGAACTAGCATGTACATAAAAAGTAGGAGTTTAGATATTGTTACCAACTCCAAAGCTCCAAAAAATGGTGGCCTTTCCACCAAAACTCCTTGATAGCGATGCATCCAAAAGTATGTCCATCAAGTCTATTGCATCCACTACCAAGGCACCAAGGCATCACGTCTTGAGAGATCCCTCACGTCTTGAGAGATCCCTCACCTACATCAAAACATGGGGTGGGGGTTTTGGTACCCATTTTTGCTTGGGTCCTTTGGGGTTAGACTTGTAAGGAACCCAAAATCTTTTATAATTAGCAAAATTTAGAGAATTAATATTATCATAACAAAACTTTACTAAATGGCCTTTGCGACCACAATGTGTACATATGTACACCTTAGTATGCTTATGTGTAGGAGTGTGATCATGTTGTGCAACATAAGCAAATGCATGGTTATGATATGCATGAATGTGTGGAGTTTATTTCTTTGAAAACATTGACTCCAACCTAGAATGATTAAAAGCACAAGAGTTCAAAGTAGAACTCAAACCATCCATTTTATTTTTCAAATCTTTAATCTCATTAGTGGTGGCATGAAAAGCATGATGAGATAAAGAATCATTTTTCTTTTTCTTTTGTGAAACAAAATCTTTTTCTTTTTCACAAATTTTTCTTTTTAAAGAATTATTTTCTTGAAAAACAACTTCTTTTTGTTTTTCCACCAAATCAATTTTATCCTTCAAAATAGTGTTCCCTTCACATAAATCATTCAATTTTGTAAGCAAGGAAACATTCTCATTTTTCAAATCTTTGTTTTCTTTTTCTAAGCATGCCATTTTATTTTCTAATGAATCTTTTTCATTAAGCATGGCATCAAAATTCTTTTTCAAATTATTGTTGTCTTTTTCTAAACATGCAAGTTAGATTTAAAAGAATCTTGTTCTATATGCATGCAAGCAATATTCTTTTTCAAAATTTTATTTTCTTTCTTAAGCATGTCATATTTTTCAAGAATTGTTTGGCAAAATGAAGTGAGCTCATCATATGACATGTCCTCATCATCGGATTCGGAGTTTACCTCAAGGGGGTTATCCCCTTGGACCATATAGCATACGTTGGAGATGTTGCTTCCAACGTCCGAATCGCTCCCCGCATAGTATAGATCCTTTTCGCCAAGGGAGGTGAGGGTGTTTCATACTACAAAAGCCGAATCAATATTAGCAACTCTAGATAAATAAACATCATCTAGGGTAGACTTTAAAGCATTAAGGGCTTTTGAGTTAGCCTCAAAATTCTTACCATCTAAACAATATGCATTATTAGTAGTGGCAAGATATACATGACAACCTAAGGCTTTGAGGTACAAAGACATCTTAACCTTCCAAATTTGGATGTTAAGAATGTCAAAGGTGGGTGGTGACATGAAGTATATGGTGTATGTACAAAATATTGTGATTAGCCTAAAATGAGGATCTTTAACTCTAGGTTGTTAGACCCAATATCCAGAGCACTAGCTCTGATACCAATTGTAAGTTCACCTAGAGGGGGGGTGAATAGGTGATGGCTAATCTAATGGTCACTTAATGCCAAATAATGCGGAAGCTAAAACAATTATGACCTAATTAAAACTTTTACACTAAACACCACGTATAACCAAAGAGTGTTGCTGAATTCCCTGTGAAGGGCTCTGGACAAACTCCTCTAGATTCCCCTTGAATGGGTTGAGGTGCCGCGTTGGCTCTCTTGGTTGAATACAAGTGTTAGCAACAATCCCACGCAAGTATATATATCAATTATGCACACAAGATATATCAAGCATGTAAATGTAAAGACAATATAAGCTATGCAAGATATAAAGGAGATAGAGAGAGAGAGAGATGGCAATCGCAAACACAAGGGTATGTTTCGAGATTCGAGCACACTTGCTCTACATCCCCGCCTTCGACACACGAAGGATTTCCACTATGCAAGATCCCAATGGATCTCTCCTCGGTGCCGCAACACCTACAAGCCCTCGGACTCCCTAGTCCCGTACACACGCAAGCTCACTAGCTCGCCGAGGCCGCACCTCAAATCACCGAGTTCACACAAGAACTCTAAACCACCACGAGCACACTTGCCCGTCTCCTCAAAGTACAAAGATGAAATCTTTGGTTATCTACAACACTTTGATCACCAATTACAAACTCTCACAACACAATCCTATGGATAGATAAGGCAATGGATAGCTCAAGTGATTGTGAGAAAGCAAGGAAAGAACTATGGTGAAAAACTCAAGAAATCACTTTAAACACTATTGTTAAAATCTTCCCTTTAGATAGGAAATATTTGCTCTCTATTTTGTGGAGAAAAACTTCTGGAATGAATGGGAAAAACTAGCTCTAAGAGTTTCCAAAATCTTGGCTCAAAACAATGACCAAACCCCCAAATTTATAGGCCAGAAAAATATAGCCGTTGGGGTCTGTCAGAGCTGCCGATCGACCCGTGCGGTCGACCGCCAACGGTCGGATTTCCGACCGTTGGAGCCACGGTCGACCGCCCGGGTCGACCGAGCACCTGGAGCAGAGAAACAATTCTCTGTCGGTCGACCCGTGCGGTCGGCCGGGATTTCCAGAGAGCAACCTCTCTAGAGCGGTCGACCCGCACGGTCGGCCGGCCTCCAGTGCACAAAGGCGTGCACGTCTGTGCACGTCGGTCGACCGGGCCGGTCGACCGACTTCAGGATTAGTCGACTATAAAAGGTAGTAAGTCGACTTATCCGAAGCCTGAAACAGTTTTCTGGGATTAAAAAGTTAGTCTTTTTGGCTCAAATAAAATCCCATAAAATACTTAAAAATCTACAAAAATAGTTTAACCAATATACTTTGATATACAAACTTGCTTGCACAAAATCAAGGCATGTTATAAAAGATTGGACTATTTTTGTAACTTGAAAATATTTGGCTCATATTAAAAACTGTTTTTACAAAATAATATTTTTCCAAAACATGTTTTTTCAAATCTTCATCAAATACAAAACAAGATATATTTTTTTAAAGCATAGTGTGTATGGATATGATCCACTACACAATCAAGATGAAATATCTATGTTTTTGTCATTAAGCTCTAAATATGTGATTTTTATATAGTCTTTAACCAAAACCATATTTTTCAAAATAAAAGTCTTTTCTAAACTGAAAATTCTTTTATGAAAAGACAACTAAATCAAGAGTGTGTGTGTGATATATACTTGAGCAATCCACCAACTATTCTATCCTTTACATTTTATCTAAAATAAAAATCTTATACCTAGACACAAGCCTTGATCTTGAAGTCTTCCCTTGAAGTCTTCTCATCTTCTTGATTTGGTCCAAGCTTGATCCAAAAACTCCTTGGATCACACCGTGCTAACTCCAAATCTTGACATATTATCCTTTATTGAGCTATGCACCTACTAAGATCTTGATAATGAATCTGTCACTGATTAAACACAAGATCATTAGTAAACATAACTTCATGAGTTGATCATCATCAAAACTAGGGTGATAGGCCTTTGGGCCAACAAATACATGTAGACAACGGTAAATAGGAAAAATGAGACAAAAGCAAACACTCACATGAAATGACGCGGTTTCGGAACCGAATCGCCTTCTGATCTTCACTGCATGAACTGGCACTGATCTACGGATCATCCTATGGATCGGTCTTCGAATCACCATTGTATCGGGTCCACAACGGCACGAATCTGAATCATGTCCGAATCTCCTGCAACGGTCCGGATCTCACCGAACAAATTCGAACACTGTAGCACGTGACCAACACATAAATATATATAAATACACTCTAAACACCCACACAAGCACACGGACACATACGTGTACACCCATGTACATACACATGCAAGTATACACATATACTCATACACATTAATTTAATGCATACATATCCAATTTAATAAATACCTATTATTAACTATAAATATCTATACATTAATTTAATTCACATCCATGCATGCACATATACATCATGCATACACATGCTGCATATCACAACTACACTCACGCACACAACCATACACATTAATTTAAAGTTCTCAATTATTACAAGATTGCCCCCCATACAATAAAATGTAAAACTAACCTCGAGCCGATTTGTGGCGCACCGACGGAGGCTCCGACGGAGGCGTACGGGGCCGCGGAGGGTGTCGTTGGATAGAGCAACTCGCCGTGAAGAGCGTCGGGTGCGTTCACGCTCGCCGACGTCGATTAACTGCATCCCGCGGAGAGCCCGAAAATGGTTCGGAGTAAGGATTTGCCGCACATGAAAATAACCCACAAGAAAACATACACATTGAATTAATAAACTTACATTCATATTTCTCCCAAACCAAACACAGATAATTTAAAGTACACGTTAATGTAAAGAGTGAGGGAGGGAAGCTTCGGCTATGGATTTAATTAACAAAAATGCCATAACCAAGAAAATGACTAAATAAACAGTAGAGCAGAGATAAAAAGATCACCCTAAGTTCTGAGCAGCAGATGCGGCAAGCAAGATTTATCAATCAATACCACCGAATCCGACCAGAACTCCAGCCCTAGCTAATGTTAGAAATCTAGGGAGGCGGCGGGTCTGGTTGCTGTGCTCGGCGGAGGTCTCATGGTGCTCCGGAATGTTCCGGTGACAGCGTGGAGGAGATCCGACCATGGGGAGAAGGGAAGGATGGTTGGCACGGCCCGGATCTCGACGCCGGGGGAGAAGTGGGCGGCCGCCAACAAGGGCGCTGGCTGATCTCAAGGTGAAGGAGACGGGTTAGCTTTATGATAATTAGGGATTAGGTTTAGGGTTTGTGATTATATATAGGGTCTAAATTGGGTTTGGGTTATAGGGTCATGGGCATGAGTAATAGGGTAATGGGTTATGGGCTAACGGGCTAATGGGTATGGACTTTAGGAAAATAAATGAAAATGAAAAGGAAAAAGAAAGGAATAAGAAAAGAGAAGAATGGGCTTTCATGAAATGAGTAGTTGGGCTTGAGAAATTGAAAGAAAAAGGATGAAAATAAATAGACGGGTTTGGGCCAAGAACTTTAGGCTTAGGTTGGGCTAAGGCAAAAATAAAAAGAATGAAGAAGAATAAGTGTGACATGGTAGGATGGGCTAATGGACTTGACTAATGTGTATAGAAGAGATAATGGGTTAGGATCCAATTAGGTTAGGTGGGTCTTGGTTTGGATTTGGGTAATGGATCAAGGAATAGACTAATGGGTAGAGGGTTAGAATCAAGGAATAAGACATGTTGGAAATCAAGGGAAGAGGAATATAACAAACACCTCTACAAAATAATAACCCAACATTAGTAGTAACATTACTTAACCAAATAATAATATTAATAATACCAATACATTACATGACCAATCTATTAATAATAAATAACAGTAACCATAGCAACACTAATAGTATTAATAATAATTACAAGAAAGAAAATAATAGATTAAGTTGTTAAAATAATTTGTAAATTAAAATAAATACTTTAGGAAAATAAAATTACAGTAGTTTAGATTAGGGATATTACAGTATGGCGAAACGGCGGCAACCCCTCCACAACCAGCTGCAGAGCCAACCAAGCCCTCCACAAAGCAACCGTGGAGAAACAGAAGGAGATTCGATTTTCTCGAGCCCTTCAAAAGGGTATCGCGGAAGGATCTACGACGCCTTACCGCTTTGATGTCCTGGCTCAATTGGCCAACATCCCGGCGCGGATTACCCTGTATGAGCTTCATAGGCTGTCGAAGTCAACCAGAGAAGCTCTACAAGAGGTTCTTGCAAATGCTGAGGTCTTCATGACCCAGGTGCCAAAGGAGGAAGATGTAGAGAATTGTCTCCACACCTCCCAGAATGCCCCCTGCATCACCTTCACGGCAGAGGATATGCAGGTTAAAGGGAAGCATGATCGACCCCTATACTTCACAGGGTATATTGGATCATCCGAAGTGACCCGCATTCAGGTAGATCCAGGGTCCGCGCTGAGCATCATGCCTCGCCGGGTCATGCAACATCTGGGCATTCCTACTCATCGTTTGAGCCCTACCCAGACAACTATCTATGGGTTCAATGCCAACAGGACCCGTCCGATGGGGAAGATCAAGCTCAAATGCCAGATTGGAAGTTTAAAGTCGGAAGTGACATGCTACGTCATTGATGCCGACACTTCCTACAACCTATTGCTGGGACGACCGTGGATTCACCGCAACTCTATCGTTCCCTCCACTCTCCATCAAGTCATGAAATACATTGACGAGGGTGGAAAGGTGCAGACGTTGATTGCCGAAAGGCATCCGTTCAAAGGGGTCGAGAATTATTTCACAGACTCCTTACTGTACCAAGATCCCGTAGAGACGGATGAAGTCCCGCAACCAGAGGAGCCAAACTCTGGAAACGAAGCTGACACCGAGCCTGAAAAAGAAGAGTGCTTATGGGAGTTGGAACCACCTGTAACGAGCATTGATAAGCTCGATGTTAATAATACCACCGACGCTGTAGGCGGTTGGTACATTAATGAAGAATTAGATTTAGCGTATTTTTCTGTGTTTGCTTCTGATTCAGTGCCGTCAGACACTAGTACCGACGAGGATGACGATCTCTGGTCGGCAATGGATGCTTTGACATCGTTGCATGTACCAGTGAAATCATCCTTTGAAACATGTCGAAATGTCGGCGATGCGCAACAATCGATATTCATGGTTCCAGCGAGAAGGAAGGGCCAAAGACCAATTCTTTTCGGACGAATTGAATCCGAACCAATGAATCATGAAGAATCAGAAGGCGAGGAGGAATCCCCTCAGTTCAGTCATTATGAACCAAAAACACTCAGAATGATGAAAAATATGGGGTATGACCTAACCAGCAGACCCGGGTTGAACTTCGGCAAAGGAAGGAGAACGCTACTTCGATCCTTTGTGCCGAAAGGAAAAGCACCCGATTATTATGATCAGACGCACAGGGGGTTGGGCTATGTATCAACTCCGACTCCATCAGCCTCTGATTCTGGGGGCTCATTTGGCCATAAATACTCTTCAGGCACGTCATCATGGGAGTCAGATGCTAGTGTCGGCAACATCTTCAAAGAACTTTCGGTAAACATGGTTTCAACAAGCCATCTGGAAGATGAAGATGAAGAAATGATCCGATCCGATGCAGATCCTTGGATCAGACATTTAAACACTCTTTGGGACACCCGCTTTGAACAGCGCGAACCACCCACAGAAGACAAGATTGTTCAGATTAATCTAGGAGATGAGGCCAACCCTAAGCCCATCTTCATAAGCGACGGCTTGTCACCGTCGGAGAAAAAGGATCTAATATCTCTTGTTCAAGAGTACAGAGATGTCTTCGCTTGGAATTACGAAGACATGCCTGGACTTGATCCTCAGGTGGCTATGCACCGCCTCAACATCAATCCGGACGTAAAGCCTGTTAAACAACAACAGCGACGGTTCCGTCCAGAAATAATGGAGGCGATTCAATCGGAGGTCAGAAAGCTCATAGATTCTGGCTTCATCAGGGAAGAGCAACATCCCGATTGGGTAGCCAACATCGTCCCCGTTGCTAAGAAAAATGGGAAGACCCGGATCTGCATCGACTTCCGTGATCTAAACGAGGCTTGTCCCAAAGACGAATTCCCATTGCCAATCACAGACGTCATGATTGACAATACCTGCGGATTCGAATGAATGTCCTTCATGGACGGATTCTCAGGATACAATCAAATCAAAATGTATCCTGACGACGAAAAGCACACCTCCTTCAGGACACCATTGGGGGTTTATTGCTATACCGTCATGCCCTTCGGACTGAAGAATGCGGGGGCAACCTATCAGAGGGCCATGAACGCCATTTTTCAGCAGCAAATACGCAAAACGGTAGAATGTTATGTTGATGATATTGCGGTAAAAAGTCGCACTAAGGGTGATCACATAGCTGACCTGAAGGTGGTCTTCGACATTATGCGGGCTCATCGATTGAAGATGAATCCCACCAAGTCCTTCCTGGGGGTGGCCAGTAGTAAATTCTTAGGATTCATTGTAACCTCCACCGGGATCCATTTGGACCCGGAAAAGGTTCAAGCTATCCAGGAGATGCAGCCCCCAAGAAATCTCAAGGAACTCAGGGGATTACAAGGACGATTGGCGTACATCCGCAGGTTTATCTCAAATCTCTCTGGAAGATGCCAACCCTTCGCTAAGTTAATGAAGAAGGGTGTCTCGTTCGTTTGGGACGACGCTTGCCAACAAGCGTTCGAGGAAATCAAGCAATACCTCACTCAACCACCAGTCCTTGCAGCTCCGGTATCAGGAAAGCCTTTCCTGGTGTATGTCCGGGCAATGGATCATTCTTTAGGAGCTCTACTAGCTCAGCATGATGATCAAGGACGTGAGCAAGCGATCTACTATTTGAGTAGAACAATGATCGGAGCCGAACATCGGTATAACCCGGTCGAGAAGGAATGTTTGGCATTAGTATTCGCCATTCAGAAAATGCGACACTATCTGGTAGGCCAAACTATAAATGTCATATCAAAAGTCAACCCCCTGAGGTTACTTATGACTAAGCCTTCATCATTGAACGGCCGGCTGGCAAAATGGGCCATATTGCTATCCCAATATGAGATGCATTTTTTACTACAAAAGGCTATTAAGGGTCAAGCGGTGGCGGATTTCCTAGCTGAGCACTCAGATCCGAGGGCAGCCAAAGTCTACGAGGATCTCCCAGATGAAGTTGCTGAAGTCTGTTTGACTCAGACATTGTTCGAAGGTCAAGTATGGCAACTTTTCTTCGACGGTGCATCGAAAACAAGCCCAAAGGGACATACAGTAGCGGGGGTAGGAGTAGTACTCGTCTCACCACAGAATTATGTGATTCCCCGAGCCATCTCACTTATCGAGCCTTGCTCCAACAATGTAGCGGAGTACAATGCTCTTTTGATTGGGATGCAGTTCGCCGATGAGATTGGCGTTAAAAATCTCGAGGCATATGGTGACTCTAAACTCATCGTCAACCAAGTTCGCGGAGAGTACGAAGTCAGACATGAAGACCTAGTACCCTACTACAACGCAACTATCCACGTGGCCGAGAGGTTCACGAACTTCTACATCGACCATGTACCACGCAGGCAAAATGCGCACGCGGATGCACTCGCATCCCTCGCTGCCTCCTTAGCTCTTCCAGCTGGAGCAACGGAGAAGATATTTGTCTACAGTCACGACCTGTATTGCCCGAGAATTGCCCTCGAAGACTATCAGGAGTCAAAGGGAGAGTGTCAAGGCAAAGAAGCGCTGGAATTGTCAACCGGGCCAGAGCTTAAAGACTGGCGATTCCCCTATATCGACTATGTCTTGTACGGCATCCTGCCTGAGGACGCCAAGGAAGCGGCTGCCATTCGGAGGAAAGCTCCTAAATTTTACTACAATGCGATTACACGAACATTGTATCGTCAATCGCATGACGGAATTGTAGGCTGTCTAAAAATCACCAAGACAAGCCACCAAAACGCAGAGATCCAAGATCCAGACGCAAGGCTAAATGTGACAATCAAGACGCGAGAGTCCAAACCCGCGTCTCAGCATTAAGGCACGTGGGCCCGACACCCGCATCTCAGCCTCAAGACGCGAGGGTCCGAACCCGCGTCTCAGAACCAAGGCGCGTAGGCTCAAAACCCGCGTCTCAACCAAGACGCGAGGGTCTAAACCCGCGTCTCAACCTCAAGGCGCTAGGGTCCAGACCCGCGTCTCGGTTCCAACCACCCCGATTATGGCGCCATTCACCGCCCATGTAGCGGGAAGTTGGCTCTCATCGTGGAGTATTTTTAGGGGACACGTTCACCCCCCTACAGCCTATATAAATAGCCCAGTTGCTATGGAGGGGAGGGCATCAGAAGAAATCGAAGGGCATCAATAGACATAAAGAGACCGAGAGATATCAACAGGCGTGACACATACAGAGAGAGAGCTCGACTCTTCAAGCTAACTTGCTGCGTACAAGTTGCTCTTCGCCTACCTTCTCTTTTAGAGTTTTGGTAGACGGGGCTGAGTTACTCCTTCTACCTGCCAAGGAGAAGATCCCTTGACGGTCCAGACGGTCATCTGGTCAACGGAGAACAAGATTCACTCTCCACTGTCACACGAAGAACCCAGCACTAAACAAAGGGGGGATTCAAGCTTCAACATTCTCCCTCCCTTGTAACCGAAGATTAGTCTGTTGTAATTTTTCATCTGATTCAAGGAAATTTTACACCTCCTTCTCTTTTTCCTGTGTCCAACAAGAGATGGCGACTCCGCTGGGGAATACGTTTGTCACTGACGAACAAGCCGTGACGCAGGATGATCTCCTCAGTAGGGGAAAATGGTCGAGACACTTGTTGTGGAGTTCGACCAGGCGAAATTCGAAGAGTTTCTCTCTTCTGGCTCCAAGAGTCCAAAGACCCGCGTCTGTCGCAGGGTCTCGGCGGGGAATAACTCCGAAGCTCGATCTGAGGCTCTCTTGGGCGCCACTGCTACGGTCCCTTGTGCACAGAAGACCCCGCGTCAACGCCTCTCAGAAGGCCAGCGTGGTCTCACGCGCGACTGCTGCTGCGACCAACTGCGTCGCACAAAAGACCCGCGTCAGTGTCCCTCAGAGGACCCGCGTGGTTAAAACCCCTGATGTTCAGCATCAGGATGTTGTCGGTTTCTCTCCTCCTCCGCGATGCAACCGAAATGTTGAGCGTCGACAGAGGAGACGCGCGCGTCAGCTTCAAGCTGGAACCATTGGTTGTCCGACTGAGGCTAAACGCGACATGCAATCTGGCGCTTTGCCCGCGGCACGTCCAGTACGTGAAATCCGCGTTTGGCGGCCCAAGTGCGTAACTCCTCAAGTTGAGTCCTCTGAAGACCAGCTTACCAAACGCCAAAGCGAAGCTTCTGCGTCTCGTCAAACGCAAGAAACACGCGCTCACAGGCATGGGGCCCAGCAGCCCACTCTCTCTCACCCCGTCTCTGCCCGGACGCACCAGGCATCAACGCAAGACTCGCGTCTCATCTCAACAGAGACGCCAGGCGCGCATCAGACAGCCGCGACGCGAGAGCTGCGTCCCTGAAGTCTGCGTCCATTCTGCACAGCACATGGATGCCTCCCGTCTTCGACGTTGTGAGGCTAGTCTCTTTGATCCCTCTTCCATGGATTTGAGGGATTATTTAACAAGGAAAAGAAGTGCCCACCAGGTCACTTCATCTTGCTGCTGCCAACGGCTCATCTCTATGCTCCCGGAGTGCCGTTGCGGGTCGAGTGTGCACCAGCAGTCTTTAGTTAGACAGCTGACCTCGATCCCCCCGTCAGCCAAAAGAAGGCGCTCCCATAGAAGGAGAATCTTCTCTGACGTTGAATACCCGGAGCTTACTGCAAACATGACAAGCAGAAGCAAGGGAAAAGGACTTGCAGTCAGCTCAGATGAGTCTGACTCTGAACCGGAAGGGGTGTATCAACACACTCGTACCCGGACTGGGGCCATTCCCCCGGTTGACTATAATGCCTTAGCCCATGGCATTAAAGTGAACGATTCCCACTCCGCCGTAGTGGAATCAGGGGCTTCAAACTCCTCCGTTGAGAAGGAGATCTCTGCCTACATGACAGGCACTCCTGATGAGACAGCTAGACGTCTGGAACAGATCCAAAAGAGACAAATGGAGATGATTGTGTCTCAACAGGAATCTATCGATGCTATCAAGCTGGCGCTTGCACAGCTGCTCGAAGACAGGAGGAAATCTCCTCCTAGGAGGTCGAGGGACAGAGAGAGAAAGGGAGGAAGCTCATCTTCCGAGCCTTCTGAAGAGAAGCCTCGATCTACTTCTGGCTCGTCCAAACCCTCGTCAAAGGGCGACCGAGACCCAGGGAAGGCTCATGCTAAAAGGATGAGTCAATTGGAGGAACGCCTCAATGCCCTTGCCAGTCGCAAAGACCTCCAAGAAGCTGGAGTGGTCCGGCCCTATCCAGCTGAGTGGGATTTAGTCCCGTACCCTCCTAAGTTCAAGGCTCCAACCCTCCAAGCCTTTGATGGGAAGGGGTCCCCTAATCAGCACATCTACTACTTCAAATCCCAAACCGGGAATGTAGTAGATAATGACGCCATCCTGGCGCAACTGTTCATCGGCACCCTGAAAGGGTTGGCCTTTGAGTGGTTCATGAAACTTCCGGAAGGTTCTATCAAGAACTGGGGCGACTTGGAGAAGCTGTTCTTAACACGCTTCTTCGAAGATGACTCCGAGGCCACAATGCCCACCCTGTTAGCTACGAGACAGCGAAAGGGAGAGTCCGTCAAATCTTTTGTGGAAAGATTTCGGAACGTGGCACTCCGGTGTCCTAGCGGTATAACCCAGGCCACCCTGGTGGAAACATGCCGCCACAACCTCCAAACTTCACTCCTTGCTCAAATAGGAGTTGCTGAAAGCCGCACCTGGAAACAATTAGTCCAACAAGGTGAACAGGCTGAGGAGATTGTTGCCCGCGTCAGGGCAGAAGAAGGCAAGCCGCGGCCGGAGAGGTCAACTAGGCGAGCGCCAGACACCTCCCTCTAGACAAAGCGGAAGGATAATTTGGCGACGGAGACCAAATCTCCCACCAAACCTCAACCAGCCAAGGCGAGTGGCTCTTCAAGCCAACCCCGCGCCCAACAAGCAGTATTCCTTCAAGGAGGAACATGTCGATTCGCTCTTCAAGCTACTCAACAAGAGCAACCGACTGAAGCTCCCTGAGGCCAGGCGCCCTCAGGAAGTCGGCAAGACCGACAACCCCAACTACTGCTTGTACCACAGGATGTTGGGACACCCTACCAGAAGCTGTTACATCTTCAAGGACATCCTTCAGGCTCTGATTGACGCGGAGGTGTTGAAACTCCGACCAGAACAGAAGGAGGTGACAGCCAACATGACGTCGGTTCTCCAGTTTGGAAAACAACCTCCAGCACCTGCAGGGGTGGTCCCAATCCCAAGAGGAGAACTAAGAGTGGTCAACACAGACCCTCACCAGCAGCAGGAGAAGGGCTTGGTACCCGTCCCTACGCCTCAAGAGGAAATCATGTGGGTCCACCCTGACCTAGTGGACAGCCAGCAGTGGACTACTGTAACCAACAGGAAGTCCAAAGGCAAGGCAAAAGCTTCGTCCTGCCATGTGGTATGTGCTTCCTCCCGAGAAGCAGAGGATGATGTTCCCTCACTGACTGATTCAGAAGAGGAAACAATAGTCTTGGCCGCAGAGCCCAACCAACCAATGACGGGGACTCGTTCAGGACAGCCCTACTTGAAGCAGTACGACGAAGTGGCGGCAAACCCTCCACAACCGGCTGTAGAGCCAACTAGGCCCTCCACGAAGCCACCAGTGGAGAAACAAAAAGAGACTCGATTCTCTCGAGCTCTTCAAAAGGGTATAGCGGAAGGATCCACAACGCCTTACCGCTTTGATGTCTTGGCTCAATTGGCCAACATCCCGGCGCGGATCACCCTGTATGAGCTTCTAAGACTATCAAAGTCGACCAGGGAGGCTCTACAAGAAGCTCTGGCAAATGCTGAGGTCTTCATGACCCAGGTGCCAAAGGAGGAAGATGTAGAGAATTGTCTCCACACCTCCCAGAATACCCCCTGCATTACCTTCACGGCAGATTATATGCAGGTTAAAGGAAGCATGATCGACCCCTGTACTTCACAGGTTATATCGGATCATCTGAGGTGAACCGCATTCAGGTAGATCCAGGGTCCGCATTGAGCATCATGCCCCGCCGAGTCATGTAACACCTCGGCATCCCTACCCACCGTCTGAGCCCTACACAGACGACCATCTACGGGTTCAATGCCAACGGCACCCGTCCGATGGGGAAGATCAAGCTCAAGTGCCAGATTGGGAGCCTCAAGTCGGAGGTGACGTGCTACGTCATCGATGCCGACACTTCCTACAATCTGCTGCTGGGACGACCATGGATCCACCGCAACTCCATCGTTCCCTCCACTCTTCACCAAGTCATGAAATACATTGACGCGAGTGGGAAGGTGCAAACGTTGGTTGCCGAAAGGTATCCATTTAAAGGGGTCGAAAATTATTTCACGGACTCCCTCCTATATCAGGATCCGGTGGATGAAACCCCGCAACTGGAAGTGCCAGACTCTGGTAATGAGGCTGACACTGAGCCCGAGCAAGAAGAGTGCATGTGGAAGTTGGAACCACTTGTAAAGAGCACTAATAAGCTCGATGTTGATAATACCACCGACGATGCAGGCGGTTGGTATATTAATGAGAATTTAGACTTTGAGTATTTTTCTGCGTGTGCATCCGATTCAATACCGTCGGATACTAGTACCGACGCAGACGATGACATCTGGTCGGCAATGGATGCTTTGACATCATTGCATGTACCAGTAAAATCATCTTTCGGGACATACCAGGATAATGGTGATGCACAGGAATCTATATTCATGGTTCCGACAAGACGAAAAGGCCAAAAACCAATCCTTTTTGGGCGAATGACGACTGAACCAACGCCCCGCGAAGAATCGGAAAGTGAGGAGGAATCCCCTCAGCTCAGTCATTATGAACCAAAAGCGCTCAAAATGATGAAGTGCATGGGGTATGATCTAACCAACAGACCCGGGTTGAACTTCAGCAAAGGAAGGAGAACGCTACTTCGATCCTTTGTGCCGAAAGGGAAGGCCCCCGATTATTATCATCGGACGCGCCGGGGGTTGGGCTATGTATCAACTCCGGTCCCATCAGAATCCGATTCTCAAGAATCGTCGAGCAACGATTACTCTTCAGACACATCATCTTGGGAGTCAGATGTCAGTGTCGGCAACATCTTCAAGGAACTTTCAGTGAACATGGTTTCGACAAGCCACCTGGAAGATGGAAATGAAGAAATGATCCAATCTAATACAGATCCTTGGATCAAACATTTAAATGCTCTTTGGGATACCCGTTTTGAACAGCGTGAGCCACCCACAGAAGACAAGGTTGTTCAGATCAACCTAGGAGATGAGGCTAACCCTAAGCCCATCTTCATAAGTGACGGCCTGTCACCTTCAGAGAAGAAAGATCTAATATCTCTTGTACAAGAGTATATAGACGTCTTCACCTGGAATTATGAGGACATGCCAGGACTTGATCCTCAAGTGGCCATGCACCGCCTCAACATCAATCCGGACGTAAAGCCTGTCAAACAACAACAGCGACGGTTTCGCCCAGAAATAATGGAGGCAATTCAATCAGAAGTCAGAAAACTTATTGATTCTGGCTTCATCAGGGAAGAACAACATCCCGACTGGGTAGCCAACATCGTCCCCGTTTCCAAAGAACGGGAAGATCAGGATCTGCATCGACTTCCGTGATCTAAACGAGGCCTGCCCCAAAGACGAATTCCCATTGCCAATCACAGATGTTATGATTGACAATACTTGTGGATTCGAACGAATGTCCTTCATGGACGGATTCTCAGGATACAATCAAATCAAAATGTATCCTGATGATGAAAAGCATACCTCCTTCAGGACTCCTCTAGGGGTATATTGCTATACTGTCATGCCTTTTGGGCTGAAGAATGCGGGGGCAACCTACCAAAGGGCCATGAATGCCATTTTCATCAGCAAATGCGCAAAACGGTGGAATGTTTGTCGATGATATTGCGGTGAAAAGTCGCATTAAAGGAGATCACATAGCTGATCTGAAGGTGGTCTTCGACATCATGCGGGCTCATCAATTGAAGATGAACCCCACCAAGTCCTTCCTGGGGGTAGCCAGTGGCAAATTCCTAGGATTTGTTGTGACTTCCACAGGAATCCATTTGGATCCGGAGAAAGTCCGCGCTATCCAAGAGATGCAACCCCCGAGAAACCTCAAGGAACTTAGGGGTTTACAGGGTCGATTGGCGTACATCCGCAGGTTCATCTCAACCTCTCCGGAAGATGCCAGCCCTTCGCTAAGTTGATGAAGAAGGGTGTCTCGTTCATTTGGGACGATGCTTGCCAACAAGCGTTTGAGGAAATCAAACAATACCTCACCCAACCACCAGTCCTTGCAGCCCCGGTGTCCGGAAAGCCTTTCCTGGTGTACGTCCGGGCAATGGACCATTCTTTGGGAGCTCTACTAGCTCAGAATGATGAAGAAGGACGAGAAAGGCAATCTACTATCTGAGTAGAACAATGATCGGAGCCGAACATCGGTACAACCCGATTGAGAAGGAATGTTTGGCACTAGTGTTCGCCATTCAGAAAATGCGACATTATCTGGTAGGCCAGACTATAAATGTCATATCAAAAGTCAACCCCCTGAGGTTACTTATGACAAAGCCTTCTTCACTAAATGGCCGGCTGGCAAAATGGGCCATGTTGCTATCCCAGTATGATATGCACTTTCTGCCGCAGAAAGCCATTAAGGGACAAGCGGTGGCAGACTTCCTAGCTGAACACCCAGATCCGAGGGCAGCCAAAGTCTACGAGGATCTCCCAGACGAAGTGGCCGAAGTCTACCTGACTCAGACATCGTTCGAAAGTCAAGTGTGGCAACTTTTCTTCGACGGTGCATCAAGGACAAGCCCCAAGGGACACGTAGTGGCGGGGGTAGGAGTAGTACTTGTTCCCCCCACAAAATTATGTGATCCCCCGAGCTGTCTCGCTAACGGAGCCTTGTTCCAACAATGTGGCGGAGTACAATGCTCTATTGATCGGGATGCAGCTCGCCGATGAGATTGGCGTTAAAATCTCGAGGCATACAGTGACTCTAAACTCATCGTCAGCCAAATTCGCAGGGAGTACGAAGTCAGACATGAAGACTTAGTACCCTATTACAACGCAACTATCCGCATGGCCGAGGGGTTTGCTAATTTCTACATCGACCATGTACGCGCAGGCAAAATACGCACGCCGATGCACTCGCATCCCTTGCAGCCTCCCTAGCTCTTCCAGCTGGAGCAATGGAGAAAATATTCGTCTACAGTCACGACTTGCATTGCCCGAAAAATACTCTCGAGGACTATCAGGAGTCAAAGGGAGATTGTCGAGGCAAAGAAGTGCTGGAATTGTCGGCCGGTCCAGAGCTTAAAGACTGGCGATTCCCTACATCGACTATGTCTTGTACGGCATCTTGCCTGAGGACGCCAAAGAGGCGGCTGCCATTCGAAGGAAAGCCCCTAAGTTTTACTATAATGCGATTACACGAACATTGTATCGTCGGTCGCATGACGGGATCTTACTCCGGTGCCTCTCACCAAAAGAGGCCCAGGAGGTACTGAAAGAGGCCCACGACGGTACGTGCGGAGCCCATCAACCTGGCCCAAAACTGGCACAATCGACTCCAAAGATTGGTTTACTATTGGCCCAGATGATTGCCGACCGACGCCGTCGCCTATGCCAAAAGATGTCACGCTTGCCAAATACATGGAGATTTTATCCATCAAGCACCAGGGTACCTCCACTCTACGACCTCTACATGGCCATTTGAAATGTGGGGGATGGATGTGGTTGGTCCTATCAGCCCCATCATCAAGGGACATCGGTTCATTCTAGCAATAACTGATTACTTTTCCAAATGGGCCGAAGCCATTCCTTTGAAGGAGGTGAAGTCGTCCAACGTGATCAAGTTCGTAAAACATCACGTTATTTACCGTTTCGGTGTACCTCGGCGGATTGTCCATGACAATAGACCCCAGTTCATCAGCCAGGCATTCCAGAATTCTGCGCTAAGTTCAGAATCCAGAGTGTGTCCTCAACGGCATACTATCCTGCCGCTAATGGCCTCGCAGAAGCTTTCAACAAGACCATTGGCAAGCTTCTCAAAAAGTTCATCTCGAAGAGTCAACGCGACTGGGACGACAAGCTAGGCGAATGCTTATGGGCCTATCGCACAACAGTGCGAACCCCGACAAAGGCCACGCCGTTTTCCTTAGTATACGGATGTGAAGCCGTGCTTCCCCTGGAATCCAAATTCCATCTCTACGCGTCGCCTTGACAGCGGAGATGACGACAGAGGAGAAGCATCGACAGCGACTCCAGGAACTGGAGGCCTTAGACGACAAGCGTCTGCAAGCCCAACAGTAAATCGAGCTCTACCAAGCTCGAATCACCAGAGCCTTCAACAAGAAAGTTAAAGTACGAACTTTCAAGAAAGGCGATCTTGTCTTAGCCGTCAGAAGACCCATGGTAATGACGCACAAGACAAAAGGAAAATTCCAACCCAAATGGGAAGGACCATTTGTGTAGAGTCAGTCTACTCGAATGGATCATATCGCCTCATAACCTCGAATGGCGATACACTTATGATGCCAATCAATGGCAGATTCCTGAAGAAGTACTATCCTTAGATGGTATTCTTCCGCTGATCAAGTTAATAGTACACCTCTGATCAAAGCAAGAAGAATTTCTTCATTAACATCTGACGCCTCCACGGCTAAGGATAGAGGAAAATGTTGGCTTTTAAGCCCACATAAGTCTTCAACAACTCATCATGCTGAGGGGAATAGCATGGCTAGCCCAACTCAAACGGTAGTTGGTAAAGGCACCTCAAATCCGTTGATAGCTGGGGGTTTGCTAAAATCCTAAGTGGACTTGATTCCACTCTTTCCTCCAAAATCCCTTACCAATTCTCATCCACAGAATGGTAGGACCACAAAAAAAAACCATCGTTGCCAGTTAACACCATACCTCTGGTAATGAGATACCCCTTGTAGAGTACAAATCTTGCTTGTCAACTCTACATTTTGCCAAGTTAACACTACACCTCTGGCACTTCACTCACTTGTCAATTCTCATCCATAGAATGACAGGTCCTCAAACTGTTTTCGGCTCCAGCCAATTCTTGTCAAGTTAATATCACACCTCTGACAAAACTACTGTTTAAGTTAACATTATACCTCTAAGCAGTACTTCAAGTTTCTGCCAGGTTTAATATTACACCTCTGACAGTCACTTTTCTTCAGTCTTCCACATCGAAGCTGAAATGAATGATGCCAAGTTAACACTACACCTCTAGCATCTGAGTCATCGCTAAGTTCAACAATACACCTATGGCCATGACCTTTCCTCGACTTCCTTGTCCAAGTCGAGATGACCAATGCTAAGTTCACATTACACCTCTAGCATTACCTCACTGTTAAGTTAACATCACACCTATGGCAGTGACATTCTCAGTTTTTCCTAAACAAAACTGAAATACTTCTGAGTTAAGGTAATATCACACCTCTGACTCGCATCCTTGTCAAGTTAACATTACACTTCCGACAAGACCACTTTCAACCCGTCAAGTTAATATCACACCTCTGATGGTAACAAACCTTCCTAGTCTCTCCACGAGTCTAATCTCACTTGTTATTCTCTTCAACAGAATAACAAGTCTACCTAAAAACATTGTTAGGTAATACTACACCATCAACAGTGTTTCCCTCAAACCCCAGTTGAGCTCAATCAAGTTAATCCCAAACACTTGATAAAAATTCACCCTCCCTGGGGGTACCAATTATACTTGTCACTTTCTCTTATAAAGTGGCGGTTCATCAAAAATTTCATCCCTGTCAAGTTAACATCACACCTCTGACAGTATTGTGAGAGTTCCTGAAATAGGATCTTTTCTTACAAAAATTGACTTATTAAAGTTACCATCATAATTTTAACAAAGTCAAAGATTCTTTGCTTCTACGAGTCTAAGACAAAAAAGCTCAAGACAATGAAAGAGGCAAAAGAAAAGTGTCACTTTTATTTATTTCCAAACATATGAAAGTGACAAAACGCTCTCTTATACAATAAGATGGAGTGTTACAGTAAAAACGCTCTCTTATACAATAAGATTGAGTGTTACAATTAAGGAGTACAAGAAGTCCCTCTCTCTCTCTTAGAGGTTGCACTCACTCCTTATAAGTCGCGTCTGATTCCAAGTGCGCGATGTTTTGTGGCTACAATAGAAGCTGGTTACACCACAATGCATGATGTAAACATCGAAAGCGCCCTAACTGACTAAGCTAAGAGCATGGTGTTCTTGAGGTCTGGTGGCAACAGAAAGTCCTGCAACCCTTCGTTCAGGAGCGTCTCTTTCCCTAGCAGGCCTCCAACGGACATAGACTGTCCTTGATGTCACTTCTGGAGTGGGAGAGGAAGAGGATCTTGTCCGCCACCACAACCGCCGGAACCCTCATCGCCGTCATGCATAGCCTGACCATCTCTTGCCAGCAGGCATGAATGGCGAAGCAGATCTGAAGAGACCTTGGCGAGGGTTGGGTCCTCGTCAGAGACGTAATATACTCTCTTATAGGTGACGAGGACCATAATATACTCTCTTATAGGTGAACATCGAACAAGTTCGCCGGCCAAAGCATCCTCCAGGGGCCCAGCAACCAGCAAGTCTACCTGCAAGGAATGAAACAAAGGAATCAGAACAATCTGCAACTTAGTATGTTTCAACAGAGAAAAACTAAGTCGCAAATGCAGACTGCAGACGCGGGAATGATCCACGCAGTCAGCCAAGCAGACGCGGGAATGACCCACGCAGTGAGCCAAACTGCTGCGTCAGCAGAGACAAACGCGAATCAAAACGCGGTCTCATTCTGCGCCCAAGTCAAAAGCACAGACGCCGAAAAGGCACAGACGCCGAAAGTTGCCATCTCCTTGTTGAATGAACAAGAGTTGCAAGGCTCGGGTCTGAAACCTTTTTGGAATTCGTCCAAAGCAGTGGCTATAAAACGCGCCAAGACAGTGGCTTTGAAACGCAAGCTTTGTGAACAAAGCCAGCGCCAAGTACCAAAGACCCCTGCAACCGCGTCCAGAGAAGTTCAAGTCTGTGGCGCAAATTCCAGAAGGAATGCACCAACACAGACTTCGTGAGGGGGTCCAGATAATGATGATGCCAAGGTACAGACCGTGGTAGATTAAAATATCATGGCTAATCGGGACGGCGTACCAACAGAGGCCTCTACCCAGGGTCGGGCTCTCTGCGTCCAAACACGGATGTACAAGATGATCAGAGAGACACTCTGCCCCGAAGAGACCAAACACGAGCATACAAGCCCTAGGTCATCTTCATCCACAGAGCATCCTCATCCATGGAGACAATACTCTGAAGAGGATGAAGGTTCTCAGAGCGCTCGCTCTCAAAAAGAAAACAGTCCAAAGATTGGGTTGAAGGGAGAGGGTGCGCCCTATTTATAGGCAGCCCCCGATAACTGCAATTAATGATCTCCTAATCTGAACCGCCAGCCTTAATGACCGCACGATTGTCAAGGTCCAATAAGGGACTGACGCGTGTAACGCCGCTTCGAAACCGTCGCAGGCACCAATCTCCAACCACCCGCATCGGTTTCTCATTAAGGGAATTAACGCTCAAGACCAATAAGAAGCCGACGCGTGGATAACCGCTTCGGGAAACAGCGGAAAATCTGCATTCCCGATCATCAATAGAGATTTGAAGATCACATCAAATCTTTATGACAGGCTGTATGTAACGCCCGGGAGGTTACACCAAGACGCAGACTGAAGAACCGTATCTAAAATTCGCGTCCCCTCCCCAGATTGGATGACGATCACCCGCGTCCTAGAGGAATGTCCGCGTGATGCAAAGTCGCGTCTCCTCAGCAAACGGGTCCTTTTTAAAGGAGAACACTTAGTCCATTTTAGGATTAATGGAAAATGCACAAGGCTGCGTCCCTCGCGTCTGCTTGATCCGCGTCTTTCCTAGCGAAGCAGATTCGCGTCTCTCCCTACAGACGGATGCCGCGTCTTCTGAACTCATGGCCGCGTCTCCCTATGGATTGACGCTGCGTTTCATCAAAAGAACTTGGTTCTGCCCAAGTTCTTCTGAACTCATGGCCGCGTCTCCTTATGGATTGACGCTGCGTCTCATCAGAAGAACTTGGTTCTGCCCAAGTCCTTCTGAACTCATGGCCGCGTCTCCCTATGGATCGACGCTGCGTTTCGCCCAAAGAACTTGGTTCTGCCCAAGTTCTTCTGAACTGATACCCGCGTCTCCCTGTGAACAGAGGCCGCGAGTCGATGCTGCGTTTCATTGAAAGAACTTAGTCTTACCTAAGTTCAGTATTCACAGCCAGTGATCAAGAAGTTGGATTCATCCACAGCTAAGCAAAGAAGATGGAACAAAAATGTCCTTTTTATATCAAAGTGGATACAAACACTCTGATAAATAGAGTGTCCTTTTCTTTACAAAAAAGAAAAGAAAAGAAGGCTAAATGTCCTGGTTCGCCAAGGAACGGATTTGCTCCCTGAGATGATGCATCTTGATCTGACGTGCCTTCTCAGCCTCCATCATGGCTTGGACCCGCAGCTCCTCTTCAGATAGGAAGGGTTTTGCAGCCAGCTGCGCTCGCAGAGATTCCACCCTGGAAGAATGTAGAGACAGACTCTCTTCAGCTCGCGCCTTAGCCGCCTGTTGCTCCGCAAGCTCCTCTTTGATGGTAACAAGCTTCTTCTCATTGATCGCAAGCACAGCTTCTGCCTTGGCAATGGTGTCCCGAGCCTTGGCAATGGTGTCCCGAGCACTGATGATGACGTGCTCCGTGCTCTGCATGACAATCTCGGATTCCCTTGAATCGTCAGTTAGTTTCTGACATTCAGCCTGGGAATATTCGAGGCTGCGGATCTCTGCATCTATTTGTGCCTCTGCCTCCTGTCGCTCTTGTTCTTGAGCAGCTAAGAGCCGGGTTAGGGTGGCCTGGGCCTCACTAGAAGAGCTGGCATTTTCCAAAGACTTCAGCTCGTGCAGGTCGTCTCCCAGTTGCTCCACCACCCGCAGACACGCCTGGGCAAGTGAGGGGCCTCCGGTTAATTCGACGTTCTCGGCCAGATTTTCTGAGAAGCGTCTGGGCGAAATTGAAGGAGCTGCTTCCACGTAAGATGAGATCAATACATGATCCCATCGAAGCAAAGAATTGTTGCACCATCTGGAGTGCCAGTTCCCCCATATCGTCACCACCTGGGAAGCTTCCCGACCCCTTTTCTGTCACGGGACAGCGGATCTTCTCGCACAAGAGTTGTGCTGACTACCGATACGGCTAGAGCAGAAGTAGCCTCGGGCGTTTCCAGAGGTGCTATCTCTGCAGGAACCTCCTCCTCAGAAACTTCAGCCGAGACCTGAGCTGTGTGGCCTTCTGGAGGGATATCAATCATTGGACTCTCCACCTGAGCCCCCTTAGTTCTCTCTGCAAATGACCACAACATTAGCCACAAAGGTGAAAGCGAAACATTCAAAATATCAGAACTTTCTTACCACCTGGGAGGTCCAGAGATATCGAACCCTTGGGTGAATCCTGCAGAGTGAGAGCTTCCCCAGCCTCAGTGGGTACCTCCTTTTCCGGCAAAGCGGAGGGCTCCCTAGTTTCCGCAATCGCCCCTTCCGAAGTGTCTCGCCAACCGAAGCCTCAACTCCTTCGAGCTGGGTCACCTCTTTTACCATCTCCTCGATATGCGAGGAGGTTGTAGTCTCGGCATCCTCAGCCCACCCTGCAGCGTAAAAGAAGAACGTTAAGACACCTTCTTCAAAACCAAGAGGAAATCGGGTGAAAGTACCTGCAATGGGAGCAACTGTCGCCAACGGTGATGGCGCCGTCAACGGTTTCCCCCCCGTACATTTCTTCCTCCGAGATATGGGAGAACTTGCTCGGATCAGGAAGAGTGGGTTCATCACCGTAGTCGACCTTGTCTTCAAACTCGCTTTCCCCTGAGTACGAGGAAGAAGACAGCTCAACGCGAGGAAGCTCTGCAACCCGAGCCTTACCTCCAATTACCCCAGTAGTAGGACTGGGATCAATTGCCCGAGGACTGGAGATGAAGACACAAGGAGACCCCGACTGCTGTGCCTCATCTCTTCTTTCATGAGTAGAAGAAGGCTCGGGATGAGCTAAAATCCCCGAATATCGACATCTCCTCCGCTCATGATGTCGACCTCTAGCTGTTCATCCTCGTCAGTGGCGGTGGACCGATCAACGAGCTCCCCTTCCTCCGCAGACCCGTGGTCTCTGCTAAGCGACCTGGGAACACGGACTAGAGGAGTTTCTTTTTCAGCTATATCCTCCTCCCTCAGTTCCCCAACATCAGAAGGGATAACTGCCGGTGAACCACAGCTGTCGACAGTTCCCTGACACCAGAAGGGATGGCCGCTGGTAGAGAAACTGCTGGCGCCAAGTCTCTCCGCACCTTCTTATGGGCAGGCCCGCAGTAGAAGTAGAGCCCTGACGACGCTTGCTCACCGCCTGTCGAGACTTAGTTGCTTGCGGCTCTGCCCTTGTTGCTCGCGCTCCGCCTTAGTCGCTTACGGCTCCGCCCTTGGTGGTCGTGGCTCCGTGGCTCGTGGCTCCCTTCTCGTTCTTCTCCCGACCTCCTTCTGGGCCTTCAGGTACTGTTCTACGAGTTTCGACGGTTTACCGGACTCTGTCCTTGCCTCGAGACTTGCATTGATGCTCTCGATGCATGAAGACGCCGGAAAAAAGTCTGGTGTCTGGATGGCTTGAGAGTACCAAGTGCAGAAGCTGAGGCTCATATGGCACTTGGGCCCCTCGAGAGGTAGACGGAAAGTTGCTCCCGTCCCTCCAGCCACACTGTAGTACCAGGCCCGAGCACCCTCGAACAGGTTCCCTTCGAAGGCGAGTCGAGCATTGGGGTTCCCGACATAGAGCTGATCATAGCCGAACTGTCGAGCGAAGCGATTCGGCATGTACGGCTCAATGGTGCATGACGTCCCTTGCCGAAAAAGCACATATCCAGCCGAATATTGAGCAACCACCAGAAGGCTCCCGTGGATAACCTCGTGAAATCATCTGGGCCCGCGGAATCAATAAGTAGATCCCCGAAAGATGCACCAGGGATCTGGGGGAGGCAACGATTGAGCTGGTAGTTCGCAGGATCTGAAGGCACTTCCGGACGTAATATATATAAGGATCACGCAGTTCGAACCCTCCAACCGCTGTACAAAAGGGACAGAACTCTCCCTCCAACGCACCGCCGTCATCAAGGAAGGGCAATGCATCACGTACCAAGCCATGAGGTACGTGTAAGGCAGCTCGACCCGAGGGTTGGGACGCTTCACCGTCGGATTCCCCTCTGAGTCAACATACAGCTTTCCCTCGGAGTCTGCAGTTTTTATGGCTCGCAGAAATTCTTAGCTAGCGCCCGCAGCCCGCTCTGAATACCAGCCGCCACGGCCGGGAGAAGGGCTATGGGGTTGCCATAAGCCAGGAGCACCGCCGGGTACACCACATCAGCAATAATAACTTCATGTGGCAGCGTGGGCACCACACAACGCTTCAGCCACAACATCAGAAAGCCCGCCAACAGCGCCCGATCGGAGATAGGGTCCGGGCTTGATGGCGAAAGCTTTCAAAACCAAGTCAGGGTCGAAACCGTCCTCGTTCGACTCCGTGGTGTAGAAACTGTCAGAAGCCTGGTCGATCCTGTCTTCAATCTCCCTATCGGAGCTGGGAGCCAATCGGGTTATCAGATGGTCTTTGGTGTTGACGTTGTTGAACAAGTAACTGGTCCAAGACAGTTGCTTGACTCCCTGCGACCGCCATTTGGTTATCTGGCCGCAAATGTGGAAGTGACATAGCACTTCCCAGTAAGTCTCATATATTAGGGGATACTCCTCCTTCAAAAGGTGAAGCTCCACAGTGGTCGGGACATATTCCTCATAGGGAATGTCCCCTGTTGCCAATCCTGAGACTTCATGCAGCTCGTGCAGAGCGAGGCCCATCTCCCCGACCGGAGTGAAGAACGTCCCCGTCAAAGAATTATAACGCTCTAGAACCCCGAAGAAGTTCTGAGAGCTTTGAGGGATCCCCCACTGCACGGCCCTGACTGCCGAGTACAGTCCCACACGCTTTAGCAGATCCCCGAGCTCGGTAAGGACAAAGCCGACCATCCTGCCCCACCAATAGTTCTCCGTGGAATGGACCCACCCGGGCGCACGGAACCCAACCGGATAATCACCCTCCGCTTCCATGAATGCGTTGAGGAAGGTTTTGCCAAGTTGTGATATCTCTCCAGCCGGAACCTCAGACTTGCGCGACCCAGGGAAAAGGCCGATAACCGACTGTCATGGCTATCATGACGGTGTACTTATGGGAGCCCAAATTACCGAGAGTAATCTCAGGGACATATCAGAAAGTCCCATTCCATCTTCCGAGGGACGGACATGTGCTGGAAATAGGACAGCGGGAACATCCTCTCCATGTCCGGAAGAAAGAATCTTCCACCCCTTATTTGACGGAGCCATTTGTAAGTTCCGTCATACACGCGATAGCCGCCATCGTGGATACGATCTCCGAAGATAAGGCAGGCTTCTCCAGCTTGATGCCAGCAGCCGTTGTGAATGCTGCATCGGTCATAAGCACCCGAAGAGTCCTCATGTCAACATTCGAGAGCCTCTCCTCACGAGCCTGCGACTGGAGTCAGTCACAGGGATAGTCCTTTGTAGCACAAAGGTCAAGTCCCGGTCAGCACCACCTACATGTCCAAAGTGGCGCGTCTTGGCAAGTGAAGTAGTAAGGTCTGGCGCTGCAAAAAGAAAAGGACACTTAGTTAGATACTTTATCAAAAGCAAGGAAAAAATGCTAAGTGTTCATAACCCAGACGCAGAGAGACACTGGACGCAGGAATTATCAAATCCGCGCCCAGACCTGCGCATTCACGTCCAAACGCAGAAGAGATACTAGACGTAGGAATTATCAAACCCGCGTCCAGACCTGCGAATCCACGTCCAAACGCAGAGGAGATACTGGACGCAGGAATTATCAAATCCGCGTCCAGACCTGCAAGATCCGCGTTTTGCAAACCAAGACTTATGAGATTCAAGTACTTGGACTCAGGCGCCAGACCGTAAGAACAGCACCTGATGTTGCAGAACGCAAGGATCAAAGTCCGTGTTTAAACCCTTCACAATTAGAAATATTCTAAGTGAAGGTCCAAAAGGCAGGACCTAATGGCACCGGGTCATCAAACCCGCGCCTCGGTTATCACCCAAAGACTGCGTCTGGGAATCAAACACGATTTAAATTTGTGTGTTAAGGGTTCTTAAGGGTTCTTTGAACTTCCTTTAATGGCGAAATTCACGCCTAAAAGGCATTTTACCTTGGAGACCTTGGAGAACAACATCCTGCGCAGAGGAGGAGCTGCCCCTCCGGGCCTCGGCGACGGTCGCCTTTGAAGAAGAAGCAGTCGGCTTGGTCTTGGGTGCCATTGCTAATTCAATCCGAGGTTAAACAGATGAACAGAAGGGAAAATTCTCTTTCTTAATTTTATCAGCGAGTGCGTTCGGAGAAGAAGAGGAATCTTCCCAACTATGGCCTTTTATAGGCACAAGGATTCGCGAAGATACGCAGCGTATGGCCCGATGAATTCTACGGCGAATCTCTGTTCGACGCGTGGAACAAAATCACTTTAACGCACAGAGAAGATCATGCGCCACGACTCTGCAGCGAATCGTCGCTCGACACGTGGCACGGATCATTTAATGAGCCAGGAAATCCGCGCGCCAAAAGGTGAAATCCCGTCGTTCCCCAGGCCAACTGGCAGCGCAATCATGACGTGGCACGGACTCGCACCCGACGGCCATGTCTCTTCGATGGATATGCCCGTCAGCATCGCCATAAATGCGCCCAGACAATCGCGTCTATATTCAAAGATGCGTCTCTCCGAAGTTCGCGTCTTCAGCTGAACATCGCGTCTGCCTTATGAAGATCAGTCGCGTTTCCATTGCCAAAAGGTCGCGTCTCGCTAAGAAGTCGCGTCTTTAAAGCAGTCTCATCTCTGCTTTTCAAAAAGGAACCCGCGTTCAGTCCCTGCTTCTGCGAATCAGTTCAACAGTACACTGGCACAAGCAGAAGACCAACCACTCCTGGCTTAAAGCGCACCCGTGACAAACTTAAAAGCAAACGGGGAGGTTTAGACTGTGTATCTAGACACTCAACATGATCAACTCCTGTGGCTTCAAAGAGTTCAACAGTACACTCACGAAGACCAACTCCAGAATAGATCAAACCCGGAGCATTAACAGTCTAGTCATGAAGGCAAATGCAGCTAGAATCCAAAGTATTTCGAAATCCGTCCCAGTTAACTGCGGAATATCGAAACTTTGGAGGGGGTTCTGTAGGCTGTCTAAAAATCCCAAGACAAGCCACCAAAACGCAGAGATCCAAGATCCAGACGCAAGGCTAAATGTGACAATCAAGACGCGAGAGTCCAAACCCGCGTCTCAGCATTAAGGCACGTGGGCCCGACACCCGCATCTCAGCCTCAAGACGCGAGGGTCCGAACCCGCGTCTCAGAACCAAGGCGCGTAGGCTCAAAACCCGTGTCTCAACCTCAAGACGCGAGGGTCCAAACCCGCGTCTCAACCTCAAGGCGCTAGGGTCCAGACCCGCGTCTCGGTTCCAACCACCCCGATTATGGCGCCATTCACCGTCCATGTAGCGGGGAAGTTGGCTCTCATCGTGGAGTATTTTTAGGGGACACGTTCACCCCCTACAGCCTATATAAATAGCCCAGTTGCTATGGAGGGGAGGGCATCAGAAGAAATCGAAGGGCATCAATAGACATAAGAGACCGAGAGATATCAACAGGCGCGACACATACAGAGAGAGAGAGCTCGACTCTTCAAGCTAACTTGCTGCGTACAAGTTGCTCTTCGCCTACCTTCTCTTTTAGAGTTTTGGTAGACGGGGCTGAGTTACTCCTTCTACCTGCCAAGGAGAAGATCCCTTGACGGTCCAGACGGTCATCTGGTCAACGGAGAACAAGATTCACTCTCCACCGCCACACGAAGAACCCAGCACTAAACAAAGGGGGGCTTCAAGCTTCAACATCCTCCCTCCCTTGTAACCGGAAGATTAGTCTGTTGTAATTTTTCATC